>JASTWQ010000207.1:0-359764 GCA_035220615.1 Leptothorax acervorum
GGGACCGGTGAAGCCTTATAGTTTTCGACGCGCTGCACACTTTTGGTCCTATACATTAGCCCCGTATCTCTTATAGTTTAAGAGATATAAACGAAATAATGGATTTTTGTGTTTCTACGTCTTCTCTGACGGAATAGAGCTACGGGACCGGTGAAGCCTTATAGTTTTCGACGCGCTGCACACTTTTGGTCCTATACATTAGCCCCGTATCTCTTATAGTTTAAGAGATATAAACGAAATAATGGATTTTTGTGTTTCTACGTCTTCTCTGACGGAATAGAGCTACGGGACCGGTGAAGCCTTATAGTTTTCGACGCGCTGCACACTTTTGGTCCTATACATTAGCCCCGTATCTCTTATAGTTTAAGAGATATAACGAAATAATGGATTTTTGTGTTTCTACGTCTTCTCTGACGGAATAGAGCTACGGGACCGGTGAAGCCTTATAGTTTTCGACGCGCTGCACACTTTTGGTCCTATACATTAGCCCCGTATCTCTTATAGTTTAAGAGATATAAACGAAATAATGGATTTTTGTGTTTTTACGTCTTCTCTGACGGAATAGAGCTACGGGACCGGTGAAGCCTTATAGTTTTCGACGCGCTGCACACTTTTGGTCCTATACATTAGCCCCGTATCTCTTATAGTTTAAGAGATATAAACGAAATAATGAATTTTTGTGTTTCTACGTCTTCTCTGACGGAATAGAGCTACGGGACCGGTGAAGCCTTATAGTTTTCGACGCGCTGCACACTTTTGGTCCTATACATTAGCCCCGTATCTCTTATAGTTTAAGAGATATAAACGAAATAAGAGATTTTTGTGTTTCTACGTCTTCTCTGACGGAATAGAGCTACGGGACCGGTGAAGCCTTATAGTTTTCGACGCGCTGCACACTTTTGGTCCTATACATTAGCCCCGTATCTCTTATAGTTTAAGAGATATAAACGAAATAATGAATTTTTGTGTTTCTACGTCTTCTCTGACGGAATAGAGCTACGGGACCGGTGAAGCCTTATAGTTTTCGACGCGCTGCACACTTTTGGTCCTATACATTAGCCCCGTATCTCTTATAGTTTAAGAGATATAAACGAAATAAGAGATTTTTGTGTTTCTACGTCTTCTCTGACGGAATAGAGCTACGGGACCGGTGAAGCCTTATAGTTTTCGACGCGCTGCACACTTTTGGTCCTATACATTAGCCCCGTATCTCTTATAGTTTAAGAGATATAAACGAAATAATGGATTTTTGTGTTTCTACGTCTTCTCTGACGGAATAGAGCTACGGGACCGGTGAAGCCTTATAGTTTTCGACGCGCTGCACACTTTTGGTCCTATACATTAGCCCCGTATCTCTTATAGTTTAAGAGATATAACGAAATAATGAGATTTTTGTGTTTCTACGTCTTCTCTGACGGAATAGAGCTACGGGACCGGTGAAGCCTTATAGCTTTCGACGCGCTGCACACTTTTGGTCCTATACATTAGCCCCGTATCTCTTATAGTTTAAGAGATATAACGAAATAATGGATTTTTGTGTTTCTACGTCTTCTCTGACGGAATAGAGCTACGGGACCGGTGAAGCCTTATAGTTTTCGACGCGCTGCACACTTTTGGTCCTATACATTAGCCCCGTATCTCTTATAGTTTAAGAGATATAAACGAAATAATGGATTTTTGTGTTTCTACGTCTTCTCTGACGGAATAGAGCTACGGGACCGGTGAAGCCTTATAGTTTTCGACGCGCTGCACACTTTTGGTCCTATACATTAGCCCCGTATCTCTTATAGTTTAAGAGATATAAACGAAATAATGGATTTTTGTGTTTCTACGTCTTCTCTGACGGAATAGAGCTACGGGACCGGTGAAGCCTTATAGTTTTCGACGCGCTGCACACTTTTGGTCCTATACATTAGCCCCGTATCTCTTATAGTTTAAGAGATATAACGAAATAATGGATTTTTGTGTTTCTACGTCTTCTCTGACGGAATAGAGCTACGGGACCGGTGAAGCCTTATAGTTTTCGACGCGCTGCACACTTTTGGTCCTATACATTAGCCCCGTATCTCTTATAGTTTAAGAGATATAAACGAAATAATGAATTTTTGTGTTTCTACGTCTTCTCTGACGGAATAGAGCTACGGGACCGGTGAAGCCTTATAGTTTTCGACGCGCTGCACACTTTTGGTCCTATACATTAGCCCCGTATCTCTTATAGTTTAAGAGATATAAACGAAATAATGAGATTTTTGTGTTTTACGTCTTCTCTGACGGAATAGAGCTACGGGACCGGTGAAGCCTTATAGTTTTCGACGCGCTGCACACTTTTGGTCCTATACATTAGCCCCGTATCTCTTATAGTTTAAGAGATATAAACGAAATAATGAGATTTTTGTGTTTCTACGTCTTCTCTGACGGAATAGAGCTACGGGACCGGTGAAGCCTTATAGTTTTCGACGCGCTGCACACTTTTGGTCCTATACATTAGCCCCGTATCTCTTATAGTTTAAGAGATATAAACGAAATAATGGATTTTTGTGTTTTCTACGTCTTCTCTGACGGAATAGAGCTACGGGACCGGTGAAGCCTTATAGTTTTCGACGCGCTGCACACTTTTGGTCCTATACATTAGCCCCGTATCTCTTATAGTTTAAGAGATATAAACGAAATAATGAATTTTTGTGTTTCTACGTCTTCTCTGACGGAATAGAGCTACGGGACCGGTGAAGCCTTATAGTTTTCGACGCGCTGCACACTTTTGGTCCTATACATTAGCCCCGTATCTCTTATAGTTTAAGAGATATAAACGAAATAATGAATTTTTGTGTTTCTACGTCTTCTCTGACGGAATAGAGCTACGGGACCGGTGAAGCCTTATAGTTTTCGACGCGCTGCACACTTTTGGTCCTATACATTAGCCCCGTATCTCTTATAGTTTAAGAGATATAACGAAATAATGGATTTTTGTGTTTCTACGTCTTCTCTGACGGAATAGAGCTACGGGACCGGTGAAGCCTTATAGTTTTCGACGCGCTGCACACTTTTGGTCCTATACATTAGCCCCGTATCTCTTATAGTTTAAGAGATATAAACGAAATAATGAATTTTTGTGTTTCTACGTCTTCTCTGACGGAATAGAGCTACGGGACCGGTGAAGCCTTATAGTTTTCGACGCGCTGCACACTTTTGGTCCTATACATTAGCCCCGTATCTCTTATAGTTTAAGAGATATAAACGAAATAATGAATTTTTGTGTTTTTACGTCTTCTCTGACGGAATAGAGCTACGGGACCGGTGAAGCCTTATAGTTTTCGACGCGCTGCACACTTTTGGTCCTATACATTAGCCCCGTATCTCTTATAGTTTAAGAGATATAAACGAAATAATGGATTTTTGTGTTTCTACGTCTTCTCTGACGGAATAGAGCTACGGGACCGGTGAAGCCTTATAGTTTTCGACGCGCTGCACACTTTTGGTCCTATACATTAGCCCCGTATCTCTTATAGTTTAAGAGATATAAACGAAATAATGAATTTTTGTGTTTTTACGTCTTCTCTGACGGAATAGAGCTACGGGACCGGTGAAGCCTTATAGTTTTCGACGCGCTGCACACTTTTGGTCCTATACATTAGCCCCGTATCTCTTATAGTTTAAGAGATATAAACGAAATAATGAATTTTTGTGTTTCTACGTCTTCTCTGACGGAATAGAGCTACGGGACCGGTGAAGCCTTATAGTTTTCGACGCGCTGCACACTTTTGGTCCTATACATTAGCCCCGTATCTCTTATAGTTTAAGAGATATAAACGAAATAATGGATTTTTGTGTTTCTACGTCTTCTCTGACGGAATAGAGCTACGGGACCGGTGAAGCCTTATAGTTTTCGACGCGCTGCACACTTTTGGTCCTATACATTAGCCCCGTATCTCTTATAGTTTAAGAGATATAAACGAAATAATGAATTTTTGTGTTTTTACGTCTTCTCTGACGGAATAGAGCTACGGGACCGGTGAAGCCTTATAGTTTTCGACGCGCTGCACACTTTTGGTCCTATACATTAGCCCCGTATCTCTTATAGTTTAAGAGATATAAACGAAATAATGAATTTTTGTGTTTCTACGTCTTCTCTGACGGAATAGAGCTACGGGACCGGTGAAGCCTTATAGTTTTCGACGCGCTGCACACTTTTGGTCCTATACATTAGCCCCGTATCTCTTATAGTTTAAGAGATATAAACGAAATAATGAGATTTTTGTGTTTTCTACGTCTTCTCTGACGGAATAGAGCTACGGGACCGGTGAAGCCTTATAGTTTTCGACGCGCTGCACACTTTTGGTCCTATACATTAGCCCCGTATCTCTTATAGTTTAAGAGATATAAACGAAATAATGAATTTTTGTGTTTTTACGTCTTCTCTGACGGAATAGAGCTACGGGACCGGTGAAGCCTTATAGTTTTCGACGCGCTGCACACTTTTGGTCCTATACATTAGCCCCGTATCTCTTATAGTTTAAGAGATATAAACGAAATAATGAATTTTTGTGTTTCTACGTCTTCTCTGACGGAATAGAGCTACGGGACCGGTGAAGCCTTATAGTTTTCGACGCGCTGCACACTTTTGGTCCTATACATTAGCCCCGTATCTCTTATAGTTTAAGAGATATAAACGAAATAAGAGATTTTTGTGTTTCTACGTCTTCTCTGACGGAATAGAGCTACGGGACCGGTGAAGCCTTATAGTTTTCGACGCGCTGCACACTTTTGGTCCTATACATTAGCCCCGTATCTCTTATAGTTTAAGAGATATAAACGAAATAATGAGATTTTTGTGTTTCTACGTCTTCTCTGACGGAATAGAGCTACGGGACCGGTGAAGCCTTATAGTTTTCGACGCGCTGCACACTTTTGGTCCTATACATTAGCCCCGTATCTCTTATAGTTTAAGAGATATAAACGAAATAATGAGATTTTTGTGTTTCTACGTCTTCTCTGACGGAATAGAGCTACGGGACCGGTGAAGCCTTATAGTTTTCGACGCGCTGCACACTTTTGGTCCTATACATTAGCCCCGTATCTCTTATAGTTTAAGAGATATAAACGAAATAATGAATTTTTGTGTTTTTACGTCTTCTCTGACGGAATAGAGCTACGGGACCGGTGAAGCCTTATAGCTTTTCGACGCGCTGCACACTTTTGGTCCTATACATTAGCCCCGTATCTCTTATAGTTTAAGAGATATAAACGAAATAATGAATTTTTGTGTTTCTACGTCTTCTCTGACGGAATAGAGCTACGGGACCGGTGAAGCCTTATAGTTTTCGACGCGCTGCACACTTTTGGTCCTATACATTAGCCCCGTATCTCTTATAGTTTAAGAGATATAAACGAAATAATGAGATTTTTGTGTTTCTACGTCTTCTCTGACGGAATAGAGCTACGGGACCGGTGAAGCCTTATAGTTTTCGACGCGCTGCACACTTTTGGTCCTATACATTAGCCCCGTATCTCTTATAGTTTAAGAGATATAAACGAAATAATGAATTTTTGTGTTTCTACGTCTTCTCTGACGGAATAGAGCTACGGGACCGGTGAAGCCTTATAGTTTTCGACGCGCTGCACACTTTTGGTCCTATACATTAGCCCCGTATCTCTTATAGTTTAAGAGATATAAACGAAATAATGGATTTTTGTGTTTCTACGTCTTCTCTGACGGAATAGAGCTACGGGACCGGTGAAGCCTTATAGTTTTCGACGCGCTGCACACTTTTGGTCCTATACATTAGCCCCGTATCTCTTATAGTTTAAGAGATATAAACGAAATAATGAATTTTTGTGTTTCTACGTCTTCTCTGACGGAATAGAGCTACGGGACCGGTGAAGCCTTATAGTTTTCGACGCGCTGCACACTTTTGGTCCTATACATTAGCCCCGTATCTCTTATAGTTTAAGAGATATAAACGAAATAATGAATTTTTGTGTTTTTACGTCTTCTCTGACGGAATAGAGCTACGGGACCGGTGAAGCCTTATAGTTTTCGACGCGCTGCACACTTTTGGTCCTATACATTAGCCCCGTATCTCTTATAGTTTAAGAGATATAAACGAAATAATGAATTTTTGTGTTTCTACGTCTTCTCTGACGGAATAGAGCTACGGGACCGGTGAAGCCTTATAGTTTTCGACGCGCTGCACACTTTTGGTCCTATACATTAGCCCCGTATCTCTTATAGTTTAAGAGATATAAACGAAATAATGAGATTTTTGTGTTTCTACGTCTTCTCTGACGGAATAGAGCTACGGGACCGGTGAAGCCTTATAGTTTTCGACGCGCTGCACACTTTTGGTCCTATACATTAGCCCCGTATCTCTTATAGTTTAAGAGATATAAACGAAATAATGAATTTTTGTGTTTCTACGTCTTCTCTGACGGAATAGAGCTACGGGACCGGTGAAGCCTTATAGTTTTCGACGCGCTGCACACTTTTGGTCCTATACATTAGCCCCGTATCTCTTATAGTTTAAGAGATATAAACGAAATAATGAATTTTTGTGTTTCTACGTCTTCTCTGACGGAATAGAGCTACGGGACCGGTGAAGCCTTATAGTTTTCGACGCGCTGCACACTTTTGGTCCTATACATTAGCCCCGTATCTCTTATAGTTTAAGAGATATAAACGAAATAATGAGATTTTTGTGTTTCTACGTCTTCTCTGACGGAATAGAGCTACGGGACCGGTGAAGCCTTATAGTTTTCGACGCGCTGCACACTTTTGGTCCTATACATTAGCCCCGTATCTCTTATAGTTTAAGAGATATAAACGAAATAATGAATTTTTGTGTTTCTACGTCTTCTCTGACGGAATAGAGCTACGGGACCGGTGAAGCCTTATAGTTTTCGACGCGCTGCACACTTTTGGTCCTATACATTAGCCCCGTATCTCTTATAGTTTAAGAGATATAAACGAAATAATGAATTTTTGTGTTTCTACGTCTTCTCTGACGGAATAGAGCTACGGGACCGGTGAAGCCTTATAGTTTTCGACGCGCTGCACACTTTTGGTCCTATACATTAGCCCCGTATCTCTTATAGTTTAAGAGATATAAACGAAATAATGAATTTTTGTGTTTTTACGTCTTCTCTGACGGAATAGAGCTACGGGACCGGTGAAGCCTTATAGTTTTCGACGCGCTGCACACTTTTGGTCCTATACATTAGCCCCGTATCTCTTATAGTTTAAGAGATATAAACGAAATAATGAATTTTTGTGTTTTTACGTCTTCTCTGACGGAATAGAGCTACGGGACCGGTGAAGCCTTATAGTTTTCGACGCGCTGCACACTTTTGGTCCTATACATTAGCCCCGTATCTCTTATAGTTTAAGAGATATAAACGAAATAATGAGATTTTTGTGTTTCTACGTCTTCTCTGACGGAATAGAGCTACGGGACCGGTGAAGCCTTATGGCTTTCGAAGCGCTGCACACTTTTGGTCCTATACATTAGCCCCGTATCTCTTATAGTTTAAGAGATATAAACGAAATAATGAATTTTTGTGTTTTTACGTCTTCTCTGACGGAATAGAGCTACGGGACCGGTGAAGCCTTATAGTTTTCGACGCGCTGCACACTTTTGGTCCTATACATTAGCCCCGTATCTCTTATAGTTTAAGAGATATAAACGAAATAATGAATTTTTGTGTTTTTACGTCTTCTCTGACGGAATAGAGCTACGGGACCGGTGAAGCCTTATAGTTTTCGACGCGCTGCACACTTTTGGTCCTATACATTAGCCCCGTATCTCTTATAGTTTAAGAGATATAAACGAAATAATGAATTTTTGTGTTTTTACGTCTTCTCTGACGGAATAGAGCTACGGGACCGGTGAAGCCTTATAGTTTTCGACGCGCTGCACACTTTTGGTCCTATACATTAGCCCCGTATCTCTTATAGTTTAAGAGATATAAACGAAATAATGAATTTTTGTGTTTCTACGTCTTCTCTGACGGAATAGAGCTACGGGACCGGTGAAGCCTTATAGTTTTCGACGCGCTGCACACTTTTGGTCCTATACATTAGCCCCGTATCTCTTATAGTTTAAGAGATATAAACGAAATAATGAGATTTTTGTGTTTCTACGTCTTCTCTGACGGAATAGAGCTACGGGACCGGTGAAGCCTTATAGTTTTCGACGCGCTGCACACTTTTGGTCCTATACATTAGCCCCGTATCTCTTATAGTTTAAGAGATATAAACGAAATAATGAGATTTTTGTGTTTCTACGTCTTCTCTGACGGAATAGAGCTACGGGACCGGTGAAGCCTTATAGTTTTCGACGCGCTGCACACTTTTGGTCCTATACATTAGCCCCGTATCTCTTATAGTTTAAGAGATATAAACGAAATAATGATTTTTGTGTTTTTACGTCTTCTCTGACGGAATAGAGCTACGGGACCGGTGAAGCCTTATAGTTTTCGACGCGCTGCACACTTTTGGTCCTATACATTAGCCCCGTATCTCTTATAGTTTAAGAGATATAAACGAAATAATGAATTTTTGTGTTTTCTACGTCTTCTCTGACGGAATAGAGCTACGGGACCGGTGAAGCCTTATAGTTTTCGACGCGCTGCACACTTTTGGTCCTATACATTAGCCCCGTATCTCTTATAGTTTAAGAGATATAAACGAAATAATGGATTTTTGTGTTTTACGTCTTCTCTGACGGAATAGAGCTACGGGACCGGTGAAGCCTTATAGTTTTCGACGCGCTGCACACTTTTGGTCCTATACATTAGCCCCGTATCTCTTATAGTTTAAGAGATATAAACGAAATAATGAGATTTTTGTGTTTCTACGTCTTCTCTGACGGAATAGAGCTACGGGACCGGTGAAGCCTTATAGTTTTCGACGCGCTGCACACTTTTGGTCCTATACATTAGCCCCGTATCTCTTATAGTTTAAGAGATATAAACGAAATAATGAGATTTTTGTGTTTCTACGTCTTCTCTGACGGAATAGAGCTACGGGACCGGTGAAGCCTTATAGTTTTCGACGCGCTGCACACTTTTGGTCCTATACATTAGCCCCGTATCTCTTATAGTTTAAGAGATATAAACGAAATAATGAGATTTTTGTGTTTCTACGTCTTCTCTGACGGAATAGAGCTACGGGACCGGTGAAGCCTTATAGTTTTCGACGCGCTGCACACTTTTGGTCCTATACATTAGCCCCGTATCTCTTATAGTTTAAGAGATATAAACGAAATAATGAATTTTTGTGTTTTTACGTCTTCTCTGACGGAATAGAGCTACGGGACCGGTGAAGCCTTATAGTTTTCGACGCGCTGCACACTTTTGGTCCTATACATTAGCCCCGTATCTCTTATAGTTTAAGAGATATAAACGAAATAATGAGATTTTTGTGTTTCTACGTCTTCTCTGACGGAATAGAGCTACGGGACCGGTGAAGCCTTATAGTTTTCGACGCGCTGCACACTTTTGGTCCTATACATTAGCCCCGTATCTCTTATAGTTTAAGAGATATAAACGAAATAATGAGATTTTTGTGTTTCTACGTCTTCTCTGACGGAATAGAGCTACGGGACCGGTGAAGCCTTATAGTTTTCGACGCGCTGCACACTTTTGGTCCTATACATTAGCCCCGTATCTCTTATAGTTTAAGAGATATAAACGAAATAATGAGATTTTTGTGTTTTCTACGTCTTCTCTGACGGAATAGAGCTACGGGACCGGTGAAGCCTTATAGTTTTCGACGCGCTGCACACTTTTGGTCCTATACATTAGCCCCGTATCTCTTATAGTTTAAGAGATATAAACGAAATAATGAATTTTTGTGTTTTTACGTCTTCTCTGACGGAATAGAGCTACGGGACCGGTGAAGCCTTATAGTTTTCGACGCGCTGCACACTTTTGGTCCTATACATTAGCCCCGTATCTCTTATAGTTTAAGAGATATAAACGAAATAATGAGATTTTTGTGTTTCTACGTCTTCTCTGACGGAATAGAGCTACGGGACCGGTGAAGCCTTATAGTTTTCGACGCGCTGCACACTTTTGGTCCTATACATTAGCCCCGTATCTCTTATAGTTTAAGAGATATAAACGAAATAATGAATTTTTGTGTTTTACGTCTTCTCTGACGGAATAGAGCTACGGGACCGGTGAAGCCTTATAGTTTTCGACGCGCTGCACACTTTTGGTCCTATACATTAGCCCCGTATCTCTTATAGTTTAAGAGATATAAACGAAATAATGAATTTTTGTGTTTTTACGTCTTCTCTGACGGAATAGAGCTACGGGACCGGTGAAGCCTTATAGTTTTCGACGCGCTGCACACTTTTGGTCCTATACATTAGCCCCGTATCTCTTATAGTTTAAGAGATATAAACGAAATAATGAGATTTTTGTGTTTCTACGTCTTCTCTGACGGAATAGAGCTACGGGACCGGTGAAGCCTTATAGTTTTCGAAGCGCTGCACACTTTTGGTCCTATACATTAGCCCCGTATCTCTTATAGTTTAAGAGATATAAACGAAATAATGAGATTTTTGTGTTTCTACGTCTTCTCTGACGGAATAGAGCTACGGGACCGGTGAAGCCTTATAGTTTTCGACGCGCTGCACACTTTTGGTCCTATACATTAGCCCCGTATCTCTTATAGTTTAAGAGATATAAACGAAATAATGAATTTTTGTGTTTTACGTCTTCTCTGACGGAATAGAGCTACGGGACCGGTGAAGCCTTATAGTTTTCGACGCGCTGCACACTTTTGGTCCTATACATTAGCCCCGTATCTCTTATAGTTTAAGAGATATAAACGAAATAATGAATTTTTGTGTTTTTACGTCTTCTCTGACGGAATAGAGCTACGGGACCGGTGAAGCCTTATAGTTTTCGACGCGCTGCACACTTTTGGTCCTATACATTAGCCCCGTATCTCTTATAGTTTAAGAGATATAAACGAAATAATGAGATTTTTGTGTTTCTACGTCTTCTCTGACGGAATAGAGCTACGGGACCGGTGAAGATTTATAGTTTTCGATGCGCTGCACACTTTTGGTCCTATACATTAGCCCCGTATTTCTTATATTTTAAGAGATATCAACAAAAAAATGGATTTTTGTGTTTCTATGTCTTCTCTGAAGGAATAGAGCTACGAAACCGGTGACGCCTTGTAGTTTTCGACGCGCTGCACACTTTTGGTCCTATACATTAGCCCCGTATCTTTTATAGTTTAAGAGACATCAACGAAATAATGGATTTTTGGGTTTCTACGTGTTCTTTGACGGAATAGAGCTACGAGACTGGTGAAGCCTTATAAAGGGATAAAATCGGTAATCGGTAAGTGAAGCAATCGAGGTTCTGTGTACATTGCGAGCGAGCAATCTCAAAATTCCCGAAAGAACGCCCGGGGAAACCAAGGGATGTAGTCGCTGATCGGTAAGTGAAATATCTGAAAAGCGGAAATGACTCAATGGTGTGAAACTGGAGTAGAAAGAAACCGGTTACGACATGTTCAATCAAGAAAAACATATATGCGGTCCGATTTGAAATTAGAGGCATTTACTTATGATTCAAATTACGAATATCAATTTTATCCGAGAGTAATAATTGGAAAAATGGATGCAATTTGTGATCATTGTCAAGCAAAGAAGTTTAAAACTTGATCACCTGGAATGTGTTGTTCAAGCGGAAAAGTTAAACTACCACCTTTAAATCAACCACCCGACACACTCCTTATGTTTGTCCTCAATCAGAATATTGAAACACAAATAAAGTCAATAAGAATATTGAAACACAAATAAAGAATTTAAAGAGAAACGACGCCCGGGCGAAGTGCGGGTAACCAGCTAGTTAGATATATTATTGTTCTTATACATATATATTTATATACTTCGCCCGGTGTATAGTAGTATATAAATCTGCGGTAAAATTTGTAACTCATAAAATTCTATACAAAAATGTTCTATACTTTTTTTCTCAGGATTAATCATTTTTGTGTCCTACATTTTATAACGTTTCAACTTTTATACATCTCAGAGATGATACACTATTTTCCACACCACCTCGGAGGTATAGTGTTAGGGCGGTCAGAACCAATTTTCTTGAAACCGGTGCTAAATTTTTTCACGAAAACAGTTTTTTTTTTTTTTTTTAATTTAAACCCATTGTCGCAATCTCCGAAAAATTAGAAAAATTTAGGACCCGGTTTCAAAAAAATCGGTTTAGAAAAAAATTTAACCCATCGTTGCCATCCCCGAGTATGATTGCATGTGTGTACCTATGTATTCCAACCGCTGAGGATGATCCAAAATGACGCATTAAATGACCGATTTTCTTGTAATTAGTGCCAAAATTTTTCTAATTTTTCGGGGATTGCGACTGTGGGTTTAATTTTTTTAAGGAGAAAGCTTCGTTTTCGTGAAAAATTTTAGCACCGGTTTCAAGAAAATCGGTCCTTTAATGCTTTCTTTTGGATCATCCTCAGCGGGTGGATACATAGGTACACACATACAAATATTTTTTTAAAATTATGATTTTTCGACGTTTTAGAACATTAAGAATCGGTCCATTAATGAATGAGTAATTTGCAAACCGATTTTCTTGAGACCGGTGCTAAAGTTTTTCACGAAAACAAAGCTTCCTCTTTAAAAAAATTAAACCCATCGTCGCAATCCCCCAAAAATTAGAAGAATTTTGGCCCCGGTGTCAAGAAAATTGGTAAAACAAAAATCGAACCCCATCGCCGCCATCCCCGAGAAATTAGAAAAATTTTGATACTTTTTGCAAGAGAATCGGTCCATTAATGAATGAGTAGTTCGCAGTCAGACAGATAGACAGACAGACAGACAGACAGACATTCGATACTTATATACAGGGTGTACCACAACTCGCGACCGAAATTTTACTGACATATTCCTGACTTAAAAATAAGACGAAAATCCTAATACGAAAATGTCGAGAATATAATACTTTTCAAATAAGAAGCATTTACAGTAGACGAATCAGATAGTCCGAAGTTCGCGCGCTCAGGGACGATACATCGCACAGTCATAGTGGATGCTCCTGCGCTCATCATAATGAAAATTATGTTTATACGAACGCGAAATTTGTTGAGAATTGTACAATTTCTATTGATAAATTGCATTTATACGCCATACTACGAGATTTATGGCACGCTGTTTTGCTACTTATTAATAAGATTTTTTTAATCTAAAAAAAGATTAACAATTGATTTAAACTGCAGTAGATAGTTTTTCGGAACCATTTCTATTATGTCATAACATAATAAAAATTAATTAAAATTATTTCTTGACATAAAATTAATTCAAAATACAAAAATCTTATTAATAAATAGCAAAACGGCGTGCCATACACAGAGAAAGATACAGCCTGATGTGGAATTTCTTTTATGTCGTCATAATTTTAATTCATATTTTTATGTCATGACATAATATTAATGTATTTTTGTTATGTCGAAACATAATAATAATTGCAGGAATAAAAATTATGTAAACTGTCATAATAATTCAATGAATGAAAATTATGCTAAATTATTCCGATGGACTTTTTTTTCTGGGGGTACATAAAAGAATATGTTTATCGTAATCCGATAAACAATCGGGAGGAGTTAGAAGGATGGATTATAGAATCAATTGCTTCCATTATTCCCGAAATGATCCACAATGCTGGAACAAATTTAATTCGACGGGCACATCTTTGTATAGAATTGGGAGGACATTTTAAACACATGTAATAAATAAATAAATGTTTTTATGCAAGTATAAATCTCTGTGGCATGCCGTTTTGCTATTTAATTTACCATCATAAAAATTCTACCAAATTTAATTGCTACTCAAGTAACTCAAGGAAAAGAAATTATTATTAGACATACTTATAATTCATCGAGTTATTATTAAGCTATTACATAATTAAAAATGCAGAATTAAAATTATGTCTGGAGAAAATATTAATTCTGAATTTATTTTATGTTATGACATAAAAATTTTTCGGGAATTACAATTATGTACATTATGTAACTATTTCCCAAATTTTTATTATGTAGACACATAATTTTATTTCTTAAATTTCTATTATGTACGTAATTGTAATTCACAAATTTTAATTATGTACATAATGGAAATTCTCAATAAATATTATGTCTTAACATAATAAAAATTTCTTTTAATTTAAAATTTAATATAAAATCTAGGATTAAAATAGCAGAAACACGTAATTCTAATTTTCAATTTTTATTATGTCATGGCATAATTTTTATTCACCGAAATTTTCATTATGTTGTAGCATAATTTTCATTCATTGAATTATTATGACAGCTTACATAATTTTTATTCCTGCAATTATTATTATGTTTCGACATAACAAAAATACATTAATATTATGTCATGACATAAAAATATGAATTAAAATTATGACGACATAAAAGAAATTCCACATCAGGCTGTATTTTTCTCTGTGTATGGCACGCCGTTTTGCTATTTATTAATAAGATTTTTGTATTTTGAATTAATTTTATGTCAAGAAATAATTTTAATTAATTTTTATTATGTTATGACATAATAGAAATGGTTCCGAAAAACTATCTACTGCAGTTTAAATCAATTGTTAATCTTTTTTTAGTTCAAAAAAATCTTATTAATAAGTAGCAAAACAGCGTGTCATAAATCTCGTAGTATGGCGTATAAATGCAATTTATCGATAGAAATTGTACTATTTCTCAACAAATTTCGCGTTCGTATAAACATAATTTTCATTATGATGAGCGCAAGAGCATCCACTATGACTGTGCGATGTATCGTCCCTGAGCGCGCGAACTTCGGACTATCTGATTCGTCTACTGTAAATGCTTCTTATTTGAAAAGTATTATATTCTCGACATTTTCGTATTAGGATTTTCGTCTTATTTTTAAGTCAGGAATATGTCAGTAAAATTTCGGTCGCGAGTTGTGGTACACCCTGTATATATAGATGAGTGGTATTTAATTTGGAAACAATTAGTTTTAAAAATATAAAAAGAACAACCAAAATAAATTGCAAGTGCATTTAGCTTACATAAAGAAATTTAAAAAAACATTATAATTAAGTACTCTTTCCTCTAAAACTTTTCGAAATATAAAAGCAAACATACATACACACCAATCCAGAAAATGCTATAAATTGAAAAATATCACTTTTTAAAAAAAGAACCGCTAAATTAAATGGCCCTATAGCACTTTTCAGATTTCAAGGAACATTTTGGATATAAGTTTTTTCAAAATCGGTCCAATTAGTATAGATAGAAATTATATGTTATTGAATACTGTACAATTGAATTAGACCTTTTCATAATATTCTATATGCTTCTATTCTATAATATTCCTTAATATTATATGCTCCTATTCTTATGGTATTCCATGATATTCTATTTTCTTATTTTATGATATTCTATAACATTCTGTACTTTTACTGAATAATATTTTATAATATTATATTTTCCCCTATTCTATGATATTCTATGATATTCTATGATATTCTATGATATTCTATAATATTTTGTACTTTTACTGAATAGTATGCCATATTATTCTATTCTTTCATTCTATAATTGATATTTTATAGTACTATATCCTCCTATTATTTTTTTTAAATTTTTGTGACGCGGGGGGATCTTCTACTATCGGGATCCCTGGGACTTGCCCAGGTTTACCCGGTAGCCCCTTTCGGGGAAGACCCCCTCGGCCTCCGGGGTGGGACCGAGGGGACTGTGGGATTGTATACATGCAACATCGCCCACGATACTGCATGTATACCCTACCCACCAAAACCCCCGCGGGTGTCCTTCGCTGCGCCACTGTTGAGGAGAGGTCGGGAACGTTTATCACTTTTCCGACCTCCCCCGGCGCTGGCCTTCCTATTGAGCCTAAAGGCCCATGCCCATTCTGAGCAGACTTCACTCAACCGTGGAGAAGCGGAAGCACCACCGCTCCTCCACCCCTCTCAGCGTGAGGGGTTTGGTTGGCGCACAGGAAACCCCGCCCACACGCCAACCGCTCCGCCGCCAGACACCACCCCCCCCCCAAAAAAAGGCCAGGGGGAGAAGGCGCATAAAGGCGCATACTCGCGCGGCGAGCCGCTAGCAGCAGGGACTTGTAAGCAAGTCCCTCTGCACCCTCGCGACACCAAAGAGAGCAGGGGGGAAGAGAGGAGGAAACCAAAAACCCTTCCCCCATTTGGTGTCATCCCCCGTCCCCCAACTGAAGTGCGGGACGACGGAAGGCCTCCGGCGCCGAGCCCTGCAGGATGGCAACCCCCGCGGGCGCCGAAAGACAACCCCTTCCTCCCTACGTCGGACCCACTTGGCCTCCTCCTTCCGCAGCATAACCACGCCGCAGAAGGAGGCGACCGCCTCCCATATATCTTCCCCTCCCCCGACCATGGATGCCACAATGGCCGGGAGGAAGAGGTTCGTCCCAATCTTCTCACGTAGAACTCGGCGCTCCTCTGCCCACGCCGGGCAAAGCTCCAGCGTGTGCTGCGCCGAGTCAACGCCTTCTCCGCAGTGGTGACACTGCGTGGTTCTTTCCTTTTCGATACGACACAGGTAATCACCGAAACACCCATGCCCGATGAAAACCTGTGTCATGCGGAACGTCAGACCGCGTTTCCTTCTGTCTGCCCATTCCAGCAGGCAGGGCCGGACGGCCTCGACGACCCTCCCGCCCGCAATTGCAGGCTTGGCGAGGTAATCCTGCCATCTCGCGATAAGGGTCGACCGAGCTTGGAGTCTCACCATTTTGCGCACCTTGTCCGTTATAATTACTCCCCGATCTCGGAGTGCCCGCGTACGCTCGTACACTTCTGCGTACATTAGCGCGAGCAACTCCATCGGGGGAATCGCGGACAGGGTCGTCGCCGCCGAATGCGAGACGGTGCGATACGCCCGTGACACTCTGATGGCCACCACCCTCTGAACGCGGCGTAACAGCGCCTTACTGCGTTCGGTGGCCACCAGTTTCGGCGCCCACACAGGAGCGCCGTAAAGTGCCACGGCGTGCACCGTCCCGGCGTAAAGTTGGCGAGATCGCCAGCCCGCCCCTCCCAGATTTGGCATCAGCCTGCTGAGGCTGTTTGCAACCGCCTCTATTCTAGGAGCTAGGCGGGCAAAATGCTCGCCGAAACTCCAAGTGCCGTCCAGCCAGAGTCCCAGATGTTTAATGTGGGCCCCTATGGGGACGCGAGTCCCCTCCACCATCAGGGACATCCTCACGGGCGGCTTGCCCCGTGAGCGGTCATAAAAGTACGCCGCCTGCGTCTTTTGGGGGGCCACACTCAACCCGATAACCCTGATGGCGCGAACCACGCATGCCACCGCTACATTGGCCATGTCCCTGGCCTCCTCCCATGACTCCCCCCCGACCCCGAGAAACGTGTCGTCGGCATAGCAACGACCCATGGGGGGAAGAGGTGCCCGCAGCACAGTATCGTAGCTGATGTCCCACAATAGTGGACCCAAGACCGAGCCCTGTGGGACACCGCCGGCAATTATGATCACCCTCCAAATACCGTCCTGATCTTTGAAGGCCAATCTTCTCTCACGAAGGTAGTCGCGGATGATCGCGGCTAGATAGGAAGGAACGCGGTGGTGTTCCAACGCCCTCCCTATGACATCCCATGGCAGGGTGTTGAAGGCGTTCGAAATATCGAACGATACACCCAGCAACACCCTGCCTTCCGTCGCTTTGGCCTCCGAGCGGGACCAGAAGTATATCACCGCGTCCACCGTTGATCTCTCAGCTCGGAAGCCGTATTGACTGTCCAAAATGTTCGGATTCTCCTGGGACAGATGCTGGACGAGGCGCTCGGCGATGACACGCTCGAGCAGCTTCCCTGCCTCGTACAGCAAACAGATTGGCCTGTACGCAGAGGGTGATCCGGCAGACTTCCCCTCTTTAGGGAGGAGGACCAGGTTGGCCTGTTTCCATTGTGCAGGGAACCGGCCGGTCCTAAGACACTCTGTAAACAGGTGCGCCAACGGATCGACCAGTTCCCCGGCGGCCAAGACCCAAGCCTTGCCGGGGAGGCCATCTGGGCCCGAGGCCTTGCGTGCCCCAAGCTTCTTAATTGCCCTCCCCAGCTCCTCCTCCCATCTCCTCGCGCCACTCCGGCACAGGTACTGCCGGAAATGGCTCCACCATCCCTTTCATTGGGAAGAGGGTGTCTATTACAATGTTTAGGAGATGGGGTCGAGCGACTCTGTCACCGGGGGCGCCCACGGCCTGAGTTTCCTCAGCACCAGCCTGTATGGGCGCCCCCACGGGTCCTCGTAGAGGGCCTGGAGGAGCTCCTGCCAGGCCCTCTCCTTGGCCGCCTTAATGGCTTTGGCGAAGGCATCCCGGGCAGCACGGTAGCCCTCACCAGTCTCCGCCACGCTCAGCGAGCCGCGCCCAGCGCGGGCTCGCGTCGCGAGCCGTCTTGCTCGCACCAAGGACCGCCGCAAAGCGGCAATCTCCTCAGTCCACCAGTAAGCGGGACGCTTGGGGGAGGGACAAGGCCTGGTCCGGGGCATCGCGACGTCGCACGCCTGCGACATGACACCCAGAAGCCAGTCAACATGGGTCTCCACGTCCCACCCCTCCACCTCTGGTCGGTTCCAGGCGGCGACCATCAAAGCCGCCCGGAAGCGATCCGCATCCAGCTTGCTGAGGGCCCATCTCGGCCGCCGTTCTTCTGCGGCTTGGCAGCGGGCAAGAACCGCTGGAGGGATGGCAGATATGGCCACCTCTATATAGAGGTGGTCCGAAAGAGTCTCCAACTCTTCTGCCATCCTCCAGCTGCGTATCAGCCTTACAGCGGAGAGGGGGGGGGCTTGCCCATGTGATGTCCACAATGGAGCCCCCTGTGGCCGCACGCACGGTTCCTGGACCCTATATCTTCCTATTCTATGATATTCCATGATATTCTATTTTCCTATTCTATGATATTCTATAATATTCTATATTTGAAGTAAATAATATTTTATAATATTCTATGATATTCTATAATATTTTGTACTTGTACTGAATAATATTCTATAATATTTTATTTTCCTATTCTATAATATTCAATAGTACTCAAATCTTGTGTTCCATGATATTATAATACATAATATTCCAATCTTCTATTCTATAATATTTCATAATATTCAATTCTCCTATTTTATAATATTTTATAATATTCTGTACCTTTACTTAATAATATGCTACAATACTCTATTTTTCCATTCTATAATATAATATTCCATAATATTATATCTTCCTGTTCTATGATTTTCTATGATATTTTATAATATTCTGTACTTCTACTGAATAATATGCTATAATGTTCTATAATATTATATCCTCTTATTCTATGATATTTTATGATATTCTATTTTCCTATTCTATGATATTCTATAATATTCTGTATTTGTACTGAATAATATTATTTTATATTTTATTTTTCTATTTAAGATATTCTATCTGTACTTGTTTTAAATAATATTCTATAATATTATACACATATTGTCCTATTCTATGATATTCAATAATACTCAAATCTCCTATTCCATAATCTTACATAATATTCCAATCTCTTATTCTGTGTACATTCTGTTTCACGCATAAATCGCATGATGCATCATTTATCCTTGTTTAACAGTTGGTGAACAACAAGGATAAATAATGCACTATGCGCATCATGCGTGAAACGGAAAGTACTCTCTATGATATTGCATAATATTTTATTCTCCTATTGTGTAATATTCTATAATATTCTGTTTTTTCATTCTATAATATTCCATAATATTCTGTTCTCCTATTTGATGATATTCAATAATATTCTATTCTCGTCTCTCCTCCACTCCTTCTCCTCTATTCTGTTCGTTAACTCCATACTTCTTCCTTTCCTTCCTTTCTCCCTAGCTCTATAATTTTAGCTAGTAATGTATATGAATGATTGCTTTTCTTTTTTTTTCCATGATACTGCTGACTATACTCATGAAGTAATAATATTCATAGAAAATTAACTAAAAACGGTCACAAAAAAGTGTCTTATACTGTATACATATAATCCCTATCTGAAAATTTAGAGGTAAAATAAATGAGTAATATCTGTGTCTTTTGTATTCTCTTTTATAAATAAACATTCTTTAAATTATAAAAAGGTACAATACATATAATATACTATTACTACTGAATCTCAAACGTATTTGGCATGCGACAAAAATATGATATGTTTTCAATATTAATGTGTACAACTTTCTTCTTAATAATATCTAAACTGAACCACTTTAAATTGAGCGACTTTGACACTACTTCTAAAATTGGGTCAATTATTATATTCTCAATGCATAGTGGTTGCACAATATATAAATATCCTAATATATAACATTTATTATTATACAGAACTATTTTAATATTTGTACAATATTACTATATATATTTTCAAAAAATCTATCATCAGTTCTTCTAATTCTCTTGTCACTTGCTCTATATAAAACGTTTTCATGATACATACCATTAAAAACTTGTATATCATTCATATCAACGTTATCGTGAAATTTATTATTAATAAGCTGTTTAATATCTTCATCTACATTATTGTCCATATCTAAAAGATACGAATTTCAACAGATTTTTGAGATGTTTTGCCTTAATATATAACTGTTGTTCAATAAATTTTTACAATAACTTGAAGAAATACTGTCATATGAATTCAATAACCTGCTCTCCAGTATAGTTTTTTTAATTAAACATTTTGACATTTGCTTCAGAACACCTTGTGGGCCTGTTAATTTTTGTTTTAATACGAAAATTCTATTTTTGAATGGAAAAGTAGAAGTAGTACAAAGTGTACCAGTTTTATACACGTGTTCAATTACATGTACTAGAGCATGAGTATTGAAAGTCATGGCTGAAAATCCGTAATACTGTTCGCAATTTCCAGTAAATTGAATGAGATCTATCTTGCACTGTTCTAGATCCTTCACTATTATATTTTCAGATAAAAGAATATGTGTTGAACGTACTAGTAATGCAAACAAACATAGAAATTTTGCTCCTAATATTCCTAACAGATATGGAATGCTTGTATATAAGATCCAGGATCTCCATTCGCTTGCCTTCCATTTCCCAGGATTAAATAAACGAGGAGTTCGGTGAATTTCGCGAGGCAATCTAATGTTTAATAATCTTTTCTCAACATTTTTTATATCTTCCTATGTGAGATGAAATTCATCTTTTCCATTCGCAGGCCAAATTTTCATCCACAAAGCACAAACCGTACCGAGTAATAAAGTGTGCACTGTAAAAAATTTTTATGTAAATTTATACCTATTATAGTAGGTAATAAAGGGACCCTCACAAATAGGGTAAATTTCCTCGCGTTCGTAATTTTACAATACAAAGTAAAAGTAATGTCTTCATGTGTAATGAAACAGATTGTAAAAGTAAATTTACAAAGCACGGGAATAATGTAGAAACGGTAATGCAATAATACTTTTCTTAGTAGTATTATTAAACAATCAAACATTAAATTTACGAACCGAATCGGAAATATACAAAATGTTATGTAAAATTGAAATGTAAAATTGTAATTAATATTACAGTACTGTAAAATTACAATAACTTTTCATGCATTTTTGGTTCGATTCGTAATGATACGGTAATATTTCGTACATTTCCGGTTCGATTTGTAATGATACAGTAACATTTCGTGCATTTACGAATCAATCCGTAAATGCACGAAATGTTACTGTATCATTACAAATCGAACCGGAAATGTACGAAATATTACCGTATCATTACGAATCGAACCGAAAATGCATGAAAAGTTATTGTAATTTTACAGTACTGTAATATTAATTACAATTTTACATTTCAATTTTACATAACATTTTGTATATTTCCGATTCGGTTCGTAAATTTAATGTTTGATTGTTTAATAATACTACTAAGAAAAGTATTATTGCATTACCATTTCTACATTATTCCCGTGCTTTGTAAATTTACTTTTACAATCTGTTTCATTACACATGAAGACATTACTTTTACTTTGTATTGTAAAATTACGAACGCGAGGAAATTTACCCTATTTGTGAGGGTCCCTTTATTACCTACTATAATAGGTGTAAATTTACATAAAAACGTTTTTTTTACAGGCACGGGGACGGAAATGCTTGATGGCTGTCTGCAGTTGTCCGCATCATCAAAGCACATTTAAAACGCGTGCAATGTTTTAACTAATAATACATCGTCATGACTCAAGAAATGGCGATGCTGATTCGTTGTTTCAACAGTAATGTTATGAACAATTACACGCGTTTCAAGTGTGCCTTGATTGTATGCGACCAACTCAGATAGCCATCATCAGGCATTTCTGTCCTTATGCCTGTAAAAAAAATTTATATACAATGCACGGCATACCACATAAATTAGGGAAATATATATATATCCTGTTTTAAAATAATTCAATTATATTTTATTATAAATATTGTAGCATACATGATATAAAAGATATTTTATTATAATGTAATTATATGATAATAATAATAAAAAGTTTTCATCATAATTGTTATGGATTAGATATATACTTATGAAAAAATTAATCACATCATGTTTATAAAAGTAAAACCATATAAACATTAATAAAAATTCGTTTGCGACAAAAAATAATTTAAAAATTTAATATTAGCGATACACAAGTCAAAGTAAATTTATTAATAATATTTGGTAATGCAAAGAAACTAAACTGTTTAATTATAACAATAATACGGTAGAGAAATAATACGATATACTAAAATACTAAAGCATATAATACAAAAGAAATGCAACGTTGTAATATATATGTATATACCTATATAATTAATGTGTAGTTTTATATGAAAATCGTCTTTTTGAGATTTATGGAATTATTGGAATTATACAATAGTAGCAATATAATACGACAGTAGCATTTAATACGAAAAAATATAACAACAGTAGCAATTAATACGACAAAATATAACAACAGTAGCAATACTACGACAGTAGCAATATGACACGACATAGAAAATGCTGAAGTATATGACAAAAATATTACAACGTTGCAATCTAAATATATATATGTATACGTATGTGTATATGTATATGTATGTGTATATATGTGTATGTATATGTATGTATATATATACGTATATGTATATTAAATTGTTAGAATTACACGACAAAAACAAGATATATAATACGACAGTAGAAATAATATAACAGAACGTATACTGTAGTGTAGATAGAAAAGAAATAAACAATTAATGTATGATTAATATGCAGTTTGACGCTTCTTGGGATATATCAAATTATTGGTACATCACCCATGTTAGATTCCCATACCGAAATAGTATTATACCGTCTCTAATTTGTTTCTGTCTCGATCTTTAAGTGGTGATAGAAAAATAACTGAATTCATCTTATTATATAGTCGTAATATGTAGTGTAAATTTCAGGAATCTGAAATAAATAAAATAGTAATACAGATTATAAAAGGAATATATGAATAAATGTATGATTGTATTTCGCGCCTCTTCCTCAAGATAAAACGTAGTACTCCTCAATTCTATGCCGAGGCGCCACAAGCTTCAAAGCTAAAAGAAGAGCTCTCTGCCCTCTACATGTCCATGCGTTGGGTCTCAAGCCATCATTCTTCTCTTTTGTGCCGAGGTAGTCACATCATATCGTTAAGATGGGAAAATGAAAACATAAAAGATCGGATTCAGACGACAAGGAGAGTAGAAAACATAAAAGATCGAATTCAGACGACAAGGAGAATAGATTAGCTAGGAAAATGAGACGATTAATGAGAGAATTCAGGAAATACGAGAATCGAAGACGGCGAAGCTACTCAAGTAAGTAAAGAAGAAACAATTAGTCCCCTCGAAAAAGGAAAAAGAAGGGGGGAGGAAACATGCAGGTCCGTAGCTTTGTAATGAGTAATTTTATACGGACTGGAAACATTACATACATTATGATTAATCGCGTCACAGGCTCTAACCTGTTAACAATAAATGTATATTTCCTCACTTTTATTACTAGCGTCACAGGCGCTAACAGACTGACTTGAAATTCTTAGCTATGGAGATTATTGTTTCTGTATATGTAGTAACGTTAATGGCTCTAACCTATTAACGATAAACGTTTCAGTCATGTTTGACTTCTTATGCATATTAGCGTCATAGGCTCTAACCTATCGACGATGTATCATTATATTTACATAAGAAATATGTACAAAAAATATATAATTATTGAAAACAAGCCACGTCATAGTCTTTAACATAATGACGGAGATTAGGCAATTTTTGCTTAATCATGGACCTTAAGGTGTCATAGGCTCTAACCTATTGACGAGTCACGGGCTCTAACCCGTTGACAAACCTTGTTTTAGGACAAAAGGTTTTTGAGGTCGCTGTGTACAAATAAAACAATGTACGTACACTAGTCTTGTCATGGGCACTAACCTATTGACGAGTCTCAGGCCCTAACCTGATGACGGACTTTATCTTATGTTGAAAAGTATAACAAGCCTTGTTGTGTACACATTGAACAAACGAATTTTTCGTTCAGATCAAAGATTTATTTTAGAATAAAGAAGATTCCGGTATATACATATACTAATTTATATTGATCATGGTTACTAGGTAGCAGTGGTTCGGAGGAAGAGAGAGACAGTCGAAAGAGACAGAAAATGTCTAATGATCTAAATATAGAAGAGCTTTCACAGAGCCCTTCACTTTCTCCGCCTGGTTCCCCAAGATCGGTGGACTTAGATCTTCAATTGCCCCCGAATGAAACGCCTTCTCGGGAACCGATGGAAGTTACTTCCGGCAGATCTCCACCAAATCCTTTCCAGAATCCTTCTGGTAATAATATCACAACGCAAGCAGACATCTCTGCTAATAATCAACCGATAATCAAGCCAAGTGAGGCTTCATCCTCGTCAGGCATGCAAAAGATTGATTATACGGATCAAGATGGCATTATTATTGAAGACTTAGACGTGGAAATTTTGGAAGCAATTGGCAAGAGAGTTGCAGAAGATAGGATACTGGCTCCGGCCATCCCTAAGAGCATCGCTGTCCGGCTCGAGGATATTTTAAAGAAAGGCCTTCCGAAGGAAGAACGGGAGAATCTGTTAAAGGCACATGCACCACCTAAAAATTGTGTCTTGATAGATCCACTGAAACTTAATGAAGAAATTAAAGTTTCATTACAGGAAACATCAAAAAAGCGAGATGAACGTATTGTTGAAAAGCAGAAGAAGATTACTGCTTGTCTAGCTCTAATGGGCAGTTCTATCGTAGATATTATTAACAACAACAGACCAGAAGAAGATCCTAAGTTATTGTCCACTCAAATCGCCTTAGTTAAGAAGCTTAGTGAAGCGGCACGATTGATGGCGGACTTACAGAGAGATGAAACTTTAACTCGCAGAAGCCTAATTCTCGCTACTATAGGTAACTCCCAGAAAGAAACTCTAGAATCACAAAAAGCGGATGAGTGGCTTTTTGGTGAAGAATTAGGGGAGCGCCTTAAAGCGGCAAAATCAATTGAGCGGTCAGGAAAGGATCTGAAGGTTAAATCAAAGAGCTCTGGGAAGTCAAAAAACTTCAAGGCCCCGCTTCGACGTCAGCCTTTCAGGTCCAGGATGTCAGGCTGATACCGAAACAGAACGAGTTACAGTCAGAACCAACCCAACAAGAAGAATTGGAAATATCAGAACAGGGGAGATCGCAACACCCAAACACAAACCCCAACACAGCAGAAGAAAACCTAAAATCAAAACGAATAAGTAACACATTAACTTCGCCAGTGATTAAACCAAATTGAGAAAATTAATCGACGATTACTGGCAATCACGATATACGCGTTTTTAAGATTTGAAATTTATTATAAACTAATAAATTTTTCAAATCCTTTTCGTGTATTTCCAAGTACACGAATTTCCAACCTACTAAACTGCGTGCCAACCGATTTGGGGATTCTTAATTCTCCAACGAAACTGTGTTTTAAAGTCTGACAAATCGGTTGGCACGCAGTTTAGTAGGTTGGAAATTCGTGTACTTGGAAATACACGAAAAGGATTTGAAAAATTTATTAGTTTATAATAAATTTCAAATCTTAAAAACGCGTATATCGTGATTGCCAGTAATCGTCGATTAATTTTCTCAATTTGGTTTAATCACTGGCGAAGTTAATGTGTTACTTATTCGTTTGAATTTACACCGTTGACTGAAATATCGGTGTTCCATCTTATTATTATTACTTAGTCGCCTTAATATGTATTATTGCGACAAATATTATCACAGCCTCAGTGGTCGAATTGGCACGACACCCGCACGGTATACGGGAGGTTCCAGGTTCAAACCTTGGCTGAGGTAATATTTTTCGCAATAATTTCTTTCAATCAGGGGGGTAGGGGATTTTTAATTCTCCAACGAAACTGTGTTTTAAAGTCTGACAAATCGGTTGGCACGCAGTTTAGTAGGTTGGAAATTCGTGTACTTGGAAATACACGAAAAGGATTTGAAAAATTTATTAGTTTATAATAAATTTCAAATCTTAAAAACGCGTATATCGTGATTGCCAGTAATCGTCGATTAATTTTCTCAATTTGCTAAAATCAAAAGATTAAAAATTTTAGAGTGGATAAAAGGTTATAAAATTCCTTTTCGTATACCAGTAATTTAAAAATCAGCTCCTAAGGAACCTTCATGGTCACAGGAAGATAGATCTCTTATTAGTGATCACATAAGAAAATTAGTCTCTAAAGGAGGTATTAGCGATTGCCTAACAGAAAAGGATCAGTTTGTATCTAGTATTTTCCTGGTGCCTAAACCAGACGGATCGAGTAGATTAATTCTTAACCTGAAAAAATTAAATGATTTTGTCGAGACGGATCACTTTAAGTTGGAAGATTACAAGATAGCTTGCAAGTTAGTAAGTCATAATTGTTTTATGGGTAAACTAGATCTCAAGGATGCTTACTATATGATTCCCATTATTAAGCAGCACAGGAAATATTTAAGATTTTTATTTAATAACAATCTTTATGAGTTTAACTGTTTGCTTTTTGGTCTTAATACAGCTCTGTACGTTTTCACAAAAATTATGAAACCCGTGATAGAATTTTTAAGGAACTTAGGGCTTTTATCAGTTATCTATCTCGACGATTTGTTACTTTTAGGAAACTCGTATTCGTCTTGCTTAGAGAATATCAACACATCTGTGAAATTATTAGAAAATCTAGGTTTTGTTTTAAATGAAGATAAATGCTGTAAAATTCCTTCACTTTGTAACTTCCTTGGATTCATTTTAAATACTCAAAAAATGACATTAGAGTTGCCATTAGAGAAAAAAAATAAGGTTTGCGAACAGATTATTAAATTTAAAAAGTTAAAAAAATGTAGAATTAGAGAGTTTGCACAAATGATAGGAGTCTTAATATTGTGTTGCCCAGCTATTCAATACGGTTGGGCACATGTTAAGAGGTTTGAAAGAGAAAAATATTTAGCTCCTTTAAAATCAAATGGTAATTATGAAGCTATCATGTTATTAAATCAAGGGTTGCAGCAAGACTTTTCTTGGTGGGAAGTAAACATTACTCACAGAATTTCGAATATTGCTAATCGAGAATTTAAGTTAGTTATATTCTCGGATGCTTCCCTCACAGGTTGGGGAATTTCATGTGGAAATAGTAGAACGCACGGATATTGGAGTGAGGCAGAAAGACAGCAGCACATTAATTATTTAGAACTTTTATCAGCCTTTTTTGGGCTAAAGTGTTTTGCCAAAGACCTGAAGGGTGGTAATATTTTATTAAGAATCGATAACACTACTGCAATTTCTTATATTAATCGTATGGGAGGTGTAAGGTTCAAAACTCTCAGTAATCTTGCCAGGAATATCTGGGAATGGTGTGAGGAACGAGAAATTTTCATATTTGCTTCTTATATTGCATCAAAAGAAAATGTTGAAGCAGATTTAGAGTCTCGAAGGTTAGATAAAGAAACTGAGTTCAAATTATCGGATATAGCCTTTCAGAAAATTGTCAAGAAATTTGGCTGTCCTGACATAGATTTGTTTGCCTCAAGAATCAATGCGAAATGCAAAGATTATGTTTCCTGGACAAGAGACCCAGGTTCAATAGCTGTCGACGCCTTCACGTTAAGTTGGAATACATTTTTCTTCTATGCTTTTCCACCATTTATATTGGTGACTAGAGTTCTACAGAAGATAAAAGCAGAAAAAGCAGAAGGCATAGTTGTAGTGCCACAGTGGCCAGCACAACCATGGTTCCCTTTATTCCTCTCTTTACTGGAAGCGGAAGTCTTAACTTTCAGACCTAATAGTAATACTTTACTTTCTCCCGATAGGGAACCACACCCTCTTTGGAAATCTCTTACCCTGGTGGCCGGGAAGTTATCAGGAAGGCGTTCCTGCTAAAAGACATTCCAGAAAAGTCTGTAATAATTTCTATATCTTCCTTGAGTGAGTCTTCCTTAAAGCAATATGATTGCTCACTTAAAAAATGGTGGAAATTTTGTGAAAACGAGAAGCTATCCCCTTATAAAGTGGAAGTAAAGGACATCATTAACTTTTTAACCGAAGAATACGAAAAAGGAGCTTCTTATGGATCCCTTAATTGTGCGAGATCTGCTATTTCGCTTATTTTAGGACCAGAAATAGGCCAAAATGAAATTATTAGAAGATTTTTTAAAGGGTTAGCAAGGTTAAGACCGCCTAGACCCAAATACGAATCCACGTGGGATCCAAAATTAGTATTAGATCACTTTAAAGACTGGCGTAATGACGATTTAACCTTAGATATGTTAAGTAAAAAACTAGTTACGCTACTAGCGCTCGTTACTGGCCAAAGAATGCAAACTTTAGCCTTAATTAACATAAAGAATATAGTTTTAAAAGAGACTTTAATAGAGATTAAGATTCCAGACAGTATTAAGACCTCTAAGCCAGGAAGAATTCAGCCTATATTAAATTTACCCTTTTACAAGAACAACTTAAACATTTGTCCAGCAACTACACTTCAGTCTTACCTTGAAAGAACCAAAGAGCTTAGAGGTAACACAATATTTTTATTTATATCGTTTAAAAAGCCTTTTAAAAGAGTTTCGACCCAGACTCTCAGTAGATGGGTAAAAGACATTTTAGGTGATAGTGGAATAGATACAAATTTATTCTCAGCACACAGCACTAGACATGCGTCTACGTCTGCCGCGAGTCGTAAAGGTATCAATATCGATACAATAAGAAAATCGGCAGGTTGGACTGAGAAATCAACCACTTTCTCTAAGTTTTATTGTGGGAAATAGACGCAAGTACGGAGATATGTTTAGACGAGTATATTTCACGGCGGTTAGATACAGAGTGAGAACTGAGAGCGAACAGGCTCGCTCGTGATTGGGTATATATTTCAAGGGAGGGGACAGGCCGCGTAATGTTACGCAAGTAGTTCCCTCGCGCGACATCGTGCTGCGTCCTCAGGGCACGCTTGCATGCAAGCAAGGCCGGTTTTCTGGGTGGGACCTTTTTGACTCTCCAACACCCCCTCTCAAAAAGATACCTGTAACAGAGCAAATACAAAAAAAAAATACGAAACATGAGGGTTAGTGTTCCATGCCCATGTTCTTGGTACAGTTTTGATGTAAGGTTGTGTTCAACCC
Source organism: Leptothorax acervorum (assembly GCA_035220615.1). Taxonomy (NCBI): domain Eukaryota; kingdom Metazoa; phylum Arthropoda; class Insecta; order Hymenoptera; family Formicidae; genus Leptothorax; species Leptothorax acervorum. The sequence continues at coordinate 29,741 of JASTWQ010000207.1, forward strand.
CTTCGTGAGTACATCTGCCGTCATCTCCTCGGTTGGGAGATATTCCACTTTTATTTCCTTCCTTTTGATTATCTCACGAATAAAGTGGTAGCGGAGATCAATGTGTTTGGCTCGTTTGTGTAGGACTGGGTTTCGAGCCATGTTGCCAGCTCCTTGATTATCATTGTAGATTGTTGTTGCTGGCTGCTTACTTATGATCCCTGATAAGAACGCTCTTAAGTGCACGGCCTCCTTCGCCGCTTCCGACAGGGCGACGTACTCGGCTTCTGTACTTGACATCGCCACAGACTTCTGCTTGCGCGACATCCAACTAACTGCTGTGTTTGCCATTTTAAATACGTAGCCTGTGTAAGAACGTCGATGGTCTATATCAGCGCCCCAATCTGCGTCAGCAAATCCAACTAGGGGTTCGTTCGTCTTCTTGAATACCAATTTAGCGCGTTTCGTTCCCTGTAGGTACCGAAGAACTCGCTTTGCCGCTTTCCAGTGTTCATGTCCGTAGTCTGCGTTGTACTGTCCTAAAGCGCTGACGGCATGGGCGATGTCAGGGCGAGTTGATACTGCGAGATACATGAGAGATCCGATCAAACTCCGGTATGGTATTTTAGACATTTCTTCCCGCTCGACGTCGTTTCTTGGACACATTTCTTTAGATAACTTCACGGACGTGCTGATTGGAGTTGTTACGGCTTTGCACTCAGCCATATTGAATTTCTCGAGCACTTCCTCGGTATATTTTTCTTGGTCCATGGTGATTCTGTCGTCGGTTTGAATGAATCGAATCCCAAGGCAATGGTGAATTCTTCCAAGATCCTTCATTTCGAAGCTGGATAATTGCCTTTTGATGTCGTTCATCTTCTCAATGTTGCTTGCAGCAATGATGACATCATCGACGTATATCACCACGATTATGATATTGTTTCCATCTTGCAGCGTATACACGCAGTTATCGGCTTTAGACTGTTTGAAGCCCATCGACTTCAACTTTTCATCGAGTTTGGTGAACCACTGGCGTCCGGATTGCTTCAATCAGTACAACGCCTTCTTCAGCTTGAGTACCTTGTTTTTAGGAATCCTTTGTAGCTCTGCCTCACTCAGAATACTCGGCAGATAGTCGGGTATTTCCATGTATAGCTCCTCTTCTATTTCGCCGTTCAGGTACGCGCTGACAAAGTCAAGTTGGTGGACTTCAAGCCCTTTTTCCACCGCAAGAGCCATGACGAGCCTTATTGATTCGGGCCGTGCCACGGGGGCGAATGTCTCGTCGAAATCAGTGTAACGACATTGCGTGAATCCCCTCGCCACCAATCGGGCTTTTTGACGCTCAATTGAACCATCCGCATTCAACTTGGTGCGTAAGACCCATCGGCAACCGATAACCTTTCGATCTTTCGGTCAGTTGACAACAGTCCATGTCTCATTTTTCATGAGCGCGTCGAACTCCTTTCTCATTGCAGCTTTCCATTCATCCGCTTCAGGTGTGGCCAGGGCGATCTTGGCGCTCTTCGGGTCGAAATTCGTCAATCCGGCGAATTCTTCGTCGTTGGATTCTTCTCCGGTGCTCGAGGTAATGACCTCGTTCGCTTCGTCTTCTGTGGTGACATCGTTGAATTCTTCTTCGTCTTCAATGGTAGCCACGTCTGGTTCAACATTATTCGGTTGCAGCTTTAACTGCGACTCTGTGTAGCACTTTCTTCGGTCTTCCTGGACGGCCATCCCTTATGAAAGTTGGACGACCTGGCGCTGGGGCGAATCCCAAAATGTCCGAGTCGCTGGACGAAGGTTGCTCTTCTTCAGCCGAGTCGACGCTGTAGAAATCGTCAGTTGAGTCCTCGCCATCAGAAATGACATCTGTTTCTTGTACCGGGTCGACATTTGTGCAATCTCGTTCTTTTGCACACATCAGTAATAGAATGTCGTCATTTATAATTTCTCCGATATCTTCGTCACTTCCGATATTTTCATTCGCTGGGAACTCATCCAGAAACGATACGTCACGGCTTTTTAATACTTTACGGGACTTTGGATCCCACATCCTGTATGCCTTAGAAGTGGGTGAATAGCCAATAAAGATGCATCTATTTGTTTTCGGGTCGAATTTCCCGCGTTTACCACTTTTATCGAGAACATGTGCCACTTTCCCAAACGGCTGGAGGTGACACGCCGTTGGCTTCTTCCCGGTCCAAGCTGTGTAAGGTAGATTTCCATTCAACGTCTTGCATGGACATCGATTCCTTATATAGGCTGACGTCAATATAGCCTCGGCCCAAAATTTTGGTGGTAAGCCCGCCTGGATTAACATGCATCTTGCCATTTCGACTAATGTCCGATTGAAGCGCTCTGCTACGCCGTTTTGTTCCGGCGTGTACTCGGTGGTAAGCTGGTGCACTATTCCCTCCTTTTCGAAGAAGTCTCTGAATTTGTTGCTGAGATACTCACGACCGTTATTAGACCTTACAGTTTTAATTGGTAGTCCCATTTGCTTCTCGACTTTTGCCTTGAAGGCCTTAAATTTATCGAAGTTCTCGCTCTTTTGAGCCATGAATACAACTTCACAGTATCGCGTCTTATCATCAACAAATGTCGCGAAGTATCTCGATCCTGCTAGAGATGGCACTCTCATCGGTCCGCATATGTCCGTGTGTATCAGCTCTAATGCGTTTGAGCTCGTTGAGGTTGAACGCGAGAATGGCGCACGCACTAATTTTCCACTCACACACACCTCACATTTTTGCAACTCTTCGTCACATTTGATATCGGCCGAATGCATCCTCTTGTTCTCCACCATATTTTTCAAGTCTCTCATGTTTAAGTGTCCGAGTTTTTCGTGTAGATCCTGCCATGGATTCTTCTTAGCACTTCCGGTTCTCGCGACGCTCGCGGTTTCCCTCGCTTCCGGTACGAGATACAAATCCTTTTTACGTTCCGCGTCCATAACGGTATTTCCGTGCGCGTCTATCACAACAGCTTTTGTTTTTCGAAAAATTACCTCGAACCCGTTGTCCGTAATTTTTGCCACGGACATTAAGTTTGTACGGAGATCCGGCACGAGCAACGTGTCTTTTAACGTGACACTTGTTTTATCACCATTGTTTACTCGCACCGTTCCTTTACCGCGACTTTTCGTCGACTCGTTATTTGCGAGATTTACCGCGGGTCCGTCGCCATTTTGGCGTATGTCGCTGAACTTAGTTTCATCGTTCGACATGTGCGATGTCGCGCCCGAATCTACGCACCATTTGCGCTCACTTTTTATATCACTCGCGGAGCCGTTGAACGCTGTCTCGTGATGTGTGTTCGCGCGCGCACACATAGTGACTTCCGCACAATTCGTCGAGTCATCGGTCGATTTCTCGGTCGATTTCTTTGTCTGCTTATTTTTCCGGCACTGTCTCGCGAGATGTCCCGTCTTTTCACACTTATAACACTTGACATCCGCGTTTTTATTTTTGTTCGTCGCGTCCGCGCCGTTCGGATTATGTCTCTTCGACTTCCCGGTTTTATTTCGCGACGCAAACATGGTGCTTGTTGCACCACCGTCACCTCTGCGCATTCGCGATTCGTACTCTTCGATCATCTTTACCTTGAGGGCTTCCGGTTCTAGAATGTTGTCCTTTGCCTCGATCGCCACTCTAAACGGCTCATAGCAATCCGGTATACTATACAGCAGGAGGATGGAGATTAACTCCTTGTCGATATTGATTTCCATATCTTCAAGTTTTCCGACGACGTCGAAGAAGTCCGCTAGATGCGTGCGCATGTCTTCACCGTCCTCCATCTTTCGTTGTATAAGTCTCTTGAGCAGCATGGCCTTCCTCGCCGGGCCCTGTGACTCGTACGTTGTCTTCAGTTTGTCCCAGACTTCCTTGGAAGTCGTGCAGCCCTTGATGTTTTTCAGCTCCTCGGGTGCGATTGAGAGGATTAGGTCGGACATCGCCTTGGAATCGGCACTAATCCACGCGGCTACTGCGTCGGCGCCAACGGTCGGTCTGGCCGTTGTACCGTCCACGTATCCCCATCCATCGTTCTTGATTAGCAGTGCTCGCACTTGTATTTTCCACGTATCGTAATTGTCCTTTTTTAACGGTTCGATGCGAAAACCCGTCACACTCATTTTTTCTTTGTCCACGACGTGTAGCACACAAAAGAAAAAAAAAAGGGAACGTTCGACACACGTGCTCAACCGCCTCGTCTCGCGTTTTGGCTTGAGCGTTTTCCGCACACCAACTACGCACTCGCTCTTCGCGTATTACCGAGTTCACTTTAACTCACGCGCGTCTGGGCCCATAACCTGTGGGAAATAGACGCAAGTACGGAGATATGTTTAGACGAGTATATTTCACGGCGGTTAGATACAGAGTGAGAACTGAGAGCGAACAGGCTCGCTCGTGATTGGATATATATTTCAAGGGAGAGGACAGGCCGCGTAATGTTACGCAAGTAGTTCCCTCGCGCGACATCGTGCTGCGTCCTCAGGGCACGCTTGCATGCAAGCAAGGCCGGTTTTCTGGGTGGGACCTTTTTGACTCTCCAACATTTATAATAGACCTCTCGTTCAGAATTTAAGTACGTTTGGACACGCGATACTAGATAAGTAAGAAAAAGCGTTATGTTATAGTTTTTCACTCCCTATGTTTAAACTTAAAAAATTTTTTTTTTTTTGGTAATAAAACTTTGTGGCAATAAATAGTTATACAATCTATAGAAGCTGATTGTTTATGGATTATAATTACACGGTGCTGTAGCCTTCTTTAAACATCTACGTTTTAAACGAATAAGTAACACATTAACTTCGCCAGTGATTAAACCAAATTGAGAATATTTAATCGACGATTACTAGCAATCACGATATACGCGTTTTTAAGATTTGAAATTTATTATAAACTAATAAATTTTTCAAATCCTTTTCGTGTATTTCCAAGTACACGAATTTCCAACCTACTAAACTGCGTGCCAACCGATTTGTCAGACTTTAAAACACAGTTTCGTTGGAGAATTAAAAATCCCCTACCCCCCTGATTGAAAGAAATTATTGCCTCAGCCAACGGTGTAAAAAATATTACCTCAGCCAGGGTTTGAACCTGGAACCTCCCGTATGCCGTGCGGGTGTCGTGCCAATTCGACCACTGAGGCTGTGATAATATTTGTCGCAATAATACATATTAAGGTGACTAAGTAATAATAATAAGATGGATCTCAATTTGGTTTAATCACTGGCGAAGTTAATGTGTTACTTATTCGTTTGAATTTACACCGTTGGCTGAAATATCGGTGTTCCATCTTATTATTATTACTTAGTCACCTTAATATGTATTATTGCGACAAATATTATCACAGCCTCAGTGGTCGAATTGGCACGACACCCGCACGGCATACGGGAGGTTCCAGGTTCAAACCCTGGCTGAGGTAATATTTTTCGCAATAATTTCTTTCAATCAGGGGGGTAGGGGATTTTTAATTCTCCAACGAAACTGTGTTTTAAAGTCTGACAAATCGGTTGGCACGCAGTTTAGTAGGTTGGAAATTCGTGTACTTGGAAATACACGAAAAGGATTTGAAAAATTTATTAGTTTATAATAAATTTCAAATCTTAAAAACGCGTATATCGTGATTGCCAGTAATCGTCGATTAAATATTCTCAATCTACGTTTTATCTTGAGGAAGAGGCGCGAAATACAATTTAATGATTAAACGAACTTACCTGTAAGTGAAGTTCTATCATAATTGTATGAAGCGCCTCTTCCGAAAGATAGGTCCCACCCTATACCCTTGTTCGATAACCTCGAACCCCTTACATATTATAAGGCTACAGCGATATCTTTAAAGAATGATGGCTTGAGACCCAACGCATGTAGAGGGCAGAGAGCTCTTCTTTTAGCTTTGAAGCTTGTGGCGCCTCGGCATAGAATTGAGGAGTACTACGTTTTATCTTTCGGAAGAGACGCTTCATACAATTATGATAGAACTTCACTTACAGGTAAGTTCGTTTAATCATTAAATTATCAATTTTATAAAAATAATAATGCTCTCTAATATAAAATCTGAAATGTGTGTGCTATTATATATGTTATTAAAATACTATTATCATACACACACACACACACACACACGCACACACAAGTGTAATATAATGTAATATAATAATATACTTACAGTTATATATATATATTTCATATGTATTTCATATTACAGTATAGTACTTAGTTTGTAGAAGTATTTTCTTTGTCTGAATCTATATTTCTTAATTTATTGAAGAATGTTAGTACTCTGTACTTTGTTGTCGTTTTTCGAGATTTCGAACCAGAGATTGGATAAATATTTAAAAAATATTTTTGTATAAATTCCAATGTACATGTACTGCTTGCGGGATACTCCATATTGAAAATGTAATAAATGGACATTAACATCTGTAATGCTTCGTAAAAGGAGCATGTTTTTTCAATTAATATATTTTCTATATATAAATAGAATATTGGACATGATGTATCATCTGTAATAATAAAAAATATGAGCAATTAGAAAACTTATACACATTCAAGGATAGATTAAAAAATTTCTAGAAAAGAAAATATATAATATATTTAAGTATTACAAGTACAATATAATTACCTATAATTATGATGCATGGCGTCATAACTGGTGCTTTTATATGTTCCATGGTAGTTCCTTCGTGTGTATTTGACAAATTAACAGTAGTTAATTAAATGTAAGACAATGACATAATCAAAAGGGATTACAACACATGCATATTTTTTTAATACATACCGGATATGTTTTAAATAATTCTTCAAAATCTTCTTTGAAATGTTTAAAAATAATTTTTATTACTTTCATTTTTCTGTTGGATTATTTTAATTAGTGATATCTTTATATTTTTTATGTCCGTAAATTTCTATTTTGTTTTGTTTTTTCAACATTTCCTCCTTCAGAATATGTATTGAACATCCCATTAGTTTTTCAGAATGCCAAAACATGTATTTTTTTTGTAAAAGTATCGGCCATGTATTTTTAATATCTACCATAGAAGGTATATCATGAACGTTATTCAGATATAATCTTTGTGCAGGATATGTAGCTTCAAAATTCGAAATAATTTTCTGTTGTATCTTAAGATCTCTTTTTGATGAATCGTCATTGACTATTTCACGTAGAAACTTAGTTTTGTCCTCTACTGTCTCTTCCGTTTCTGTATCAAGTAATTTTTCTGGTTGCCAATTACTACATCCAGCTTTAGCAGACATAACTTTATTTGTTTTTTTAGGGGTATTGTTAAAGTATGGCTTAGAGATCGTTTCATATGTGGTCTATTTAAGTAATTATTTCGGTCGCGAAGTTTCGCAAATAATATATGAGATCCGTCTCCAAAACATTTGCCGTCCTCATCCATGTCTTTAAAAGTTTTTGGGTATTTGCTGACAATTTGTTCAGCTATTATCTTGAATGCTTTAGCTGGTATGAATTCTTGTATATTTCTCATTTCTGAAACTATACGGTTTACAACAGCATTCATTGCAAAGCTGCGACTTTCATTTTCCAGTTCTTTAATCACTGACATTTCTAACTTATCCCATGGTATTTGAAAATTTTTCCAAATATTATTAGACAGTTGTATTTTATTATTAGATGTTTCAAATGTGGGCGATGAAGCAGTAAATTGCGAACTTGACGAGTATGAAAAAAGTGTTCCTTCGTTGAAACTTTTAGATGATGTAAGTGAAGCAGTGTCAGTTAATGTTGTGTTAAGTTCTGTCTCATTTTCTGCAGACCAGGACTCTTCGGGCTGTAGCAACATAAAAGTTCCACCAAAACAAAATTTTACAACCTCATTGTCATCAACTATTGTTCCGTCTTTTTCCATAACAAGAACAGAACCAGCAATACCAAGCTTAGTGTTACTTTTTTCAATAAGCTCTGACAGTATATTATCCGATTCACGAAGTGTAAGTGATATTTTCTTTTTTCTATCGGCAGTCCAGACTTTATACAAATGAGACATCTACAACATATAAAGGAGGATGTGTATAATTAATTAAAATATGTAATACTAAAGTATTAAAAAATGCCATGCTTACAGAATTTTAAGATCCAAAGTTATGAATCAATGGGTTCGTATTTAAAGACATACACAGGAATGAAATGTAAATCAGTTTGAAGGATAGGATGTGGCATAAGTAAGCAAGTATACGGAAATAAAAAGATTTTTTCGACATTGTAATCTACACTTTCAATTTCAAACTCCTCATACACGCCAAAATCAGGATTGTATATAATTTTCGTTATAGTGCCCAAAAAATAAATGTTTTCATAACAATTATTTATCAAAATATATTGAATTTTGCATGTAGTGAAATAATCATAACAATCTTTACCTACACAGATATACATATGTTTTTTATACGTAATACTTCTAAAAGTAACTTGTGAGGATATGTACTTTACATTTTCATTTTCTTTGTCATGAAAATAATTTGTTATAATAGAAGAAATCTGATCATTAAATCGTTCAGATGTGTATTCCTCTGCATTGTCTACTATTGCTGAAGTATGGTATCTATTTTTAATATTTTGTTCATTTTGTAAAAATTGATGTTTGTGTGATAATAATTTCGTTAAGTTCTTAAAATTTTGGGAATGTTTGACAATATTCTTAAAATATCTGTGTTTACTTTCAAATCTCAAGGTCCATAAATGTTTCAGCGGACCAAAACATAAAATTAAACAGGGATAATGAGAAATATAATGATGTTTCGGTCTTAATTTGATATCTGGAAAACATTTTACTCTTAATGATAAATAATCATTTATCTTTTCCTGTAATAATGCAATCTGACCAAAAGATAGAGCAGGGGCACATGTTAAAGAACATATTTGTCGAAGATGCAATACTAACATCCAAACATCATTCTCAATATTCTTGACTGACAATTTATCAAAGACAGCTAAAGGAAATATTAGTAATATTCTTCTAATTTGACTTGCAGTACCTGCAATTCTAGATGAATCTTTTATAGTAGGAATACATACATTTTCATTTAAAAACTTAATTTTTTGTAGTCGATGATTTAGAAATTGGTAAGTAAACCAACCTTCTGTCACAAAATATTTAATACAGTACATAAGATCATACGAAACAATCCCTTCAAAAAGATCATGTGCTATGCAGGGCGGTAATCCTGGATTGCAGACGTGAAAATAATTAAGTTTGTTTAAAGCCGAATCACGTTTAATGCCTTTCACAATTTTCGTACTATTTTTTGCTTCTATAACACACAAATTGTAATCATTTGAATTTCTATTTATATTAGTACATGTATATTTTGATTTAAATTCATTTTGAGTAATGTGACAAAAGCGACAAAAATATTCTGAATTAAAATTTTCTACAAAACCACCAATTTGATGACTTCCTAAATTATCTCCCAACATAGCAACAACAGTGCCAACAAAATTAATTGTTTCACTACCACCAGAAATATTTATTCCTTCTTTTTCTAAACTTTGTAAATCACGTATTAATAGTGTCATAACTTTTTCCCAACCAAAAAATGTTATATGTTTCTTATAACATAACATAACAAGCTGTATATTATCAAGTTTTGATCTGAGATAAGCGGGCAAATTTCCTAATACCATATATATACCAACAAGTTTGAATTTTTTTTTTATGCACCCAATGGATTACATACTTCAAATGCATCTTGATACAATATTATTTGTAGTGCATTTTTATTATTATGAAAAAATTCATTGTTTTTTACTACACTGCCATCTTTTATATCAAAAAGTACATTACTATTATAATTATTATACGAATTTAAACAAAAGTGTCGAATATCAGAATTTTGTAGCAATACTTTTATAGTTTTCAAAATTGGAATATAATGATAGTAACATTATTTGTGATTATTATCATATCCTAAATTAATTTGTGTAGGAATCACAATATGAAAATTATTTAGCAAATACACATTTCTAGAGTACGTATTTCGAAGAGAACCATTTACAGAATTGTGAACACTTGAAAAAAACGAAAAACTACATCGAAATAAATCTTTAATTTTTTCTTTAACATTATCTTGAAGATCACTTTCGTTTAGAGTTGTAATAAAATGTTCTTGAGTAAGTTCAATTAGAGATGACATGCCATCTATTACAGCTTGTAAAGCAAATTCTGTTAAAAAATATTTTGTACTCAAATTCAAATATAATTGTGCTATAGCTTTTTCAACACTTGTAATATTTTCAACATTATTTGAAACTTCATTTAAAGTTCCTTCTTGTACAAACAAATTACAATCATTATTGGTATCAAAATTTGTCAGTTCTTTATTACTAACGATAAATTGTTTTGTCAGATTTACAATTAAAATGACGTCTGCATATGTGTACTGCATAAGTGCTGATTGTTTTGAAAACTGTTTTATTAGTAGAACAAACTGGGTATCCACAATAAATTCCATTTTTATTTTGTCTTACGTGATTATATAAATGTTTATTAAAAAGTACTCTATTTCTAAAATAAGAATTACAATCTTTTTCTTTGCAATAATAAGTTATGTATGTTTCGTTCTTATCATTTGTTATGTGTTGTCTAAAAATATGTTTCCGAAAATTGAGATATTTATTAAAATGTAGTCCACAGTTTTTAAACCGACAAATGATTTTTAAATGAGGCATGTTCATATGAAGAATATGATGCCTGTTATACAAACGTATAGATAAAAATATACTACTACACATGTTACATTGAAACATTGTCGAATATGTATTGAGTGAAAGAAAGGAAAAATGGAATTGGACTCAGGAAGAAAATTGTATGTCTGTGCCGAAAAGGAATTGTAACCTATTCCTAAAAAAAAAATTAAAAAACCTATTACCGCTCTAAATATATTTAAAGATATACATATAATATATATAGTTTAGTAATTTGTTCTAAAATTTAGAACATATTACTAAACTCGCGAGTCGATTGAAGTTTATTAGCTAGCTTATGAATATGTATGTAGCTTACAATATTAATACATATAAATATACATATATATATATATATATATTAGAGTGGTCCCCTTAAAAATGGTAATTTTGAATTTTGACTGCTCGAACGGTTCGGAAGGCTCGAAGTAAATAAAAAAAAATCTGTGCAAAAGCGCAGCTTCCTATCTCAATTTTAACACGTGCCGCAGAGCACTTGAATTTTCCTATTAAAATCAAATAGCAAATGATTTTAGTATGAATGCAATAACGATCGAAAAAATTTGAAACTTGGCAATTCTCTTACCTATAGTTGTACCTTGCAGCCGGAGGCTGCATTGGAGACGCCGCCGACTGAATCAGGGACCGAGTTACCGGGGCAGACCAATCCGGAGACAACGAGGGCCTTGCCAAGGGTCGTCGACATGGCCACATGCGCCACGAGAATCATCGTGCGCCCACCCGAGAGCTCGGCCAGTTAAGCGATGTGCGTAATCGGCGACAAAACGCGTCAGAGTCCGTTCGGTTGCGCATATAACTTGTCTCACGCCATTTTTCTTCTTATTTATTTTGTTTTGGCGCACATAGCGAACCAAAGTTTATTTTTATTTATTTATGCGCACCACGAGCCCATTTAATTTTCATGCGTTCATATTTTTGTCTCTCTTGGAAATAGATTAATTTTATTTTGGTTTTTTTTGCGATTAAAGGCCCATGATGGCGATACAAACATATATACATACACATAATACACCTTATTCTCTTCCTTTGCCGATCCGGTAGGAATAAGAATTAGTTTAAGCGAAATAATATACTCATAGTTAGTAAGCATAGCGAGAGTCTTCCAAACGACTCGATAATTAGTTTGTAAGGGGAACAACCCCGTGATTCAGCGTTATCGCGCACCCGCGTGAATAATTGCACGCGTCATCGCGCGTCCAAAACATAATAGTGCATCGTGCACGAAAACTCGAGTCACACTGAGCGTTCGCGAGGAATGCCGACATAGAGCGATAATCGTGCATGCCTGATGCACGAAGAAGCGAGTTACATCCGCGACGGACGATCGTGCACCGGGAGTCGGGCACGAGCATCATCCACGGGAAGGATCATCCAGGGTGATGATACGAGCCACGAGGAACACGCTTCACGTGTCCTCGACGTAGTCGAGCGAGTGTGCGGCAACATCGCGGCTTGCACCGCGTCTCCAACAAAGAACGATATCTACGTGTTCGCCGAGCACCGACGAGCGTCCTAAAGGTGAGTTTATTCGAGTTCGACGTCTGTGCTGGAAGAACATGGCACAGACCTGATTCAGGTGAACTAGCTTCACGAACGTGTTCTCGGGATGTCAACTAAGACACCCACGGTGATAAATTAGATTTTCGAACGTTGTGCGACAAGATCCTAGCACAGACCTCGTACAGCCAAACCACCATCGGCGATGGCCTACCGAGGTCCTAAATAAAGTGAATACCGAGTTTCACCACGATCCGACCTGGGTGCCGGAAACACCCAGCACGGACACCTTCCTCAGGAACAATCGCGTGCGTTCGCTTCATTGACCCCTCGGGAATGCAGCGCACCAGGTCCCGTCGACCTGCGAACTCTGTGCGCCGAGATCGACGCACACGTCATCCACAGGGACAGGACCCATACCGATGGGTTTCTGAGGTAATTGCAAGGGCAGACATTGCGATCCCGCGTTGATTCGTCGAATGTGCGACGAGATCGACGCACACGTCATCTACGGGAATAAGACCCTTACGGATGCATTTTCGGGAGCATAATAGGCGCCAATATCCGTCATGTGTGCCCCAAAAATCCGCGCACACCCGTGTGAGATGAAATTAATCATGTTAAATCGTCTTACGGGATGTCAATTAGCAGCGTTATCGCGATCCCAAGCGAATCGAACGATTGCGCGCCGAGATCCTGGCACACGCGTCTCCGCTGCAAAAATGCCATATAAATGTATATATGTGGTAGCATCGAGCATGAATGTCAAATGCGAGCGATACCCGTGGCCTGGAACCTAGGATACATGCATAATTCCGTATCTGAGCGAAATTTGTGAAATCGCGATACTCTGTGATATATAATATTCTCAACATGTATTTGCGAGCCGTCTCTAGCGAACGGGAAATAACAGCGAGAACAAAACAACATTTCTACGTGTTTGTCAGACCTGTTTGTCCGATACGCAGCTGTGAACAGGCGACGATCACGTGATGGCTGACGCAATAGCAGGAGTGGGGGTAACCACCCGAGAGGGGACGTACGCCGTTGCGAATGATAGATCGAGAGTAGTCGATCGGGAGATAGCGCCGTGGTAACACGTTTTGACATGTACGAACAACCGCGAGCCGGAAATCTCGTTACAACCGACGATACCCGCTCACGGAGCGATATCCGTCATATTTCGTGATATGTTAACGCGATCGATACTTGTGATATTTTTCGAACTTTGATATCCGTGTATCAAACCGAGAACAGTCATACGGGAGAATACGTTTGATTCTCACGACCACCGACGATAATCGAGTTGCGGAGTGTCGGACAACGAATTAATCCGAGTTTTCACGATTTAACGCGATACACACGAAACTGTAACCAGCGATCACAGTGTGAAACCGCGAGTGATAGAAAATCATTGTGAAACGCATTGTAACGAACATTTATTCTAAAATAATATGAATAAATACATTGTTATTTAAAGTGATATACCGAGTGTCAGAAATCATTCGACGATATCTTGTGACCTATCCTGAGTCACCCTCCAAGCGGGAGATTCACGCGTAATCACCAATCCTGCGGAAATGAAGTGCGAGTAAATGCACATTGCTTGAGATATAAGCATACAGTATACGATACTTACCTGAGATTCTGCGACGATCCTGTAGGTGCTTCATCCGTGACGATCCAGTGGTCCTGAGCATCGTTGGTAGTAAGCGGCTTCTACGAAGAAGGTCCATCCGTGACGAGACGCAGAGCGGCCAGCAGCAGTCCGGAACACCTGAAACAGAAAAAAGAGAGAGAATTAGTCGGCAGATGCGGTTAGTGGTATACTTACCTTTCTCGATTTAACGGGTAAAATCGAGTGGCGACCGTGCTACGCAAACTTTGAGTAAATTTCGGTAGTTTGACAAATGAGTCGTGTCGCGCGTGACCTAACGTGCCCGGTTACAACCTATCTTCTGAAATTTTTATAGATTTTTATCTACATATTTCAGGTTGCTAGTGATCGATGAAATTTTTATTTAAGACAGCGAATAAATAAATAAAAATATAAACAAAATTATATAAATAAACAAGTAGAAACTTGCACATTGCTTCCTCATAGTTTTTAAGTGAGCAAGTAGAAACTTGCACATTGTTTTCTCATAGTTTTTAAGTGAGCCAGTAGAAACTTGCACATTGCTTTCTCATAGTTTTTAAGTGAGCCAGTAGAAACTTGCACATTGCTTTCTCATAGTTTTTAAGTGAGCCAGTAGAAACTTGCAGTTGCACATTGCTTTCTCATAATTCTTAAGTGAGCAAGTAGAAACTTGCACATTACTTAATCAACATTTTATTTCGCTTATAAAGCTTCCTCTATGAGGAAGCTTGTTTTTTATTTGATGTACAATTATTAGTAAATATTCTTTAATTTGGCTTCCTCTTAGAGGAAGCTTTATAAGCGAAATAAAATGTTGATTAAGTAATGTGCAAGTTTCTACTTGCTCACTTAAAAACTATGAGAAAACAATGTGCAAGTTTCTACTTGCTCACTTAAAAACTATGAGGAAGCAATGTGCAAGTTTCTACTTGCACACTTAAAAACTATGAGGAAGCAACGTGCAAGTTTCTACTTGCACACTTTAAAGCTATGAGGAAGCAACGTGCAAGTTTCTACTTGCACACTTTAAAGCTATGAGGAAGCAATGTGCAAGTTTCTACTTGCACACTTAAAAGCTATAAGGAAGCAATGTGCAAGTTTCTACTTGCACACTTAAATGCTATATGGAAGCAATGTGCAAGTTTCTACTTGCACACTTTAAAGCTATGAGGAAGCAATGTGCAAGTTTCTACTTGCACACTTAAAAGCTATGAGGAAGCAATGTGCAAGTTTCTACTTGCACACTTAAAAGCTATATAGAAGCAATGTGCAAGTTTCTACTTGCTCACTTTTTTTATTATCCTAAAACATCATTTTTTGAAGTCTCAATTATTAAGACTTGAGATGTTCTAACTGCAATTAAAAAATTAGCCCTTTTGCAAAAAGACTAGCCCTTTTGCAAAAGGCCGCCCTTTTGCGAAACACTGATCGTTTCCCAATAAAACTGAACGCACTTTAGGCTTTTTGGCACACATTGGCTGATGCTAGGCTAGACACTTACGTCAGTTTTATTTTAAAAACGATCAATGCTTTTGCAATAGAGCGCCCTTTCGCCCTCTCTCTCTTTCTCTCTCTCTCTTCCTTTCTTTTTCTCATTTGAAATTTTGGAGAATTCGTACATATATCAAAGCTTTATAAAGCTGGGTCTAATCAACCAAACCATAATGAATTATATATGAAGTAGGGGTAGAAAAAACTGAAAAATATAATAGAATCAAAAAAATTGCTAATAATTAATACTAAATTGTCAAAAAATATCAATTTATGAAAAGTCTCAATTGTTGAGACTTGGGATGTAGCCCTTGAAGGTTAAAATTTTAAGATTTTAGCAATTTTTTTAATTTTACTATATTCTTCAGTCTTTTCTACCCTTATTTCATATAAAATTTTTTAAGATTTGGTTGATTAATTTTTGAGTTAAAGACATTTAAAATTTCGGGGAATCCGTCTATACATAAACATGAGTCTAATCAACCAAATTTTAAAGAATTTTATATGAAATAGGGGTAGAAAAGACAGAAGAATATAATAAAATTAGAAATAGCCCAATATTTCTAAACTTACAAAAGTTAGAGCAATCAAAAGCATTTCTTAAAAAATTCAAAATTTTATAAAGAAAGAAGCCCTTTACCAATTATCGCTAAATTTAATTCCATCCTTCCTTAAATAATACTTTATCGATTAAAAAAAAATTTAGCCCTATATCTCAATATTTGCATAAGTTAGAGCAACCAGGGACATTTCTAAAAAAATTAAAAATTTAAAAAAAAAGAACCCTCTTACCGATTATCGCCAAATTCAATATCAACCATTCTTAAATGATACTTTATTGATTAAAAAAAAATCGGCCCGATATCTCAATATTTGCTGAAGTTAATGCAACCACAAACATTTCTAAAAAAAAGGTGGTAGTTTAACTTTTCCGTTTGAACAACACATTCCAGGTGCTTAAGTTTTAAACTTTTTGGCTTGACAATGATCACATATTGCATCCATTTTCCCAATTATTACTCTCGGAAAAAATTTATATTCGTAATTTGGATCATAACTAAATTCCTCTAATTTCAAATCGGACCGCATAAACGTTTTCCTTAATTGAACATGCCGTAACCGGTCTTTTTCTACTCGAGTTTCACGCTATTGAGTCATTTCTGCTTTTCAGATATTTCACTTACCGATCAGCGACTTCATCCCTTGGTTTTTGCCGGGCGTTTTTTCGGGAATTTCGAGATTGTTTGCTCGCATGTAACATAATTTGCTGTCTTCCGCA
Organism: Leptothorax acervorum; assembly: GCA_035220615.1. NCBI lineage: Eukaryota > Metazoa > Arthropoda > Insecta > Hymenoptera > Formicidae > Leptothorax > Leptothorax acervorum. Next base: position 46,360 of record JASTWQ010000207.1, read on the forward strand.
AATACCACATACTTACAATATTTTTTGTAAAACCTATTGCAAAAGTTCAATTTGAGATTGAAATTAAATTTAAATAAGGAATAGTATTCAACAAATACTGTAATCATCCCTTGGTTTTCCCGGGCGTTTTTTCAGGAATTTCGAGATTGATCGCTTGCGATGTACACAGAACTTCGATATTTCACTTTAAAAATGTCCGGGAAAACCAAGGGATAAAATCGGTAATCGGTAAGTAAAATATCGGTTCTGTGTACATCGCGAGCGAGCAATCTCGAAATTCCCGAAAAAACGCCCTGGAAAATCAAGGGATGAAGACGCTGATCGGTAAGTGAAATATCGGGGTTCCGTAGTAACCTATGTTTTGCGCAAGGATGTAAAGAGTAACTGTGCAAAAGTTCATCCAGATCGGTCGAATAGTTTAAGAGTGTATAAAGAACAGTCATACATATAGACATACTGACATTCTATTTTATATAGATAGATAGAAAATTCGTCAAGATTTAAATGTTGCTCTAATTTCCATTAATTTTGAGATATCGGGCTATTTCTAATGTTATTAGATTTTTCAGTCTTTTCTACCCCTATTTCATATATAATTCTTTAAAATTTGATTGACATTTCAAATTTCGGAGAATTCGTACATACATAGAAGCTTTATGAAGCTTGTGCAAGAGTTGGTTCAGATCGGTCGAATAGTTTATGAGTGTATAAAGAACAAACAGACTTAAAATACGCCCGGGAAAACAAAGGGATAAAATCGGTAATCGGTAAGTGAAATATCGAAGTTTTGTGCGTACATCGCGAGCGAGCAATCTCGAAAGTCCCGAAAAAACGCTCGGAAAAACCAAGGAATAAAGTAGCTGATCGGTAAGTGAATAATCGAGATTCCGTAGTAGCCTATGTTTTGCGCAAGGATGTAAAGAGTAACTGTGCAAAAGTTCATCCAGATCGGTCGAATAGTTTAAGAGTGTATAAAGAACAGTCATACATACAGACATACTGACATTCTATTTTATATAGATAGATAGAAAATTCGTTAAGATTTAAATGTTGCTCTAATTTCCATTAATTTTGAGATATCGGGCTATTTCTAATGTTATTAGATTTTTCAGTCTTTTATACCCCTATTTCATATATAATTCTTTAAAATTTGATTGACATTTCAAATTTCGGAGAATTCGTACATACATAGAAGCTTTATGAAGCTGAGTCTAATCAACCAAATCTTAAAGAATTATATATGAAATAGGGATAGAAAAGACTGAAGAATATAATATAATTAGAAAAATTGCCAATAATTAATACTAAATTGTCAAAAAACATCAATTTGTGAAAAATCTCAATTATTGAGACTTGTGATGTAGCCCTTTGCATAAGTTAGAGCAACCAGGGACATTTCTAAAAAAATTCAAAAATTTAAAAAAAAAAACCCCTTTACCGATCATCGCCAAATTTAATATTAACCTTCCTTGAATGATACTCTATCGATTTAAAAAAAAAACAACCGATATCTCAATATTTGCGGAAGTTAAAGCAACCACGGACATTTCTAAAAAAATTCAAAAATTCTTTTAAAAAGAACCCCTTTACCGATCATCGCCAAATTCAGTACCAACCTTCCTTGAATGATGCTCTATCGATTAAAAAAAACAACAGCCCGATATCTCAATATTTGCGGAAGTTATAGCAACCACAGACAATTTTTGTAAAAAAATTTAAAATTTTTAAAAAAAAGAACCCCTTTACCGATTATCGCCAAATTCAATACCAACCTTCCTTGAATGATACTCTATCCATTAAAAAAAAAAAAGCCCGATATCTCAATATTTGCGGAAGTTAGAGCAACCACAGACGTCAAATCTGCACATACATACATACACACATACGGACATTTTTTTTAAATGCAATTTTTCGACGTTTTAAAACATTCTGAACACATTAGCATCAAAAACTAAAAAACAATTTTTTCTTTGGTCTTTTCTACCCCTATTTCATATATTTTTCTTTAATATTTGGTTGATTAGACCTAGCTTTATATACGATCAAAGATCCATATACGAAGTTTATGAAAACAAAGCTTCCTCTATGAGGAAGCAATAAATAAACAAGATTTCTTTGATTTTTTAAAAATTAAAAAAAAATTATTTTCATCGACCACTAGCAACCTGAAATATGTAGATAAAAATCTATAAAAATTTCAGAAGATAGGTATAACTATAGGTAAGAGAATTGCCAAGTTTCAAATTTTTCCGATCGTTATTGCATTCATACTAAAATCATTTGCTATTTGATTTTAATAGGAAAATTCAAGTGCTCTGCGGCACGTGTTAAAATTGAGATAGGAAGCTGCGCTTTTGCACAGATTTTTTTCATTTATTTCGAGCCTTCCGAACCGTTCGAGCAGTCAAAATTCAAAATTACCCTTTTTAAGGACAACTCTAATATATATATATATCTTTTTTAAATATTTGCTCTATTCAATACAAAATTAATGAGTTTGCAACATTTATAATGTTTTTAAATAATATAATAAATAAAATATAGGACTTACCTTTATTTGAAAAAGTGAAATGTCAAAAACCAATTTTTTTTAGTCTTACTGTATTAGATTTACTAATATCTCTGATAGAATCTATTAATATAACGTATACCACACCTGTAATACAATAACAAAGAAAAATAATGGAAAACTAGAAAATAAAAAAGCAAAACAGAAAAAAGATAAAAGTGAGATTGCGACTAAGATAAAAACAAATAAAATAATTAAATATAATGTTAATAATCAATTATAATACAGTCTAATACAGCTAAATGCAACACTACCCATCTTCTAATTATTAAATATTATTATTTATAAATTGCAACCCGTTTTCCTTCGGTCTCGCCAGCCGAAGGGGCGCTGCCGCAAATTCACAAAAGGACAGACGGTAGCTCTGAGGTATCCGCGATAGACTTACTTCGAGGTATCTACGGTAACAGATTCTTTTCGCTAAATATTCCGTATGGGTGCCAGGTGCGATTACGCGCACCACGTTTCGTCAATTCAATACACAAATGTCTACAGCCCGAACGCAAGCTCAGGGCGTCGGTTACGATTCGTTGTGAGGAGAGTAGGAGAGGGAGCGCAGCGCAATCAACACAAGATTAAATAATAAATAATCATATATTTCAAAAGGATAATAATGTGAAGCGAAGTCGGGCCGCCTCGCCGGCGACCGCTGCTCGAAGTAGCGTCTCGAACGCACGCTATCTCACTCGCAATCGCAAAGATACCGTATGCACTACCCGCGGAACGCGAATCTCACACACACGAATCAGCCACACCTCTCATTCACACGAGTTAAACGCGAGTCTCATGCTCTACAGGTTCTCTTACGCGAGAAGCACGCCCGCGGCACGCGAATCGCCGCCACGCAAATTATCACACACGCACTCAGGTTCACACACACAACTCGGCCGCCCCGCTCGCGGCGTACGCTAAACGACAATGGATACGGCAATTAACCGGTAGACACGAAACGACATTTGTCCAACGCAAATGTAACGGATGACACTTTACACGGTAACTAATCGGTATACGCGAAATGATATCTACGACACACGCACGCGGTAAACTAATCGGTAGACGCGAAATGATATCTATACGACGACCATGTAATACACCCGTACTACTTTCCCCGGCGAGAGACCGCGACGATACTTGCACAATGTATCCGCGGGACTCCCTTCGAGTACGCACAACAATTCGCCCGCGCGTGAGAGCGCGGCGCAATACCTCACGGGGAGCGTTACCGCACCGCTCGCCCGTGGAATTTTCCCCGAACGGACGCGACAACGATACGCGGCACTAATCGCGACTCTAACACCATAAACGCGAAGTACCGGTCGTCTCGACACTCTGACCGCGATATGATCATTACGACCTCGACGCGAGAAACAAACACTTAACGGTAACGAACACAATATGCGCGAAACAGCGATAGTCCCGACACAACGAACGCGGTACGGTACACATAACTTAGACGCAAGAAACACGAAATGACTGTCGGCCGCGTAAGAGTTCTCGGGGAGGGCTTCACAATATATCTTACGGGCACGATCTCGGCCAGGCTCACGAGCACAAAGTTATTTCCGACGGAAGTCGGTTTCAGTACGGTACTCTAATCGGTAGTTGTATCAAATAATTGTTTAAGGCCATGGCCGAGATCGAGCCAACGATAATACGGTAGCACCGGAGTGGAGACCTTACAATTCTGTTACTCTCGCTGCTTTCCGCTTTCCTGCTTCGGGGCTGCGTTCCGGGGGTTGCTCCTCGGCTAGCGCTGGCTCGACAGTGAAGAGCGGCCGGCCCGGCGAGATCACGTTGGGCCCCCGCGCATGCGCTCCAAGCCTGCGATGTATCGTCCCGCCGATCCGTCGCGCGCGCCGCCGTGTTCGCGGCGCCGCTTCTGGTCCTTTCTGCCTGCCCGCGATTCTTTGAATCGGCTGCCATCAGGTGTGGGCCCTTCTCAGCTTTAGCCCGGCTGGCTAGGCCATGGCTATGCTGTTCGGTGTCCTTGATATCATCGGGGAGGCGTCCGGGTCGCTCACCCGCGCTGCAGTCGCGGTGTCGCGCCCCTCCCTGTGTGACGGTACGGCCCGGTGTGCAATGTGCAAGGCATTCTGCGTGTCTCCGCGGCGGTAGGCCCAAGTGACTCGCCCGTCGGCCAGCCACTCCGCTCAGCGTTCCCCCAAGTCTCCTTCTCTCCCTCGTTGCGACATACGTCGTTACACCGGTCCTCCGTCGATCATCCGCTCCGGCACCACCTGTCGTATCTACAAAGCTCGCTCGCAAATTAATTAAATCGCGAATAACCCTCCCGTACTTCGGTTGAGGCGCCATCCCCGACCTTCCCCTCGGCCGAGCTACCGTCTGGGCGGTGGACGCGACAATGTCACGTCACAACTCCCCCCTCCCAGACGAGGACCGAGGGGATTCCGACCCCGAAAGCAGCGACCACCACTCCGGCACCGGTTATGCCACCAGGCCAATGTAAAAAAAAAAACTGAATTGTGCCCTACAGTGGCCCCGAAAACTCCCGCAGCCCGCCTCCCTCCGCAACCACCCCGAAGCTCCGATACCGACATCAAACCGGGCGTACGCGACCGCGTCCGAGAGACCCTAACCGGGCAACGCTCCCGCACGCGAGACAAATGTGACCATCCGCACGCAAGTAGGAGGAAAGAAAAAAAATAATACGAACACAAGCGTTCTTTCGTTTCCAATCACCCTTTATCTACCAGTCGGGTACGGGTTACATGGGCACCACACAAATGGGACAAAGGGGGTGAGGAATCTTTGGTGGCTATTCGGCGGCTACCTCCGCCTGGACCGGCTGCGGCTGCGATTTCTCTTGCGGTCCCTGGGTCCTCTGGGGCCGGTGTATGGCTGCGCTTGGAGGTAGGAGAGGGCGCAGCGCCGGCACCCCCGAAGGGTGACCCCTGGTTCCCCGCAGCCGTAACAGAACTCGTGCTGGCGTGGCAAGGGACAATCCGGGTAGGAGTGCCCCCCGGAGGAGCAGTTCCAGCAGCCGTCCCGGAGTCCTCGCATGGCCATGATCTCCTCCACGTGGCCGCCCGCCTGGACCGCAACTTCTCGGCGTTCCCTGTCCACGGCCCGCGATGCGAGGTCCCTCCTCGCGAACCCTTTCTTTTTATCTGGTTTTCTGTAAGTTAACTGCGATTCGACTGCGTGCGTTTAGCAATATTGTGATAAAAACAAAGCACTACGTTTACAACATAAATGCGTTACGGTGTCTATTCCTGAGAATCGCTCATTTGAGCTCACAGTGATCTAGTATATTTGTTAAGCGGGAGCTTGTTTATTGGCTCACTGGCAACTGTATATTGTATAAATGGTCAAATAAACAACTTCATAACTAAACTAACCAAGGTCCCTCCTCGCGGCCTCGAGCATCCTATGGGCCTCGATCGCCTGGCCCTGCGCACGGCGCTCGCTCGCGCGCGCGGCGTCCGCCTCCTTCTTAGCCTCCCGGAGGTCGTTCTCTAGCCGCTCTCTGGCCGCCCTCGCGTCCTGGAGGAGCTCGCGCTCTCTCGTGGTCCCCTCGGTCTGTGTGGAGGCGTCCTTCAATCCGACCCCCCAGTCCTGGGTCCACATGTCTCGCTGCACGATCTCGCGCACAACGGCGCCTCGGTCCGTGTACCTCGCTTCTTGGACCTGCAGACCGGTGTCCTCGAGGTCACGCCAGAACCCCGGTTCGGTGCACCGGATATGGTGCCACAACCGAAGGTAACGGCTATAAAACCGCCGCCAAATGCGGCGGGTCTCGATGGTCGCCATCGCCGGTATACCAGGTATCCTATTTGCCAGGGGCAGGAAGGTGATAGGGTTTTAGGTCTTGGACATGTACCTTCCCGACGGGCGATCCATCCGGCTGTGCTAACTCATAGACGACCGGAGAGATCACCCGCTTAATTTGAAACGGTCTCTGGAATTTCGGTGCCAGCTTTCCCGCGATATTTTGTACGGCAGACGACAATACGTGCTGCCGTTTTAATACTAAATCGTTTACGCAAAATCTACGTGGCCGCCTCCGGAGATTATATCTCGCGGCCTGCTGTTGGTTTGCCTGTTCTAAGTTTTCCGCCACCCATTCTCTAACCGCGCGCATTTCCGCCATTCGCCGCGACCACTCCGCCGGGTCTCCCGCCTCGGTCTCCGTAACGTTTTCCCGACGGTCGCGCAACGTGTCGGGCGGTATCAACTTACGCCCGAAATTCAAAAATGCCGGTGAGGTACCTAACGAGGAATGGCTCGCCGTATTATACGCGAAACGTAAACGCAGTAAATGTCTATCCCACTCCCTATGATCCTTCTCGATATAGGACACAATCATTGTTTTCAGCACTCGATTTACTCTTTCCACCGGGTTCGCCTGAGGGTGATAGGGAGGTACCGTAACGTGAGCTATCCCGTTTTCTTCCGCGAAACCTCTCATAACTTTGTTTATAAATTCCGTCCCGTTATCCGTCAAGAGGGTTTTCGGGGTGCCCCATCGCGACACGATCAAATCCTCAAGAGCCTCTTTAATCTTCGGCCCCGTGGCCGCCCGTAACGCCCGGATTTCCACCCATTTCGTAAAAAGGTCTTGTATTACTAATATGTATTGATATCCTGCCTTACTGCGGGGCAGCGGCCCTACGATATCCGCGGCGACGGCGGTCCACGGTCCCTCCACTGTTCGGCGTCCCATCCACCCTGCGGGACTCGCCTGCTCTACCTTCGTTCGCTGACATATGTCGCGCGTTCGAACATGTTTCGTTACGTCTCGAAACAAGTTCGGCCAGTAGTAAGAAACGGCGACGCGTTGGTAAGTTTTCTCGATACCTAGGTGACCGGCTTGAGGAGCGTCGTGCGATTCGCGAAGGGCTTCCGCGCAAAGTTCTCGCGGCAATACTAACTTCCATCGGTCAAGGACCTCCACGATATCCGAGATGACTGGCCTCGGTCGCAAAAAGTATAATTTCCCCTCCACTATCCTCCAATGCGCGAATCTTTTCGGATCGGTAGCTACTTCATTGTATCGCTTGCGGTACCAGACGTCGGACGTGTCCTCACACTCCGCGATCTTTACTACGGCGTTCACGTTAACGGCGTTCTCCCCTTCCCCCTCATACATTCGCGATAGCGCGTCAGGCACGTGGTGCAGGGCTCCCTTCCGGTATTCCACCGTGTAGTACAGTTCGAGGGCCCACCGGGCCAATCGACCTGTAGGATTTTTCAGGTTGTGTAACCATCGCAAACTACTATGATCGGTAATGACGGTAAATCTATATCCCTCTAAGTAAGGCTGGAATTTCTGGATTGCCCACACCACGGCCAAACACTCCTGTTTTGTTACCGAATATTTTCTTTCGGGATCCGTTAACACGCGACTGGCATACGCGATCACCCGTTCTTCGCCCTCTAATTTTTGCGTAAGTACAGCCTCCAACCCTACCGAACTCGCGTCGGTCTGTAATACGAAGGGCTCCTCGAAATTCGGACACGCTAGTATCGGGGCGGACATGAGGTGCTCTCGTATGCGATCGAAGGCGCGACACTGGTCATCCTCCCACTCCCAGCGCCTGCTTTTCTTTAAAAGGCGGGTAAGCGGTTCACTAAGCGTGGCAAATTGCGGTATAAATCGGCGGTACCACGAGGACATTCCCAAAAACCTGCGCAGCTGTCTAATGTTTCGCGGCGCTTGGTACTTTAAAATCGGCTGTATTTTCTCGGGATCGGTCGCGAGGCCCCCCTTTCCGACGATGAATCCTAAGTACCGTACCTGTGATCGACAAAACTCGCATTTTTCCGAGTTTATAGTTAGGCCTGCTGCCGATATTTTATCTAGCACGCGTTCTAACCACTCCATATGTTGTTCGAACGTTTCCGTCGCGATAATTATGTCATCCAGATAGTTAAACGCGAACGGTTCCATTTCCGGACCTATTAGCGTATCGAGCAATCTTTGGAATGTAGCCGGGGCGTTATGCAGTCCGTACGGCATTCTGCGAAAATGGAATAGTCCCATCTCGGGGACACTAAAAGCGGTGATCTCGCGGCTATCTTTAGCTAACGGTATCTGGAAATACGCCTGGCTCAAGTCAATGGTCGATATGTATTTTGCCTTTCGTAATTTATTTGTGATACCTTCCATGTTCGGTATCGGATACGCGTCTTTATTTGAGATCTCGTTAACTCCGCGGAAATCTATACAAAATCGGTATTTGCCGTTCGGTTTTTTCACCATGACTATCGGATTCGACCACTGGCTCGAAGAAGGCTCTATGATTCCGGCTTTCAACATTTTATTCACCTCCGCGCGAATGGCTTCCTGAACTTTCGGCGACACTAGGTAGCAACGTTGTTTAATCGGCGCGTGACCCCCTACATCGATTCTGTGCTCGGTCAAGCTAGTAATTCCCGGATCCTCCGGTGGAGTGGGTATCGTTCGTAAAAAAAAATCTAGCGTATCTTTTTGATCCGGTGTTAGCTGTGCTAGTCCACATACCGAAGATGTCCCTTCCCTGACGAAACGGTAGCGAATGTGTGGTCTATCTGCAAAGTACCACTCGGCCGCCGCGAAATCTAACGCGATACCGAACTTAGTCAAAAAGTCCATCCCGACAATGCACGACACTGCCAAATCTGGCAGTACCCCTACGGTCATTTCGTGACCTCGGCCCTTCAATCGCATCGGCAAGGAAACGTTGCCCTGAATCGCGGTTATTTGGCCATTCGCCATACGGATACGCGCTCCGCCTTCGCGCGCGATCGGCAGACCTAGGCTTTCCGCAATCCGCATTCCCTCGCGACTGATAAGGGTGCGACTCGATCCCGAGTCCACAAGCGCTAATATCGAACGCGCGCCTACGCAAATTCTAAAGTATCGGAGGGGCAGTAACTCGGTAGGCTCGAAGGTAACAAATGAATGCGGGAGCGTCTCCGCCGCGGTATCCACGGGTCGGGTCCTCGTTTCGAAATTCGGGGCCGTAGGGACCTGTCCTACGAACTCCCTCCCGCGTTTCCCGAACACGCCGGGCAAGTCCTCGTGGTAAATCCGCGTTTCCCGCACCGATAACAATGGGTTTGCCGAGCCTCCCCACAATTTCGCGCGCGATGTCCCGTTTTCTCGCAGTTTCAACACTGCATACTCGCGTCCCCTACCCCGATTCCCGCCGCGGTATCCGTGACCGTCGGGCTCGCGGGAGCGGCAGGGCTAGTTGCGATTGCCGTAGATTTCGCGGTTTTCTTCCTACCTCCGGCTTTGCGGCCCACTGCCTCCCCGGCGGCGACGGTGATCGGAGTTTTCGGTTTCCCTTTTGGCGCGTGGTACGCCAAATCGGGGAAGATAGACTGTTTCGTCGGTAACGGGGCCCGATAGTACTTGTCCGCGAGCAAACTACGTTCCACCCGCGTGGCCAAATCTTCTAAGGCGTGGAAATCGCGGAACTCCTGACGACGTATCGCGATCTGTAAGCGCGGTAACAAATTTCGGTGGGCGAACGTTAGTTGTTCCGATAAACTCCACGGGGGGTTCATTCGACCGAACAAAGCGCGTAAACACGTCAGATAATCCGCAGCGGCCTCGTATTCTCCCTGAGTCCTCCGCAGGACTTCCTCCCGGAGCATGTATTGATAATCGGGGTCGCCGAACCGGGCCCTCCACGCGCTTTCAAAGTCATTCCAACTACGCCAGTTTTGACTTTCAAGCCGCACCCAATACAGCGCTACGTCCGACAAAGAAAGTGGCAAACACTTGAACAAGTCCGCGTCATCGATCGGAATAATTGCACGGGCTTCCTTTATCCGCAAAAGGAACGCCTCGGCACCGCTACCTCGCTTTCCCGAGAAGTGGAGGTTCCACTTCCGCATTAAGGTATACGCCTCGGACGCGGATCCCCGCGCGGATTGTCTCTCCGCCGCGAATGGTACCGATTCGCCACGCGGGGGCGGCGGAAAGCTACCGCTTTGTTCCCCCGCGCCTCCCCGCTTCTGTTCGTAACTCGACCCTAATCTCTTTGATTCGAAAGTCAGACGCGACGGCTCAAAAGAGGACCGCGGTAGCTCGAAAGTCGGACGCGGTAACTCAAATGTCGAACGCGGCAGGTCAAAAGTCGAACGAGATGGCGTACCCTGCACCCCCGTGTTCACGAGTGCCCTCGTCGCCCCCAATTCGAGAGTCTGACGAGGTGGCGTCCGAGATAGCCCTATCCCGATGTACGGCGCCTCCACCTGTTCGGGTGGTACCGCGCCGACCGCGTCGAAACCGGCCGTTCCCGCGTCGGGGTTGGGCGCGGACACCGGGTCCATCGCCTCGACCCTCGCCTGCTCGAATTTCAATAAACGCGCACGCAAAACCGGAAGGATCCCGCTAGTATCTAAATTTCGATCCACTAAATGTTGGACGACCTGGTCGACATTCAATTTCGCGATCCAACGATATGGCGAACTTCCCTCCCGCATCTCGCGAGCCCCGACCTTCTCCTCGCGGTCCGGTCCGCGGGAGCCACGTAACAAAAAGGTAACACACGTGGACGGAAACAGGTATCTTATTTAATTTCCGCCCCGATCATACGCGAAAAGATCGACAATAATAACGCGGAACGTATGCCAGTCGCGATAATATCGAAAGTCGCCACGCACAAAGGATCGCCCCGGCGAAAATCAACATAATATCCTATCCTAAAGTCGAAGGCAATAACATCCCGCTCGCGGTAAACACGCAGGAATTCGACGAAAGAAACGAAAGGAAAGCGCGCAGTTCCCAAACAACGCAGGCGAACCAAACAAAGCGAACTCAATAACCAAGGTCGCGAATATCGTGTGGCACCGACATTCCAGAGCCGAAATAATAATATCTAATATCCATACGATCTCATACGCGGTAAACGAAACGGTACAAAGAAAAACAGTAGGTTCAATTATACACAACACACATAAAAATACGGAAGTCAATACACACTTAATTATTGCGCACGCTCGCTCTCCACAAATTCCTCCACAAATTTTTCCGTTTTCTTAAGCGAGATCGCCCCACGTTGGGCGCTAAAATTTTGCGACTCGTTTTCCTTCGGTCTCGCCAGCCGAAGGGGCGCTGCCGCAAATTCACAAAAGGACAGACGGTAGCTCTGAGGTATCCGCGATAGACTTACTTCGAGGTATCTACGGTAACAGATTCTTTTCGCTAAATATTCCGTATGGGTGCCAGGTGCGATTACGCGCACCACGTTTCGTCAATTCAATACACAAATGTCTACAGCCCGAACGCAAGCTCAGGGCGTCGGTTACGATTCGTTGTGAGGAGAGTAGGAGAGGGAGTGCAGCGCAATCAACACAAGATTAAATAATAAATAATCATATATTTCAAAAGGATAATAATGTGAAGCGAAGTCGGGCCGCCTCGCCGGCGACCGCCGCTCGAAGTAGCGTCTCGAACGCACGCTATCTCACTCGCAATCGCAAAGATACCGTATGCACTACCCGCGGAACGCGAATCTCACACACACGAATCAGCCACACCTCTCATTCACACGAGTTAAACGCGAGTCTCATGCTCTACAGGTTCTCTTACGCGAGAAGCACGCCCGCGGCACGCGAATCGCCGCCACGCAAATTATCACACACGCACTCAGATTCACACACACTCGGCCGCCCCGCTCGCGGCGTACGCTAAACGACAATGGATACAGCAATTAACCGGTAGACACAAAACGACATTTGTCCAACGCAAATGTAACGGACAACACTTTACACGGTAACTAATCGGTATACGCGAAATGATATCTACGACACACGTACGCGGTAAACTAATCGGTAGACGCGAAATGATATCTATACGACAACCATGTAATACACCCGTACTACTTTCCCCGGCAAGAGACCGCGACGATACTTGCATGCACCGGCGACACAATGTATCCGCGGGACTCCCTTCGAGTACGCACAACAATTCGCCCGCGCGTGAGAGCGCGGCGCAATACCTCACGGGGAGCGTTACCGCACCGCTCGCCCGTGGAATTTTCCCCGAACGGACGCGACAACGATACGCGGCACTAATCGCGACTCTAACACCATAAACGCGAAGTACCGGTCGTCTCGACACTCTGACCGCGATATGATCATTACGACCTCGACGCGAGAAACAAACACTTAACGGTAACGAACACAATATGCGCGAAACAGCGATAGTCCCGACACAACGAACGCGGTACGGTACACATAACTTAGACGCAAGAAACACGAAATGACTGTCGGCCGCGTAAGAGTTCTCGGGGAGGGCTTCACAATATATCTTACGGGCACGATCTCGGCCGGGCTCACGAGCACAAAGTTATTTCCGACGGAAGTCGGTATCAGTACGGTACTCTAATCGGTAGTTGTATCAAATAATTGTTTAAGGCCATGGCCGAGATCGAGCCAACGATAATACGGTAGCACCGGAGTGGAGACCTTACAATTCTGTTACTCTCGCTGCTTTCCGCTTTCCTGCTTCGGGGCTGCGTTCCGGGGGTTGCTCCTCGGCTAGCGCTGGCTCGACAGTGAAGAGCGGCCGGCCCGGCGAGATCACGTTGGGCCCCCGCGCATGCGCTCCAAGCCTGCGATGTATCGTCCCGCCGATCCGTCGCGCGCGCCGCCGTGTTCGCGGCGCCGCTTCTGGTCCTTTCTGCCTGCCCGCGATTCTTTGAATCGGCTGCCATCAGGTGTGGGCCCTTCTCAGCTTTAGCCCGGCTGGCCAGGCCATGGCTATGCTGCTCGGTGTCCTTGATATCATCGGGGAGGCATCCGGGTCGCTCACCCGCGCTGCAGTCGCGGTGTCGCGCCCCTCCCTGTGTGACGGTACGGCCCGGGGTGCAATGTGAAAGGCATTCTGCGTGTCTCCGCGGCGGTAGGCCCAAGTGACTCGCCCGTCGGCCAGCCACTCCGCTCAGCGTTCCCCCAAGTCTCCTTCTCTCCCTCGTTGCGACATACGTCGTTACACCGGTCCTCCGTCGATCATCCGCTCCGGCACCACCTGTCGTATCTACAAAGCTCGCTCGCAAATTAATTAAATCGCGAATAACCCTCCCGTACTCCGGTCGAGGCGCCATCCCCGACCTTCCCCTCGGCCGAGCTACCGTCTGGGCGGTGGACGCGACAATGTCACGTCACAAAATATCTTTATTCTGTAAAGAGTTAAAGAAAGAGTTAAAGAAAGAGTTAAAGAAATATCAGAAAAAAGAGTTAAAGAAAGAGTAAAAGAAATATCAGGAAAAAATAAATTCTATTAAAGGAACGAAAAAATGGATTTCTGTAAAAACAAAATTAGGATGACAATTAAAAATAATTGAACATAATAATGTTTATCAGAAAATGTAAGAATAATGTTGTATTTAGCTGTATTGGATAAGAGTAAAAGAACTGAATATGAGATAAGTATATATAAAAATTTTAACACTAGTAGATATAAAAATTGCACGAATAATTCTGTAGATATACAAAGTAAATGTAAAGTTACATAATTACTTTAATTTTACAAAATTTATGTAAATTTGTCTTTCATTGTGTAAATATATCACTTTCTATCGAAAATTATATTAATGATAAAATATGGAGAATGTGTATATAAATGTATTAATAACAGATAAGAGAAAATGCTTAAAATAATTTTTGAATTGATTGATTGAAAGTAAAGCCCGATTTACAATGTGTTCTTTGCTTCCTGTTTTCTGCTTTTACCTCTTTGCGTAACGTGATGTTTCTTGTCTCTTCTGAAGTTCGTCAATTTTTATCTTGGGCGACAGAGAACAAAAAACATCGCGTTACGTGACGGAATTGCGAAATACGAGATAGTTGGAAAGAGGTAAGAGCAGAAAACAGAAAGCAAAGAACACATTGTAGATCAGGCTTAAAACTGTTAAAAGATCAAAAACCAGGCGACGGCAAACATGTGCTTGTAAAAAGCAAAATCTTTAGAAAATGAAATTGTTAATATCCCGTTGGTAAAATTATAATAATGTATTATCAAGACTTACCAATTCATCGATTTTTAGATGAAACTCAAGACAATCAGATATATTAATATATATATACAGGGTGATTCGAAACAACCTTTTACCGTTGAAAGTACAGATTCGTGACAAAATTCTGAGACGACTTTTCCTCTTGCAAAATTTTGTCTGAAGCTTACTTTCTGAGTTATCAAGCAAAATACTTACCCTATCGCTGGCCGAGTACAGGAGGTAGACAGGAGCGGCGCGACTCACCATTAGACGCGGGCGCTTACGTCGGGTGCCCGCTGCGCGATCAGTCGATCGATCAATGGATCGAGGTGCGTCCCAATATTTACTGCCAGCACAGAAAATCTACAGTTCGCGTTATGCATAGATTTTCAGAATTGGCAATAACATTGGATAACGATAATTACAATGATACACGCACACACATGCAAGCACGTTCACTCACACGTGTTATTGTTTTCTCTCACAAACTTCACTTAAATACACTTAACTTTACTCTTTTTACTCACTTAAAAATGTGCAATTATTATTAACAATACACAATGAGTCACATTACTATGTTTACGCAAGCGTTACTTCTGTAGTAAGTTACTAAAATTATCGTTTACGATAATCCACTCCGCGTAAACGGAGGTCTCTGCATAATTCACTCCGCGTAAACGGGAGTCTAGCAGAATTATCGTAAATTACCACAGAAGTAATGCTCGCGTGAACGTGGTAACTGTCAACTCGCTGTGTTTACAACAAGATGCACTGTTATCCTTTGAGTGTAGAAAGGTGTAGAAATGCGCGCCATCTCTAGCCATCGCGCACCTCTACACCTTTCTACACTCAAAGGATAACAGAATTATCGTAAATTACTACAGAAGTAATGCTCGCGTGAACGTGGTAACTGTCAACTCGCTGTGTTTACAACAAGATGCACTGTTATCCTTTGAGTGTGGAAAGGTGTAGAGGTGTAGAATGTGACTCATTGTGTATTGTTAATAATAATTGCACATTTTTAAGTATGTCAGTAAAAAGAGTAAAGTTAAGTGTATTTAAGTGAAGTTTGTGAGAGAAAACAATAACACGAGTGAGCGAACGTGCTTGCATGTGTGTGCGTGTATCATGGTAATTATCGTTATCCAATGTTATTGCCAGTTCTGAAAATTTATGCATAACGCGAACTGTAGATTTTCTGTGCTGGCAGTAAATATTGGGACGCACCTCGATTCATTGATCGATCGACTGATCGCGCAGCGGGCACCCGACGTAAGCGCTCGCGTCTAATGGTGAGTCGCGCCGCTCCTGTCTACCTCCTGTACTCGGCCAGCGATAGAGTAAGTATTTTGCTTGATAACTCAGAAAGTAAGCTTTGGACAAAATTTTGCAAGAGGAAAAGTCGTCTCAGAATTTCGTCACGAATCTGTACTTTCAACGGTAAAAGGTTGTTTCGAATCACCCTGTATAGACATCCGTTATTTTCAATAAGATATTCAATATTAATTTCCAACACAATACAGACAAGCTCTCGCACGTCCGAACTACTCGGCGACTAACAGTGAAACTGGAATATTCCTGAACCGTTTCTTTTGCTTGTTAAAACAAAACACTATCGAAAACGCGCCACCTCAAAGTAGCATGGCAACAACGCGTCACCGCCATGTTATATATAATTGTATTTCGCGCCTCTTCCTGAAGATTACACGTAGTACTCCCTACTCTGTGCCGAGACGCCACAATCTTTAAAGCTAAAACAAAACGTTTTTCCCCTTCTTAGGGGACTCCTCTCGTGTTCGCGCCCAATCCGTCATTCTTTATTCTTGTGCCGAGAAAGTCACTTCGCCATTAGAAAAATGGGAAAAAGAAAACACAGAAGGTCGGATTCGGACGATAAATCAAAGGAAAATAGGCTAACGAAGAAGATGAAACGCCTGTCGAGAGATCTCAAAAAGCTTGAGGATCAAGTGCGGAAGAGACGGACACGTAAGTATCAGGTTAATCGAAAACTTGATTGCTATCCTTTTCTTTTTTATTCCGCCTCGTAAGGAGTGGTCGGACAATAATGTTTCTATACATATCTCTTGGTACACATTCGTCGCGTCATAGGTTCTAACCTATGAACGAGTCACAGGCTCTAACCTGATGGCAAGCTTTAGCTTACGACGAATGCATTTGTTGTGTACGCCGCAGGACAAACGACTGTATCGTTTGCGGAGACTGAGTCTCCTGACGTATAGATAAAATACGTATTGGCTACACACTCGTCACGTCTTAGGCTCTAACCTATTGACGAGCCACAGGCGCTAACCTGATGGCGAGCTTTGTCTCAGGACGAGAGGCATATAATGTACATCGGTGTGTACACCGTTAAATACATATTAGATGCACAACATCGCATCATAGGCCCTAACCTATTGACAGGCCACAGACTCTAAGTTAGTGGCGATTTCGTCTTATGTTGAATGACGTAATGAATCTCAGTGTGTACGCTTTAAGGCCCGTCTACAATGAGTTGTATCGTAAGTCATATCGTATTCGTAAGTCATAAGTCATAAATTATAGGGCGCGTTCAGCAGTTGATCAGAACTAATCCGCTCAGTAGCACAACCAATGAGAGACGGGCTGTTTCGGAAACTTTCAGGGATGTTTTGGCTGGTGGCATTTCTTTACAACGTTACATACAAGAATCTACGAAACTACTTGTACTGCATAAACATATTTTATTAGTGCAACCGAGCATATATTTACTCAATATGGACGAGGAAGAGTTAATGTTACTCTTTTTGCTCATGTTAATGTGCCACCGTTTTAATATAATGTTATACCGTGTAGCGAAACAAAGAGGAGGATTTAGGTTAGTATGCCCACACAATTTTATTTTGCAAGTTTCTCAGTTTTTGACCTCGTGAGAAACGTGTATCCTGTGGTTCCTAGTTTGTGCAGAGTTAATATAATTATGTTCAATGTTCAAAAATTGTGTTCCAGGCGATGGTGGCGGCGTCCACTCAACAATCAATTCAACGATTTGGGACAGTTCCAACGTCTTTTTCAGGAGCTGAAAACGACGGATCATGAAGAATTCAAGCAGTACACCAGAATGACACCTGAACAGTTTGATTGGCTTCTGGACAAAGTGACGCCATTCCTGCAAAAGAGAAGCAATAGACGTCCGTTTCCTCCTGAACTTCGACTTGCACTCACTCTGGGGTTTGTATTAATTTTTGTCAGACAATGGTAAATTGAACTGTGCAATGAACATCAAGTTATGTGTGTAATTGTATTTTTGTGCAGGTATTTGGCACACGCTGACAGCGTGTGGGGAAAGAAGTGGTCTTTTAGGATCGGTAGATCAACTACGTACAAAATCATACCTGAGACATGCAAGGTCATAATCAGTGCTCTACAGCCAATTTATTTGCCACCAATGACCAAAGATTTGTGGAGGAATGTGGTTGATGGGTTTTGGCAGGTGCAATTTTCCAAACTGCATAGGCGCCGTTGATGGAAAACATGTGAGAATCAAGGCACCCAAAAATTCCGGTTCTCAGTTTTTCAATTACAAGAAGTTCTTTTCAATTGTTCTGATGGCTGCATGTGATGCAAATTATGTATTCACGTGGGTGGACCTAGGATTTTATGGTAAGTGCATTTGTGAACTGTTTATTAAAAACATTCAGCTTTGTATGAACATTCCTCTGATCTCTGACCACTGCTTCTTGACTGCCAATTGAAACAAACTATAACTTCTCAGGTTCAATGAGTGATAGTGCAATTTGGGCCAACTGCAATTTTGGAACTGCTTTGGAGCAAGGAACTGCGGATCTACCTCTATCAGAGCCCCTACCAGGTGGGGTTGAACCATTCCCATTTTCGTTTGTTGGAGATGACGCTTTTCCCTTAAAACCTTATATGATGCGGCCATATGCAAAGCCGAAAGGACGTAGGAGGCAAGATATGCAAGAAGATGAAGCCCCAAATAGAGCAGCATTAGAAGAGCCTGATGAAAATCCTGCAGCTGCTGATGTGGATCCTGCTTTGCGAGCACTCACAATACCGCAAAGAATTTTTAACTACCGTCTGTCGAGAGCCCGCAGAGTCATCGAAAATGCATTTGGCATATTGGTGTCCAAGTGGCAAATTCTAACAGGCCAAATATGTTTCAAAGTCGAGAATGCTGAGAGTATTGTTATGGCTCTCATTTGTTTACATAACTTCTTAATTGAGAGTGAGCTTCTAGAGGCCCCTCAACATTGAAATTATTTGGCGCCGGGCCTAGTTGATGGAGAAGGACCTAATGGCGAGCCCTTGGTAAATGGTCAGTGGCGAAATGAAGTTCAGGAAGGAGGTGTGTTGCATCGCGTTGGTAGGTTGGGAGGGCTAAACCCTGGCAGAGCAGTCATCAACCAGAGAGATAAGCTGAGAGATTTCTTTTTAACTGAAGTTGGTGAGGTCATATGGCAGTATGACTATGCGCTCAGAGATGTGCCTATTGTGAGGGGTCCACTGTAAAATATGTAAGATTTATTAGTATTAAGTATATGTAAGATTTATCAGTATTAATAAGTATATGTAGCTACATATACTTATTAATACTGATAAATCTTACATATTTTCATATTTTCACAAAAATTCTGACATATTATGCAAACTTAGCAAGACACAGGAAGTGAACAGTCACAAGGACCTGCAGAGATACAAATGCTATATGTATCTCTGCAGGTCCTTGTGACTGTTCACTTCCTGTGCCTTGCTAAGTTTACATAATATGTCAGTATTTTTGTGTATTAATATTAATTTGTTACAGGAGTCGGAGTCCAGCTGTCGACTGGAACGGAGGCGTTCCTCTGCCATCGCTCGCTCGTTGCCGTGCTGCCACAGGCTCCCTCCTCTTTTCTTCCTGTACACTATTCCTGTAAACTATTTTCAACATTGATGTGGGAGCCGACGTTTCTACATGATGTATTGACATTCCGTTTTATTAGCATACATTATTTTATCAGTGCCAGCACCAAGGCTAACGTAACAGATATGTTCCTAATTATTGCTTCATGCAAGATAGAAAAGATAAGTAGAACAATGGCTGACAAGAGTAAAAAATTATCACGCTGGTACTTCGGTGGCATCTCTTCCGCAGCTGCTGCATGCGTGACCCATCCTCTGGATTTACTGAAGGTCTTTTTTATATCCCTTTTGTAAACCAGTACTTTTTAACTTGGTAGTAAGAACCCCGACAGCACACGATATCCTATGGACATCCATTGGAGTCCATTTGAAGTCCAGGAACTTCAAATGGACTCCAATGGACGTCCATAGGATATCGTGTGCTGTCGGGGAAATGGCAAAAGATATTATACTTGTCAATCAGTTTGTATAATTAAAAATTGTTTCAAATAATTAATAAATATAAATTTTTTTTATATGTAGACACGTTGCGGAGACTGCATTTGTAAGACTGAATGTTCGCATCTTTCTTCCAGGTTCACTTGCAAACTCAACAGGAAGGCAAGCTATCGATAGTACATTCTACTATCGAAATAAATAGGAAACAGAGAATATTAGCTTTATACAATGGGCTCAGTGCTTCCCTACTTCGCCAACTCACATATTCTACAATAAGATTCGGCGCGTACGAGATCGGTACATGCAAACCTTACACGCGCTATTTATATGTATAAACCCCCCGTTTTTCTTCTCAATTTATTATACACAGGTCATGTTGTTGAAATCATAGGTCGGCAAACAGACGCTTCAGTCGTCTGGTCATCCATTACCATTTTACCAAAAGTTGCTGCTGGCTGGAGTTTCGGGTGCTACGGGCGGTGTTTTTGGGACTCCCGGCGATGTGATTAATGTACGCATGCAGAATGATATCAAAATAGCGCCAGAACTAAGACGAAAATAGGAACTGATGTCCTTATGCTTACTTACTATACTTTGCTAGTCTCTTTAATATATTCCTTTATCGCCCAGCTATAAGCATGCTCTGGATGGACTGTTCCGTGTAATCCAACAAGAAGGGGTCCGCAAATTGTTCAGTGGATGTTCGATCGCGACCATGAGAGCAGCGCTGATGACTATCGGACAATTGAGCTTTTACGACCAGATTAAAACGATGCTGTTACAAAGTGGCTATTTTCGGGATAATCCTTCAACACACGTTTTGTCTAGTGTATCGGCAGTGAGTATCTGTGAATACTGAGATTCGTCATCCCAAATTCCAAGTCCATGATGCGCTTTAAGAGCGATAATTTTTTATATTATTTTTCCTTTTTAATAAGGTGCTATTGCGACAACGCTTACGCAACCTTTAGACGTTCTAAAAACACGAGCAATGAACGCTAAGCCTGGAGAATTTAAGGTAAGAGTACATCCAAAATGGAATAAACTAAAAAAAAAGAGAATTTAACTTACAATTACTATTTTTTGTATAGAATCTAATGGAAATCTTCCTATATACTGCCAAACTTGGGCCACTGGCTTTCTTTAAAGTAAGTATGATTGACGCAAGATCCTCTCCTATATCGATATTAATAAATAATTGTAGTCGTCAAGCTCAAATAAAAATTGTTATTTTAGGGCTACGTACCTGCATTTATCCGATTAGCACCGCAAACCATTCTCACATTTGTGTTCCTTGAACAACTTAGATATAATTTTGGATTCTATCCACAATCCGTGAAGCCATCGTTATAAATATTGAAATTGTTTTGATAAGCAGAACTTTGGCAAGATTGAAACGCACTCGTTTCGTGGCAGATTGTACAGGAAACAAACGGGTAGTGTTAAATCTTACTATATACTTGATCACGCTTGAAAAACTGGCATGTGCAAACATCTACAGCGAAAATATTTAATTATTTAGTCGCGCATAGTTTAGTTTAATGATTAAGCTTTAATTAGGAATTAATCATTACGTTTCTATCTACAGATATTTCAGTTAAAAATCTTTTTACAATACATTCCTTAAATTAATTGTGATGTATGTTTATGTTACAGCGAAAATATTTAATTATTCAGTCGCGCATAGTTTAGTTTAATGATTAAGCTTTAATTAGGAATTAATCATAACGTTTCTATCTACAGATATTTCAGTTAAAAATCTTCTTACAATGCATTCCTTAAATTAATTGTGATGTATGTTTATGTTACAGCAAAAATATTTAATTATTCAGTCGCGCATAGTTTAGTTTAATGATTAAGCTTTAATTAGGAATTAATCATTACGTTTCTATCTACAGATATTTTAGTTAAAAATCTTCTTACAATACATTCCTTAAATTAATTGTGATGTATGTTTATGTTAACACAAAGACATATATTTTAAAGCATATTACTTAAAATATGTACCTATATATTGTATATATATTTATACATAATTTAAATAATATAAAACAGAACAGATTTATACTTGTATTTATTTGTGTCTTTTACACGTATACGAAGTGATCTTTTAAAGTACAAGGAATGAGGAATATATATTTACTTACAAAAACCGACTTTTATAAACCATATTTTTTTTACGCCTCATATACTTCAAGTTATTCCACTTCTGCTGTATTGTACCAATCACCAATGAAATGTATAGTACAATTTGTGAGAGCTTTAGATAATCATATATAAAGAAAATATTTTTTTTAATTATTGAATTATTGATTAATTTGTTACAGTATGTACCATTATTTTTTTGTTCTAATTGCTCAATATTACACTGAATACAGTCTTTTACATGAAAACTACAAATATTTCTCTTTATTGAAATCATAAGCAAGTACAGATGCGCATGTAGATAACATGACAAAACAGAATATAAAATCCTTCAGCACAATACAAAAGTAACCACTTTTAGAAAAGTAACCCTTCTGTAGCACAAATAGAAAAGTAACCACTAAGATATGAGAATAGGCTTCTAAACATAAAATTTGTATCTCTCCATGCAATGCCATGGATGCTAACATGACAAATACCATGAGTAATTAAAAAAAAAAAGGAATACATTTATTATTAAAAATAGTGCCTGTAGTTCATTTGTAAATATTATGTATTACTTCACCCTGTTTCAAATAAGAAATAGAATATGATCACGTTACATTTCATTATATTCAATTTAAATGTAAATTAATAAGGTTTTTATTAATTTAAATTAAAATTGAATGTAATAAAATGTAATCTGATCATATTTTACCTATTATTTTAAACAGGGCAAGAGCAATTATCTTTATATTCATACATGTTATCTATTGCTTGAAGCATTTATGTTTATGAGGCAATATATGTAATATGTACGAATATAAACATAAATGCTTCAAGCGATAGATAACATGTATGAATATAAAGATAAGTGCTCTTGTCCTGTTTAAAATAATAGGTAAAATATGATCAGATTACATTTTATTACATTCAATTTTAATTTAAATTAATAAAAACCTTATTAATTTACATTTAAATTGAATATAATGAAATGTAACGTGATCATATTCTATTTCTTATTTGAAACAGGGTGAAGTAATACATAATATTTAAAAATGTACAGGCACTATTTTTGGTCTCAACATTACAACTCAAATAAATCAAGAGAGCCTCTCGCTATTTTAACTGAAATAAAAAATAAATAATGCTCTCAAGGTATTCTATACGTAAAATAATAATAACGATGTATAAGATAATCATACTTATAATAATAATACTTAGCACAATACTCTTTGGTCTCATCTACATACATAATGAATGAACTTAAGTTAACACCGAAGAGAAACTAACTAGTACGTCAAACAAATAGCATAATCGACTGGGGATGGAATGAAGCAGCATTAGAAGAGCGTGATGATCCTGCGGCGGCTGATGTGGACTTTGCAACATTGCAACATATTTGGCCTGTTAGAATTTGCCACTTGAGAACCAATATGCCAAATGCATTTTCGATGACTCTCACGACAGACGGTCATCGAAAACGCATTTGGCATATTGGTGCTCAAGTGGCAAATTCTAACAGTCCAAATATGTTGCAATGTTGCAAAGTCGAGAATGCTGAGAGTATTGTTACAGCTCTCATTTGTTTACATAACTTCCTAATTGAGAGTCAGCTTTCAGAGGCCCCTCAACATCGAAATACCCAATCTGAGTTAACCCAATTACAAGCAAAATCGAATATCTATTGGTCGATTCGCCCGCGTTGACCAATAGACGCTCTATTTCGCTTGTAACTGTGTTGACCCGGATTAGATTCCATCTCCAGTCGATTACGCTAAAAGTTTAAACAAAATTCAAGTGCCTATCTGCAACACAGGGGACTAATCGGAAAATTGGTCAATAATTTCCATTATTTTTCGCATGCACTTGTACTGATTTTCAGGATTCACTCTCCTCTTCAGTAAGGCTCTTATAAAGTTGATCGCAGCATCAACTTCTGGATCTGCAGATCGTTCTTGTTCCTTCCTCTCAAATACATTGTCCATCCTTTTACTAACAGTTTCCATAAATTCGAGACTCTTGTCCATCTTTAGGTCAATGTCTGTCTTCCTCTTTTTGCAAAAATTGTCCGAGGGAGGCACAATTACCTCTGCACCTGTGCTCTTAAACTTGTTATTTGCTGGGGGCACATTGCCCCGTGCAGGCCTTGGTTGCATTGCGGCCTTGATTGCAGGGGACACTTGTAGGCCTACTGAAGATGGAACTTGTAACTTGTTTACGAAGGATGGAGATAACAGCGACTCATCAGTACCTGAAAACAAAGTGTAAACTTTTGAGAACACATTCAGTGGATTGTGAGAACAGCCAAAAATAAGTGCTGGCAGCAATATACTTACTACTAGAATCATCCACGTATTCCACAGCTGGCTGGAGTAGCTGAAATCATAGATTGGGCCCGAGTCACCACATACCTCGGCACCAGTGCTAGAGCTGGTACTCTCACCATTACTGGGACCCACTGGCACTTTATTCATGTTGCCTCTAGTACTGAAAATGACACCATAATTACAGTACAGTATGTACAATGAAGTAAGCTATGTAGAGGCGCAATAAATATACTCATGGTCTTGGCACATAATGTGCTATCAGGAAACTCATTTCCCCATAAAATCGAAATTCCTGAGTATCCGCGATGGCACCTGATCCAGATGGCTTGTACTTTCGTTTTCTCTTGTGCTCACGGCTCCACTGGGTCCTCAAAGACTCCCAGCGTTTCATGGCTTGGTGTCCTAAAATATGAAACAAGTTTAGAGGAAGGTCCACATTAAATCAAACTGTCCACAATCAGGAGATTGCAAGTAGCACTCTAATAATATTAGTACTCAAGCATTATTTTGAATGACCAACGATTTCCTGTGAAAATACCTGTTTTTTGGTGGGTCAGCATGAGACCAATTTGAGTCCACACCGCACCTTTGTCGATGGATTTGTACGCTCTGCAACTTTTCGCGTACAGGCACGGTTGCTGCTCGATAATTTTGATGAGCTCAAGGTCATCGATGTCTGGATCCATTTCGCCGACATGAAATTTCATCGAAAGAAATTTCAGGTTTCTTGCCGCACACCGGTACACAAAGGACAAAGAAATTCCGAACTATTCGCGCGCTCGGCGCTACTCTTCTTCTTCTTGGACCAATCCCGATACAGTCCCAAATCGAACTTAAAAAACAAAGGTGCAAGCTCAGACAAAGGGTGACGCAGATTCTGCGTCTTAAATTTCGAAAAAATTTTCCGTTGGAACTTGTCCGGACACGTGTCACGTCCCCGAATACGGCCCGCACACAGTCGCGCCCACCCCCAAGAACACGACGAGCGGACGAGACACGTCCGAACGCGCCAACAGATCATTCGGGAATGGTCGGCGCTACTCGCTTCATTGCGTCGTCAACATGACCACCGAATCCTACTCTGTCTCTCATTGGTTGGTCGTAACCATGTCGTAAGTCGGTCAGTCGGTGTCATAAATATTGGCACTTGGCCAATACCTACGATCTATGACACGACGGCTATACGACGCATGACTGAATTACGATAGAGATACGCCTGAATACGATGCGGTTACTATTAGGCCGCGTTCAGCAGAACGACTGCTGAGTTGTCAAAACTGTACGTTGATTTGTTGGTTCTAAAAGTAACAGCCAATCAGGTTCGATTGGTACTGAGCGGTTTGTTCTTCTGAACGCGCTCTATGACCGGTATGACTTATGATCTGCGATTACGATACAACTCATTGTAGATGGGCCTTTAAGACAAGCGGGCTTACTTGAGACGGGATCTCCAAGTATGATAATGGCATATATATGTTTAATGTGTGTATGCGTGTATATACGCATATGCATGTGTATATATATATATATATATATATACAGGGTGTCCCAAAATTCGCGACTAAAAATATTATAGCAAAAAAGTTCTCAAAAAATTAAGTAAAAAAGTTATTTGTAAATTTTTATTTCAAACAGTAGTTTTTGAGATATAAGGGTTTAAAGCTAGCCAATTACAGACTAGGTTTAGACGGACATCTGTCCATAAGTCGCGCGTGCGGTAGTATTAGTGCCCGCGCACTTCAGCATGCACTGGCATGACGGGCGCGGTGGACAAAAGATTGTGTATGTTCTCCATACGTTACCGCGCGCGATTTCATGATATTGATTTCAAATTAATAATGTTAATAAATAAGCGTTACAAATAAGAAATCTTTAAATCATTAAAATTTTAACACTAATATTGTAGATTACAAAGAAACATTGGGATTACTACAATTCATATTAGTACAATAACATTAATATTAAGGAAATATTGAGTAAATAAGATTTATAATTAATTATAAGTCGTAATCGCATACGCGCGCGAGCAATAGTTCTTTTTATAAGTGCTGAGAGAAATAATTTCATGCGAGTTATTACTTCTTTGCTATAATTAGTTTGATCGAACTTAGCGGTTTGGCGGAAAGCTCGGTACTAATGAGACGCAGGAGGACAGTCGGCACAAGCACAGCTGATACTCTCGTTTGCTGAGGGCTTGTCCTCTTTTGATCGTTGTTAACATGCGGATCATGTGGTGACCTGAGTAAAGCGAAAGGCCTTGCGATCAAGCGAATTAAACTTACTAAATGATACTCGTTATTTCAGCAAATTTTGCAAATATTGTCTAAATTTTTTATTTCATTTATATGTGTCTTTTGCAATAATTATTTTCTTTCCCTAACAGTAATAACATTCTCGGTAAAAACCAAAAGGATAGTTTCGTTATCTCATTATTATTAACTTTGTACAACTGTCTTTAAATAAATAAATACGTCTATCCCATATATTACAAGAAAAGTAAATTATTGTATTTTTTCATTTTACTAAAATTAGAGCAATAAAAATTATTATACTTTTTTCTAATTTACTTAACAAATAAGAAATTATAACTCGTTAA
Organism: Leptothorax acervorum; assembly: GCA_035220615.1. Lineage (NCBI taxonomy): Eukaryota > Metazoa > Arthropoda > Insecta > Hymenoptera > Formicidae > Leptothorax > Leptothorax acervorum. The sequence goes on from JASTWQ010000207.1 coordinate 73,276, forward strand.
CTAATTTCTAGGAACAAGTAATCTGTTTTATTTTAACACAAAAAAATGTAGATTTCTACAATTATTATAATAGATGCTCGAAATTTCTGCCACCTGCTTCGATACAGGCCGTAGCTCTTATAATAATATTATTACGGATGCGTTGTAACATCGCTGCATTGATATTTATTATGCTTGCGTGAATTCTTGCAATTACTTCTTCTGGATTACGCGGTTCGGTGATATATGTAACATCTTTCATATATCCCCACAGGAAAAAATCAACCGGGGTTAAATCGGGAGATCTATGCAAATAGTAACGAGAACATTATTTTTTGCTATATTGCAACGTACAATTTATTTCAATGCATTACCTTGCGGGCCATCTTATAGGACCGTATCGTCCTAACCAACGGTTTGGAAAGCTCTGATTCAAAATATCTCGTACACTTCTCGTGCTATGTGCAGGACATCCATCTTGCATGAACCACATCCTTTGACGGATATGTAGTGGTACTTTTTCCAGTAATTCTGGTAAAACATTTTGTAAAAATAATGCATAATTTTGACCCTGCAACATATTTACATAAAAGTTACTTTGTAACATATTTGAAGGTAACATCTCACATGTTTCACTTACATTGAGATAATCCGGAAACAAATACGGTCCCACGATCTTTTCGCCTACGATTCCTGCCCAAATGTTTACCTTCCAGCGGTGTTGATATGCGCGATTCCGTATTTCATATGGATTTTCATCAGACAAATAATGCCAATTGTGCGAATTGAACATGCCTTCTCTTGTAAATAGTGATTCATCGGTCCAAAGCATGTAATTCAAAAAAGTGTTGTCCGCTTCCACTTTATTTAAAAGCCACTGACAAAACTGCACACGTTCCGCATAATCCTGAGGTAGTAATCCTTGCACTCTTCTATAATGATACGGATGCATATTTTCTGTCTTTAGAACTCTCTGCACTGTCATTCTGCTCAAGTTCAATTGATGGCTCATTCTTCGTATACTTGTTGTCGGATTTTGTGTTACCATTTGCAAAATGCGCTCTTCGTTATGCACATTTCTAGCTAATCTATTTCTGCCTGCGTCAATACGTGGAGCAGGCATGACACAACCATTTTCGCGCATTCTCTGATCCAAACGTAAAAATACCTTATACGTTGGATGTTGTCTTTCTGGATATAATTGCGAATATAGTTCTGCAGCACGACGAGCTCGGCCACGGGATTGTCCAAAAATCATGTACATGTCACAATATTCGTTTAGTCAATGACTACGTTTACACGGCCCGATTTACGCCGAAGTTACAACATCGATGTTATAACTGCTGACGTTAGATGCCGTGTAAACGCTCTTTTACGGCGAAGTTATTACATCGATGTAGTAACTCAAAGTCGTTTGGTGAAGAGGCTTAGAGTTACTACGTCGACTTAAAAAGAACGTGTAAACGGCAGCAGTGTAACGATGGCGATAATGCCAACCGTAAAAATTAAACATCTTAATCTCCATTGTTTGCAAAGTGGCTACAGACTAGAATTAGCGTCAAGAAGCTAAAATCTGCACGTTTAGACATCTGCGCAAGAGTGCTGCGTGCATGTTTGACGCTTGACGCTCGATGCTCGACGCTCCCATCTAAGCGCACCGTTATATTGGTACTAATGAAAATCCTTCACTCACTTCATTCGAAAGTTGTTAAGCTGGATATCCATTTGGGGTACGAAGAAGAAGAAGAAGAAAGTTGTTAAGCTATTTCAGCTTGGTGGGAGTAAGATAAGCCTGAACGTGTAAACGCAACTCACCTTAAGTAGGAGTTATAACATCAGCGTTACTAAGTCGAAGTTAGAAGCCGTGTAAACGTAGTCTATATGCCATTTTCTCACAAAAATTACTCTTACTGTATAACGTACTAACGTCTCGCTTAATTGCCGAAACTTGTTGACAGTTGCTAAGATAAATATCTTGTTTTTTTTTTTTATGAGTGTTTTGTTATATTTATTCTTTGCATTGATAAGAAGAAGACAGTAAGAGGACAGGCGCACAGTAAAAGCAGTAATTTTTATGAGAAAATGGCAAATATGTAGACTAAACGAATATTGTGACATGTACATGATTTTTGACAATGCCGTGGCCGAGCTCGTCGTGCTGAAGAACTATACATATTCGCAATTATATCCAGGAAGACAACATCCAACGTATAAGGTATTTTTACGTTTGGATCAAAGAATGCGCGAAAATGGTTGTGTCAGGCCTGCTCCATGTATTGACGCAGGCAGAAATAGATTAGCTAGAAATGTGCATAACAAAAAGCGCATTTTGCAAATAGTAACACAAAATCCAACAACAAGTATACGAAGAATGAGCCGTCAATTGGACTTGAGCAGAATGACAGTGCAGAGAGTTCTAAAGACAGAAAATATGAATCCGTATCATTACAGAAGAGTGCAAGGATTATTACCTCAGGATTATGCGGAACGTGTGTAGTTTTGTCAGTGGCTTTTAAATAAAGTGGAAGCTGACAACACTTTTTTGAATTACATGCTTTGGACCGATGAACCACTATTTACAAGAGAAGACATGTTCAATGCGCACAATTGGCATTATTGGTCCGATAAAAATCCATATGAAATACGGAATCGCACATATCAACACCGCTGGAAGATAAACATTTGGGCAGGAATCGTAGTCGAAAAGATCGTATTTGTTTCCGGATTATCTCAATGTAAACGAAACATGTGAAATGTTACCTTCAAACGTGTTACAATTAAAAGTAACTTTTGTGTAAATATATGTTGCAGGGTCAAAATTATGCATTATTTCCACAAAATGTTTTACCAGAATTATTGGAAAAAGTACCATTACATATCCGTCAAAGAATTTGGTTCATGCAAGATGGATGTCCACATAGCACGAGAAAATTACGAGATATTTTAAATCGGAGCTTTCCAAACTTTTGGTTAGGACGATACGGTCCTATAAGATGGCCCGCAAGGTAATGCATTGAAATAAATCGTACGTTGCAATATAGCAAAAAATAATGTTCTCGTTACTTGCCTAGTAATTGCAAGAATTCACGCAAGCATTATAAATATCGATGCAGCGATGTTACGACGCATAATAATATTATTTTAAGAGCTACGGCCTGTACCGAAGCAGTTGGCAGAAATTTCGAGCATCTATTGTAACAATTGTAGAAATCTACATTTTTATGTGTTAAAACAAAACATATTACTTGTTTCTAGAAATTAGTTAAAGAGTTATAATTTATTATTTGTTAATTAAATTTAAAAAAAGTGTAATAGTTTTTATTGCTCAAATTTTAGTAAATTTATGAAAAGATACAGTGATTTACTTTTCTTGTATTGTATGAAACAGACGTAAGGTAAAGGTACCAATTCCCGGACACGTACCTATGTCTGGACATCTTTATCATTTATAAGTATAACGCAAATTAATATCAAAGATAAAAATATTATTCTTGTATTTTGAAAAACTTTAGTATTAGAAAATATTTTTATTTTCGTTATTAATTCGCGTTATACTTATAAATGATAAAGGTGTTCGGACATAGATGTCCGGGTATTGGTACTTTTACCTTATTTATTCATTTAAAGACAATTGTACAAAGTTAATAATAATAACATAACAAAACTATCCTTTTGGTTTTTACCGAGAATGTTATTACTGTTTAAGGAAAGGAAATAATTATTGCAAAAGACACAACTAAATGAAATAAACAATTTAGACAGTATTTTCAAAATTTGCTGAAATAACGAGTATTATTTAGTAAGTTTAATTTGCTCGATTGCAAGGCCTTGCGCTTTACTCGCTCAGGTCACCACATAATCCGCATGCTAACAACGATCAAAAGAGGACAAGCCCTCAGCAAATGAGAGTATCAGCTGTGCTTGTGCCGACTGTCCTTTCGCGTCTCATTAGTAACGAGCCTTCCGCCAAACCGCTAAGTTCGATCAGAATAATTATAGCAAAGAAATAATAACGCATGAAATTATTTCTCTCAGCACTTATAAAAAAAACTATTGTTCGCGCGCGCATGCAATTACAACGTATAATTAATTATAAATTTTATTTACTTAATATTTCTTTAATATTAATGTTATTGTACTAATATGAATTGCAGTAATCTCAATGTTTCTTTGTAATCTACAAAATTAGCGTTAAAATTTTAATGATTTAAAGATTTCTTATTTGTAACGCTTATTTATTAACATCATTAATTTGAAATTAACATCATGAAATCGCGCGCGGTAACGTATGGAGAACACACACAATCTTTTATCCACCGCGCTCGTCATGTCAGTGCAGCATGCTGAAGTGCGCGCTCGCTAATACTACCGCACGCGCGACTCATGGACAGGTGTCCGTCTAAACCTCGTCTGTAATTGGCTAGCTTTTATACCCTTATATCTCAAAAACTACTGTTTAAAATAAAAATTTACAAATAACTTTTTTTACTTAATTTTTTGAGAACTTTCTTGCTATAATATTTTGAGTCGCGAATTTTGGGACACCCTGTATATATATATATATATACATGTATATATTTATGTGAGTGTGTGTTGTACACATATATAAGAAACGATCCTAAGGAAATATGGTTTATTAGAAAACCGTGATTCGAGGTTAGAGGATGGTGATCATAAACGGCTGAAATCATCCAGTGACAGAAACAGGAGGATTCGGTCACAAAGCCCTTCACGAACTCTACCCGATTCTCCATTTATCCCATCGGATGATGATCGACGATCGCCCTCGATTTACGAGGGGCTCACTATGAATGCAACGGAAGCTGCGCTGGGCGACGAGATCGCACCGACCTCGAATCATTCTCAGGATCCGCCCGTTGGTACTTTAACAGCACCGACAGAGGCTCCTATTGAATATCATCCGACAGTAAAACCAGAAGAAGATTCATCCTCTTGAAATGCTCAAAAAACTGAGGTTTCTGGGCAAGAGAATGAAGTCATTAGTAGGTATAGGGGGCCGGTTCTGGCCCAACCCAGGGCGAGGGGGGCAGAGGGGCAGGGGGGTTCCGCGACGCGGGGTACTCCATGCCCGGTGGGCGAGGGATCCGCGGGGCAAGGGAGGGGAAACGATTGGCGAGGGGTCCGAGGGGAGAGGGGAACCGCGTTTTCTGACATCGCGGCGGCCCGCGGGAGAGGGGGAACCGCGCCATGGTCCGCGAGGATGAGGACGCGGTGGGCCCGCGGGTAGGGGGGTCCGCGGTGAGGGGGGTCCGGACTGCAACCCGCGTGACGTCACATCATATATCGTTTCCGCGTGTCCTCGCTCTCGCTACCGCTCGCGTCGACCGCGGATCAGCGTGACATCACCGCGCTTGCATATCACATTCTCTTTCTACTTACCTCTTCACGTTCTCTCTCATACTCACCTTCTTACCTATACCTCCTCGTATTCTCCCTCCGCTCACGTTTGCGTCCTCTCTCCCGCTCTCAGGTGTTCTTTCTTATTCGCGTATCTATTACTAGAGCAGGTGCATATTTTTAAAATATTTGCTGTTAAAAATAGAAAGTCACAGTCTTTTATAATTAAACGACGCGGTAGCGTTCTACCGTCCGGTATTTAAATTTTAAATATTTTATTAACGCAATTTAAGGAATTGGAAGGGAAGGTGGAAGGATAATAAATTTAAGCTTTTTTAAATCATTATACATTTTATTCAGTTTTTATTATAGTATAGATTAAATAAGTAAGTATGGCATGTTCTGATGGATCTTGTGATTCCTCAGTATCGCATACATCCTCTACCACCTCCAGAAGGACTCGTCGCTGAGCTGTAGAAAAAGTAAATAATTAAATCTAAAAACTCAAAATTGCGCAAAAACCGATCCTTAAATTTGAACTTTAAAATAGGGTACTTACCAAATTACTATGTCTCACGAGGCACTTTTACAACCCGCACCCCTGTTGCCACGTCCACCGTCACTTGCAGCTGATGGAGGATGAACTCGTCATAGGGCAGGGGCGTTCGAGGCTCAACCTCTACATACCGCGGAGACCGCTGAGATGAATTTGGCGAAGGTGACAGCGGAGACGGTCCGGCGGCGGTATGCGCGGCACGCGCGACGCGCAGCCAATATTCGCGCATGCATACGTCACACGTAGCCGGCGCGAACAATTTTCTACACCTAATGCACCGCATCTTAGTCGTTTGACAGCTCAAGACAAACTGAACAAGCGAAAGAAAAATTTAAGGGGAAGGTGTAACCGAGCCATGATAAGAAATTCGGAGAAAAGTAGCTTGAGTCCTTATCATGCAGGACACTAGCTATTGTTCAACAATGTGCGAAATTTGACCCAGCACCTTCATACGAGATACGATGTATGGACAATGGTTCCATGCAAACGTATGTGTTTGATGAAATCATCGCGACATTGATATGAGTATCATGCCAATAGCTCTATATGCATAATCTCAAATTGAAATTGTATCTAAAACGAACTTTGTCGTCTTGCATGTCCACTGATCATACGTACGTACATACGTACGTACATACATACGTACATACATACATACATACGTACGTACATCATACATACACATACATACACATACATACATACATACATACATTGTGACGTGACAAAAGTCGCGCCCTCCTCCCGGACGGAGCTCGGCCGAGGGTAAGATCGGGGGCGGGGTAACCCGAGCGGGGGCGAGCGAGATTAATAGCCATACTTAGCGTTTTGCAGCCGGAGCAGGTCAAAATACTGTTGTAACGGCTTAAAAGCCGCATCGTGGGACTTAAGGGAGCTGTCGAGGAGAGGCGAAGGCGACGGGGAGGCCGACAGGCGGATCGCCCATGGGTCCGCCGCCGCGCCGCCGCACACGTCCCGAGCCATACCGCCGCCGAAGGAGTACAAGGACACTCGAGGGAGACGCCCCGCAGAGGTCCGCGCCGGACGCTGAGCCGCCACCCCCAGGAGCGGGCGGACGGTCCCGCCGCCTCCACCGGACGCGAGAACATGCCCGTCGGCGCGGTCACGGCCTGGCCAGCCGGGCCCGCCGGACGTCGGCCGGAGATAACGGCACGGCCAGCCGTACTCACCCTATCACGCCCGTTTCGAATACCGCGGGCCGGTGGAGCGGATCAAGGAAGGAGGAATTCGGCAGCAGGATGTGGCGCGGATGGCTGGGACAGGAAGCGGATTCGGTGCGCAAGCGCGGGGGCCCGAGGTGATCCCGCCGGGCCGCAGGATCGTCACTACCGTGTCAGCCACGAACCGAGACGCCGATCCCGACCACCGACAGCGGATCCAGCGATGATATTTTGTGAGATCGCCGCTCCGGTAGGCAAAGTGTAACAGTGATTCCGCTCGCGGCCGGTGCCCTCGTGTCCGCTAATCGCGTCTAGTGTAAATGTGCGTACCGGGAAATACCGTAGAGTCCCGCGTGTACCGTAACGTCGCGAAAACAATGATTTTAAAAATTCAACGTTCGACGCGGTGAGTTTCTTCTTCGGCGATCGAATTGTCTTTCTAATTATGTTTCTCGTCTGTTGCACCTGTTCGGCTTCGTTCAGTATGAGCATCTCACGTTACCACTGACGTCTTCGCACATGCAGTCTAATGGTGATCTCTTCTTCACGAAAATCGATCAACCGACCGTCCTGATCCACAACGCGAATTGTTAGGTCCGTAATGCTCCGTACGGTGATCGGAAGGTAAATGATCTGTGCCGGCGTTTCCGATATCTTATATCCTGGTGGCACACTCGGTGAAAATTCGTGTATCGTGTGCACATACTTGTCGTTACTGTACGCACCCGCGGTCACGTTACATTTTATGCGAATGATGTTTACGCTAATAATATTTATCGGTACGTCCGATTCGTGCCATTGTCGCGGCTTCAGTACGCGATTCGCTGAAAATCCTAGCAGCGATCCAATGTTGTTTGGTTTGGTGAATTTACTCGATAAGTACACTTGATCTCGCTCTTCATCGTATTGTTGTTAGCTCCAATAACCAGTGGGTACTCTTCATCTTCGCCGACATGTTTCTTTCTTGCAACATCGTTGGACCGTAAAATGGCGCGTTTCAGATACGTATCTATATCACGCAGTTCGTATGATTCTTCGGGAATGGCAATCTCCTTGTCATCAAAGTAGAATTTATTGTTCGAAGAATTTACATTTGGTATCGTATAATAGGTTTCAAAATCTGTCAAACCGAGCTCGTAATTGTCATCGCTCAAATCCACAGCAGGAAAGTAGCTTACCGCGAGGATGCTACTCTTGCCTGTGAGCGTAAATGTCAGTGACATGTTTGAAATAATACTGAGTTCAAACACCGCAACGCCAGTCTTTAAATTGATCGTCAACCGTCTGTAGAAAGTGCAAACACAGTTGTCCGCAATTGCTCTGATCGTATCGCTGATAAGGCGTGCGATTTACACGATTTGCGTCATATTCTTTAGATACTGCACCAATTCCCTAGGCGGTCGAAGATTGCCAAAACTGTCGAAATATATGGCTCGATGTCCTCTCTTCGCGCATGCCACCCAGTGAGTACCCGGTCCCTCAGCATTATCCAAGTTTACGATACCACTTTCGTTTTGACCAACTCCTCCCGTTGGTAAAGTAGTACGCATGAAAATACCCCTAAAATATGGAATGCGCATACGCTTTGCTAGTTGTTGTAGTTGTACGTTTGTAGTTACACCCTTCGGAATTTTTAGCGTTTCGACGTTTTTTTTTTTCTCGAAACTCCCCGCCCACGTTTATACGGAGCGAGATAAAGTCCATGACCTTCCATGGCGCGATTATGACGTTTCAATTCTTCCAGCTGACGCCGCGCGGCTTTGTTATCGTTCACAGCCTTTGCGACCTTGCCGCTCCGCCGACCAATGAACCGAGAACTCCCAACAACGGTAGGATCGGTAGGATACCACCGCGTTTTGCAACCGGAAGTATTCGCTTGTTCTTCTTCTTTTTTGTTTTCAAACCCATTCCGAGATTTGTCTTGGTTTTCATGGCCGCCCAGACAGCTGTGGCGGAAGCTCTCTCTCCGAGAGTTGAATCTTTCGCTGTAATGCGTTTTCACGATTTCGCAGCGAGTATATTGTCAGCCACGTGTCGTTTTGCGAGATCGTTGCTATGCGAATAGGCTATATCGTGCTCGCGACACGCTGCGTCCAATGGATTAATACCTTGATCACCTCTCGCCAATCGTGTTTCTAAATGAGTGCCCGGACCACAAAACTGATAGCCGGGGATATGTAATTCGATCGGAAGTGCGTTTATTGCGCGATTTAATAAGCCGCAGCCTTTTACTATCGCTGACATTCGCCGCAGTTCTTTATCAACGGCGGCGGACCGTCGATATGCGTTTGATGATGCGGTAAATTATAATGTTTCAAACACCGACGATATTGCTGAATCTCCGAATCTGCCTTGATATGTTCGGGAAATTTATCCCACAAATAATCTATGTAATTGTAAAACTGCCGTAGTAGAATGACCTTTGGAATATATTTTAACTGTTCGGTCGTTAAATTGTAAATATCGCTGTTATCTGACAGTAGCAAAAACATTTTGAGTACTGAGCGTCTCAGCTCTACGCTCCTGTATAAATAGGCCGGTTTTCACGATACCGTTTTACATTTGTTGTGGAGGGGAGATAACATACGGTTCGTGCGACAATCGCGGGTGATCAAAGTGACAAACTTTGATGATAAGGTACAGTTAATGAAAGAGGTACGCAAACATGGAGACATGCTACCAATTTCTATACGCGGTATCATCTGTGGTCCATTGAATTGTGGTAAGACAAACGTGTTGATAAGCTTGCTGGAAAGTCCGCACGGTGTACGCTTCGAGAACGTGTACGTGTATTCGAAATCGCTGCAACAACCAAAATATCGGTACTTGGAGAATATATTAACGCCGATAGAAGAGATTGGCTACTTTACTTTTTCGAATAACAGTGACGTCATTCCACCGAGCGAGGCGCTTCCGAATTCTATTTTTATCTTTGATGACGTGGCGTGCGACAAGCAAGACACGATAAGAGAATACTTTTCAATGGGTCGGCACGCAGCCGTCGACTCCTTCTATCTTGTCTTGACGTACGCAAAGATACCGAAGCATCTTATACGCGACAACGCAAATTTATTGATTTTGTTTAAACAAGATGGTACCAATCTAAAACACGTATACAACGATCACGTAAACACCGACATGTCTTTCGAGGATTTCAGCAAATTGTGTCATACTTGTTGGCAGCAAAAGTATGGATTCGTGGTGATAGACAAAGACAGCGCGCTTTCAAATGGTCAATATAGAAAAGGATTTAACGACTTTGCGATACCGTAACGCGTTTAGTTGTTATCAACGCGTTGGCTGGACAACGTTGTCGCAATATGGACACCAGCAGCATGGAGACTAGAGATCGCGAGAGGATAGCCAAGCAGATTGTGAAAACGAGCGATTCGATTCGCAAAAAGTATCGCGCATTAAAAACCGGTAAAATGGAGGAAGATATCGCGTTGGAGAGACACTTTAAAACCATCATCGAGCCTTTAAAGCAGATTGTCGAAAACACCGTTGGCGAAGAACCTGAAATGTTAGAGTCGTTTGACAGCTCCAAGCGAAAACGATCAAATGCCTCGTTTGATGACGTTGTAATGGCTTCAACTCCGGTTACGTCAAAGTTGAGACGATCGAAAACAGTGTCATCTACTCTGAACGAAACAGCCAAAATTTTACAATCGCGTAAATTAAAAGCTCCACAGGACGTACCGCCGATAACCTCTACACCGTCCACGACAGTGAAAACAGTACAACTTACAACGCTTGATTCACTCGTAAACGGGGATGTTTTCGAAACCACGGACGACTCGCTCGTGACATCCGTTCGAAATAAGTTGCAAACGCAGGAGGGTCGAAAAGCGTTGCTAGATCAATGGGGCCCATTAAGCCTAAAGTATCTCATGCCTGTCCTGAGTGGCAAACAGGAGGGTATGGACAACGTTTACGGTGTTAAATTCGACGATGATGGAATGAAGTTTGGTAGTAAACGTTTTGACGTGAACAGCGCTGATAACATTTTTATCGACGGCGTACGATATGTCGGCACACCCAGTCTTTACGAGTTAATCTTCAAGAAAGTCCCCGATGACGACATCTACACGGCGGACGACATGCAAACGTATAAGAGCATGCTGTTGATGACAAGCGCGCATAAACGTAATAATGATCCGAACGGTCGATTAAGTGGCAATGGGGAATACAAATACACACAAATAATCAAACCGCTGATATCGGGCCAAAAAACTGGAAGAGGTATACCGCGTGCTGTGACATTAAACGACAACAAAATCGATTATGTTCATTGGGACGAACCCAATGAGCTCGTAGACCGTCTCCGATTGCTCCAAGCTTCGCGCCAAACGGGCCACAACGGTCACAACAATGAGATTCTATCGATTATCGAGGAACTTCGCGAGGCTGGGCTTATTATAAATTAAACCACGCGTCAGCGAACCATTCAATCAACATTGAAATGCCGATCAACAAGTTTGGCATATCGCTCGGAAGAGGCGGAGCGGGACCGTACTATCAATGGAGCGGATTACTCAGAAATTACGTGCGCGATAACGCTCTTTGCGTGGTCGCCACTGACTTCGATGCAAAGTCGCGCAAGATTCGACGTGTAGCGCTACCTGTAGATGATGGCGATGCTGCCAACAAACAATACGTGCAACAGAGCATACAAATTTTGAAGAATCGACAGGATGAAATCGAGAGAATGATGGCCGCGTTCCAAAATAACGTGCAGATTGCCCTAAACAAGCTCCAAAAGACGATTCAGCAAATCATTACAAATCATCGCGAATAGATAAGACAGAACGTACACTTGATTTTGGCGTCATTTACTTATCATCATGGCTAGTAAGAAGAAAACAGCTGAGAAGCGGCAGCTGGTGGAGGAACTACACGCTCCGGCGAGAAGAAATTTTCCACGAAGACGCGTCATAGTGCGCGGATACGATGACCTGTGGCAGGCGGATGTGGTCGAGATGCGTCCTTACACGCGATTCAACAGAGGCTACCACTACATACTCACCGTTATCGACGTGCTGAGCAAGCACGCATGGGCCGTACCGCTCAAGGCCAAGAGCGGAAATGAGGTTACTACGGCGATTGCAAAAATAATTCGAGACGGCGCAAGATGTCCGAAAAATCTTCACACTGACAGGGGGAAGGAATTTTACAATGCAAACGTGCAGAAACTCTTGAAGAAACACAATATCAATCACTATTCGACGTATTCCGTAATGAAGGCATCGGTTGTCGAGCGATTTAATCGCACGCTAAAGAACGACATGTAGAAAATATTTACGCACAATGGAAATTACAGATGGATCGATTCATTGTCGCGCCTCGTGTCAGATTACAACGCGCGAAGGCATCGAACTATTGGCATGCGACCCATCGATGTTACCCCCGCGATCGCCGACAAGCTCCTAACAACGGTGTACAGCCACGTAAAGATCGCTGCTCCCGCGCGATTTAAAGTGGGTGACTCGGTACGCGTGAGTAAATTCAAGACAATTTTCGAGAAAGGGTACACTCCAAATTGGACCACAGAGGTGTTTAAAATTATCAAAGTGCAGAAAACTAATCCCGTGACGTATCTATTGGAAGATTCCTGCAAAAAACCCGTCGCCGGAGGATTCTACGAATACTAGTTGCATCGCGTCGCTAATCCCGACGTGTATCTCGTTGAAAAAGTGTTGCGTAAAAGGGGGGATGAAGTCTATGTAAAGTGGCTGGGATTCGATAATTCACACAATTCTTGGATAAGCAAAAATAATGTATTGTAAAATTATAAACTTGTATATATTTATTACAATATGAATATTAATAAGTCATTTTATTTACAAAATATACGTGTTCTTATTTACAAAATACATATTTACAGCGGTATTTTATAATGTCCCCATGGTAGCGTAGAATAGTCGGTAGAATCAGGCACAATGTATCGCTTATCATCGTATGGACTTAGAGCGACTTTTGTTTCGGATATGGTGTACACCTTGTGCAATTTTGATCTAATGCATGATTGCGGTCGCGTCATTTCAATCTCATCATTCAAACACTGCATGTAATCGTCAAACGTTATCGTTCTCGCGACAACGTTACTCTTGACGCCTTTAACCTTTTTCGTATCTTTCTCACCGTCGACTCGCAAGGCGTACATCTTTGCTCTAAGTCCGACAAATTCAGTCATTATCGTACCATTGTTTTCATCCTTCATTAGACCTGGTACCTTTTTATTTACAAGCGGTATACCGTATAGATTGTCCGCGGCATAATCGCTTGTATCGAATTTGTGGAGGTCGTGTTTTATATTCTCATAAACATTTTCGCATTCGATGTGATATATTAAACTGTCTGTGTCGGTGTACATTACCCAACATTTATCACCATACAATAGTGACATATATTCGTGATGAAACTCATATAAACATGTCTTGGAAATGTCGAGTATGCACATTCCGACATAAATTGGCTTGTACAATTTAACCTCTAGTTTGCGCATTTCTATTGCAATCAGATTTTCCGAAAAAATACTTCTACTATGAAAATTTGGTTTCGCAATCATTGCCTCTGCGCCGTATCTTCCATCCCACTTTGTCAGGAGTTTGACATCTACGCGATTACGCACATTTTCCATTGTTTTGCCAAATACTGCATTATTCATTAATTTGTATAAATTTTTTTCAAAATCGTTTTTGGCCAGTGTTCTAAATTTCGTATTGAGTTCTATATAATCGCGAAGCCATGGAGATTGCGTTAATTGCAAAATGCGGTGAATCTTTGCTATATGGAGCCCGTGATGCGTACACTGTTGCAAGTTGCGATAGTGTATCACGTAACGCTTCTTATCGTGCAAGGTTGCGAGGAGCTTGTCCTGCCGCTTACCGGGCGGCTTGTCGCGTGTCGGGCAAAACGGTAGGTCAGTGTGCGCATCGTGCAAATGTTGCGGGTACTCGAGGTCGACTTCGAGGATATAGCCTATAGGTGAATCAAGCGGGATCGATGATAGATCAAAACTAGACACGTCGTCGACCCATTGAAAATCTGCATAGGGCAAAGGTTGACACATTGCCCAGCCGTACAAATTGTTTACATCGAAATACATCAAGTACGACGATGGTTTCGATGGATCGTACGACTGCATGTACTTGTTGTTGGCCCGCGCGTATCTCTTTGAGCACTGGCTCAGACCACCGCGTGTACCGCGTTTGATAAACATAACCATATCAATGTCTGTAAGTAATTCGAATGTAATTTTTGTATGTTTTAACATGGCGTCCCACGTATACCCGGGAAGAGTATAGTAATACGCGGGGTCGAGCCCATAACTCTCGATACATTTATCGCGGAAATTTTCAAATATATCGGCCAACAACAAGACATCGGTTTTGAGGTAAAGATCGCTATATTCGCCTAGCGTTCGAATGGAGAACCGCTGCCAGACGTTGACCGCGTGCGCGTATTCGCGCTCAGATACAGTGTCACCGGTCAAGGAACTGTAAAACGATTCGCGCGATGGTAAACACGAGTCCTCCAATTTTTCGATGCGGTCAATGTACTCGTATGGAAATACACCCTTTCGTGTCAATAATTCGAAGTGTTCGGTAGATAAATTTTGAAATTCCGATTTAAAAATTTTGAGCTTATCATTATTAAGAAAAGATGCCAATTTGTCGAGACTGGTTGTAAGTACGAATCGATAAAACGTAATTTAATATAATTTCTCGATTCAGATTTGTCTTTCGCAAGCTGAACAATTTTGGTAAACGAAATATATTTTTCTTTTGTTATCGGAAGTAACTCGATTCCCCCTTTGAACGCTGTGGCAATTTCTTCGATAATGAAATGTAAGTCGTAACCGGATAAATTATGAAATACAATGGGAATGCAAAAAGATTCTTTGTAATTTAGATTGAAATTTGAATGCGCTGGACCTCGATACCGCCCAGTCAGATGGCAATGATCGCGTACTCGCACGTCATCCGGCGCGAATGATTTCTCACATATATGACAATGCGATGCGCTATGAAACTTTTCACATTCTTGGCGCGTTAAATTTACCAAGGGGACATTGGTAGATAAAATGGTTTTTACACGTATTGCTAAATTTTTAAGTTGTTCTGCGAACCATGAAACGCAATCTACACTACGACGAGAGTAATATGCGGATAATGAATCGTCGTACGAACAATGTACATAATACGCGATACTAAATACTTTGTGAAGCTGGTATAAATTTTTTTCCATTTCTTTCTTATCCGTCTTTGCCAACACACATTCCAAGTCGGCGTATACGACAAAAGGAAGCCGCTCTTTCCTGTTATAATTGCCGAATGTGAGCCACTTGTCCTTATCGCTTGGTAACCGGATAGCGCAGTCATTCATCTCCCGACAGTCTACAACATGAGTCTCCAACTTTTCGCTCGAGCTGAAGTAGTGTAGGCATCTGTAAATGATAAAATTTTTTAATATATTTTTTATATAAAAATTATTGCATAATTTTATTTCAAAAATGCGTACTCACCGATCGCAAAAGTATTTCTTGTGAGCTTTTTTGCTCACTTGCGAGCTCACAAGGCGGGATAGATTTTTTATCCACGTGAAATGTTCCACGTTGTCGTCCTGCGGATCCTGCATGTATAGCAAATTGATGTGTCTATTCTTCTTACTATCGGCGAGCCGTATCGGAAGAATCGAGTTCTCCTTCTCGATGCAGTATACGTTGATGGAGATGTCGTTGAGATTTTCAAACTTTTTAATTTGCGTCAACGTCATTGGAAACTCAATGTCTTTAAGATTGAGCACCGACGTGTAATGGGGGTATGAGGCTACCCGATATGTATGTTCTTCGACTGGATGCAGAGCAGCAACCACAGACCACGCGAAACATGCATTGTCCTTTGATTGCACATTGATCACTGCTTTCTTCAGCTTTATCTCTCGCGGGATTTCCACAAAACACCCCGCATGCAAAGGATTGTACTTGTTTACGTTCACCGTCAAATTGAGTATATGTGACAATGCCCACCCGCTATCACGTTCCTGGAATTCTTCCAGCGATGCTAAGGTGGGCTCGATAACGCGCCGCTTGTACCACTCATGTAGATCGGACGTGCGAAAGAGTTCATAATTTCTCGTAGCGATATTTATATTCACGCGTTTGTCACCCGCAACAAATTCGCCATTAAACATAGTATTTATCTTTACATTGTCAAGTCGTTGCATGATGTTCCGCACACGATCGAGTACAATATCTTTAGCATCTTCAAGAAATTGACGAGGTTTGATGTGATTATAGTTTACAACCACACCAGTCAATATGCGACTTTCGAAAGCCGTATCGATCTCTCGCCATACAAGTCCATTTTCTCGCGAGCTACATCCCGCACCCGCGTGTACAAAGCGTCTGCGAAGCGAATTTTTCAAACCTTCGAGGTTCGATATTTGAAAAATCAGCGATTGTCGATTTCCAATCGATAATCCATCGATATCCGATCGTGAACGTTTAATTCGACTTTGCTCTTCCAATAACTTGATACACTCGTCGCATCGCTGCTCCCACACAATATATTCTTCCACCGAATTTACTCGTGTGGATTGTTCCCGCACATTTTTCTCCAATCGCTCCATATTGTAATAACCTTTTTTCAATAAAAAACACTTTAAAGAATATTTTTTTGTCTGTTTCTGTTATAAGCCTTTCACAACAGTTTATATCACTTTGTGCAAATAGGACACAGATTACATGGCATTATTTGATACAACGGACCTCTACATTCCGAACAGAATAAACCATCGATGAGCATATATGTACCAGTGTCATGTTTTTGAACGGCGCGAAGACGTGAAAATAGTCCACTTATTCTTACAATACACGATGAGCAAAACTTTGCATGATCGGGTGTATAATAGAAATATATGCAGCACTTTTTTTTTAAATCGTCTAAGGTATTAACTTCAGCTTGGTTTAAAAATCGATGTATTACTTCTGTTACATCTTCCTCCATATCGCTTTCGAAACATGAATCATCCAAAAGAATTGCATCGTCATCAGACATTTCTTCTTCTCCATTGACTTCAACTTCCATTTCTTCAAGAGGTGCGATATCCTTTTTTTACTTTTTTACATGTAATTTGGTGCACTGACGACTTCCAGTCCTCGACTACTGAGTGTATCCTCAGACTTCTTCATTTTATATCCCGCACTAATGACGCGTCCTATGATCTCAGCATTCATACATTGGCGCTATTAAAAATGCAAGATTTTGCACACATTTGATGAAGTCATCGCGAGACGCGTCGCGACATGTTCTTGAAAATTGTATCATTTTTTGTGTCATCTTGACTTATGTGAATTTAATCTGTATGATCACAGCAGCCGTACATCAGCACTGTCTGAAAAATGTAAGATTTGCAGTTTTGCATGTGTGATGAAATCATTGCGAGACACGTCGACTGTCCTTGTAAATGATATTATACCATTGACTTATGCAAAATTGTAAAAGAATTGTAAAAAAATTGAAATTATATCTAAAGTGGACTTAGTCACCATGCATGTCCGCAGCAGCCGTACATCGGCGCTTGACTTATAAATTGCAGAATTTTGCAGTTTTGCACACGTTTAATGAAGTCATCGCGAGACGCGATGACTGCCCACGAAAACGATATCATGCCATTGACTTACGCGAAACTGCAAAAATTGAAATTGTATCTAAATTGGACTTTCGTCATCATGCATATCTGCAGCCGCACATCATCGGCGCTAATGCAATATTTGCAGTTTTTCGTGTGTATAAATTATCCCAGAGGATTCTAACGCTCAGTCGAGAGTCTAAAACGGTTCAAGCACATTGTGGCATCAAAACGCTCAGCAAACAACCTCCAGATATAATGGACACTACCGGTGCTAAATATTACGTTCCGATTGGAGACGAGTCGCGCAAGAAAGAGCATAATAAGTAAGTACCGCAAATTCTTTATATATAATTGTACACATACTTTTACATATATAATTGTATTTTTTCAGTTTTGATAAACCTCGAAATACGCCGCGTATTATGCGAAGAATATTTCCCTTAACACCCACATCTTACAAATATTTGGAACTGGGAATCAACGTGGGACCTACATCCTGTGTGGAATTAATTCTTGGTGATAATCGAGGAAATCAAATAGTGTTACCACACGCAACATGGACAACGTTAATTGAAAAACGTGCTGATATTGAACGACTCCTGCAGTCAACTATTGGTTCATCGCTATCGATTCAAGATTTGGTTTTTCAACTCGTTAAAATGCGTGATACAATAAGTGTTGTAAAACTTACATTATACAATACTTGCTTGTACATGAAGCCGTCAACTGTACTGTTTTTATTTGAGCTCGAACGTTGTATCGAGCATGAATATTTGAAGCTGTGTCATAGTACACATGAGGTAGATGAGAGGTTTGATCTATTTGTCTATAGTTTGCAAAGTAGTTTATTTGGTGCCGAGAGAAAAGATGCTGTCAAAATCTTGTGCGAAGTTTGTAATAAAACCTCTGTCATAGATTGCGAACTATTAGCTTATGCTGTGGATGAACTTTTGCGTGATACCTTGAGACGGGGTGATGTACGTTAACTTTATGCAATATAAATATGCTTAAATATTCATGAATAAATCCCTTATAGAAATGTAATACTGCGAATCATTAGGGAAAATACTGTGATTAAGTACTGGCAGTATTTCAGTAATTTTTTGGCTAGTACTTCGTCTAAATCACTGATAGAAGTACTTGATAAAATCACTAGTATTGATGAAATACTGAGAATTATAGATAAATACTAGTTGCAGTAATTAATTACTGGCAGCTAGTATTTATCTATAATTCTCAATACTTCATCAATATTGATAATTATATATTATATATGTATATATATATATATATATATATAATTATTAATATTTTATTAACATAGTTAGCTTAGCTAAATAATTCATAATTTATATTAATTATAGGTTTAGGCGAAAAATAAAATCTGTAATTTCAATATTAATCTTTTAATTACGTAAGAAAGACATTTATTTAGTGTAGTTTACTACATTACTGTTTTACATTACGGTTGTGAGGTCGCTGCCTTTTGCTGTTTTATTAATTGACTTTTCCGTTTAGTTGCTTCATTGTTTAGTTTACTTTTTATAGCAGTTTTAATTTTATGAAGTTGCGCTTTGTCATCCTCGTCTACTTTAAATTCATGCTTCACATATTCTGAAAGAGAGAGTTTCTACACGTTAATTATATATTGAGTATACTTAAAGGTAAAACAGAAAAAAATTCATTATTTTAATTAAGAATAAGTTACCGATGAGAGCATCCCTAACAGCAGGATCCAACTGTCTCTTCTCTATTGGTGCCAAATCACACTTATTCTTTTGAAAATTGCTTGTTTCGCCTGTTATGCTACATGTCCCCATCTCTTCCTTAGTGAAAACAATTCCCATGAGAGTGGTTATAAAGTATGAAACTCCCTTAGATTTGTCAATCCTTACGACTTTTTTTTTATCAATTATTCGTCCACCAATATTTAATTCATCCTAAAAACATAAACGGTGAAAAATATCAATAAAAATTCATACTTAAATTTTAAAGCAAATCATACTTTAGTCATAATTTATAGTTCATAATTTATTTCGAAAATTATGTAAGACATTTAACTGTACATTATGTGTACTATACAATGTAATTAGATTTCTTACTGCTTTCGTAAGTACTGCTTCTTCAACTTTCGTAGTTATTGGGTCGTTATTTTCATGATCTTGATGATGATCCTCTTGTCTGTCAGGTTGTCCATCCGTTGCATCAGGTTGTGTCAGTGTCGCAGTCTAATTATTAAAAATAATTAAAATGTATTTAGTTTATTTACTATTATTTATTTAAATATTTCTAATTGTTATCCTATAGCTATTTGTAAAAAAAAAGATAAATCTTTAGTTATACAAACTTGATAATTCTCTTCGGGTTGAACATTATTGTGATCATCTTTTGTATAATCATTTGTTACTGTACACGTTGCTGGTGAAGGATGCTGCAAAATAAAGTATAAGGAATAAAATTTTGTAAGGGCGGTGTGGAGAGTAATTAAATTATTTTTACTTTTTTCTACAATTAAGTTAATCACACCTCGCGCAATCATTGAAATATATAAATAAGCAGGAATCGGATTATTTTATCTATTAAAACGCTTACAATTAACCATATAAATGTTTTCATAACTTATTGGTAAAAAGCAGTAAACAACATACAGCTGTTTTTGTGACATCCGTAGTTGGTAATGATAATGCATCCTTCTTACTGCTTTTTCTCATCTCGCTCTTACTGCTATTTGTATTGTCATTGCTGTAATGATGATAATCATGGTATTTGTCTGGCATAGCTAATGGTGGTAAAGACTTCTTTTGTAGACGCTCAAGATTTTTTAGTATATTTGAGGAGAGCTGATTAATTTTCCCTAAATCTGTAAACGAAAATTATATCAGTGATATTATATTATGAGCGTAGCAAGTGTTCGCTTTTCAAAAGAAACGCACTTACCTTCATTTACACATCGAAGTGTCCTTAATCGGGAATTGTCAAGTCGCAGCTTTTTATTCTCCTCCTCCAAAATAAGTACTTTGTAGTTTAACTGCTCTTTTGACAACTTGTGAAACTGGTACTTATTATCACTGTCTTCATCACTATCAATAATTTCAGCCTGTAATGTAACAACAGAACTGTTGTCATAAAATGTGACAAATATTCTAAATAATAATTAAAATGTTATATAAAAAAATTTATTGATCTACTGACCACATTTTCTTTTTCCTGAATAACGTTCTCAATTTGTGATAGGACTGTGATATTCATATTTTGTTTATTATCTCTTTGAGTGCTTCTGCTGGCCATCTTACTCTTTTTGGGAGCTGGTCCTGAAGTTGACTGACTAATTTTATTGTTTAATTTTATTTTACTATATTTAAACTAAAAAAAGAAAAACTAAATAAGAAAACGCTGCATCTAATAAATGTACACATTTTATCGATTTTATTTTATAAATTGCCATCTATAATGTAAATGTAGAAATATTTTTTATATATAACCTTTTTATTCTTGTCGCTATTTTGCTCATCCTCATCTGAATTAGTGTCAGAGTTATTGCTATCGCTTCCATTATTTTCATTAACGTTTTTCTTTAAAAAAGTATGTCTCTGCTTGCGATCTACATTTGCCACGCCAAATTTCTCGATATTCTTTGCTTGATAACACATTTCTGTCCATTCTATAACATTTTAAACAAAGTAAAATAAGAGTATCGTATGAGCTGTATATTATAAAGTGATGAGAATGTGAGTAAAACGGGAATAAGAGTGAGTGAGATAATGTGAATAGCGAGTGAGATTTTAGGCTCGTCCGAGAATTGAGGAAAAATCACCTTGTGATTTTATAATCATGCTTTTTTATATTTTGACTTTTGCAAAGATAATTGATAAATCTTTAGTTAATTAAAACTTAACCTCTTAACCTTAAAAGTTTAGTTGTTATTCTATTGTGTAAAATAAGTAGAAAAAATCTTATACCTACCTCCAAAAGAAATTATCTTTACTGGTAAATCCTGCCACTTGTCTTGGTCCTCCTTCCGATTCTTTAATTTCCTTTCCATAGATTTTGCACAAACAATGTCTATTTCAAGTGGCCAATGAATAATCACTTCCTTATTAATAATATCTTCCTTATTAATATCTTTATCCTTAAGCCAGGCTTGAAAACCGACTTGAATCGGCTTTTTTCGTTCGTTTCGAAATTGAACAAGCAAACATTGTGAGTCGTTCAATTTCAGATTTTTGTGAAACTGGATCTCTTCGCAGGACATTGTATAACCGCCACTATAAACTTATAAAGAAATAGACTCCCGCGCACTATAGTGCTGCGATTTCGAGCCCGGGCACACTCGTTTTCCCCCTTCACATACGCACACAGAGACGCTCTATCTATTCGTGTGATGACTGTGCCACATGACGAATAGACAGAGCGGCTTTGTGTAAAGTGGAGGGGGAAAACCGCGCTCGAAAAATCGCGCGGGCACGGCGTAATTGGCGCGCATTCCCGCGTAAAGTGCATGCAGTACATGTACTCGATTGTGCGCGGTTGCTTGGCAACGGAAGAAATGAGACCAAGCTTTTTTAGAGGAATAAACACTTAACCTATAGCTTGCGTTCCGATAGATCACTCTGCGCTATTTACATATTGATATATTTACATCTTGACAGCGTGTGTAAAGAAACATTATTTTTCTGAAGGCATTGTGTTCTTCTATAAAATGCCACGAGGTCCTTATAGATAATACCTGCAAGATATAAATATTCCTATACCTGCAACAACTCTTCGGCGACGGCTGCAGAATGTACAAAATGCTGATGCACTGCAAAATGACGTAAGTGAGGCTCTAGTACTTATATTTAAATATTATCTTAGTATATATTTGACCATCAAACATATTGAATGTTTTAAAAATAAAAGAAATAAGCTCTTAGATATGCAATGTATTTGTAACTAATAATATGGGTTATTGCTCCAAACAGGCAGAATGGTATGATGGACTGCAGGCAAGTGAGAGCGATGATGAACATTCACCAATGGAATTAGCAGATAATTCAGCTGTTGTTGATATACAAGACAATCAGGATTTCCCTTCAACTTCATCAGCAGATAATAACCTAAGTGATTCGTTACCTAGTATAAGCAGTGATACCGAGACGCAGCATTTTTCTGATGCTGCATCAAGCAATAGTAACGAAAATTCCTTCCATACAGATAGCTCTGACAGTGACTGTGAATATCAAGGTAGTATTTTTGAAGAGAATATCTACGTAGACGAACAAAATGAACCAAATCTTGAAAGACTTACGTTATATGAGGGATGTCAGTTAACATTAGAGGAAAGCAAGCTACTAATTATGAGTTTTGCATTGCGTTTTGATTTATCAGATAAAGCTTTTGAACACCTAATCCAATTAATTGACTGCCACTTGCCAACTAACCGTCATGGTTCCCTGTTTTTGTTTCTCAAAGATTTTCCTGAACCACCAACTGTTAACACTCATTTTTATTGTCATGTTAACAAATGTAAAAGACTGATTAAATTTGCTCAGAATAATGTTATGGAATGTGAGTGTGGTGCAGTATGTACAAAAGCCAACTTAAAGCAGGTAGGATGTTACTTTTTGTACATACCTTTAAAAGAACAGTTAATTAAACTTTTAAATAATAACTTTATAAGAAAGCAATTAAGATGGACCGATGAGAACCATAAAGATGTCATTAATGGTGCTGTTTATAAAAAGTTACTTGAAAACGGTACAATATCAAGGCGAGATATCACTTTACAATGGAACACTGATGGTGTTCAACTTCATAAGTCATCACAAATTGAATTATGGCCAATTCAAGTTTGTATTAATGAGTTGCCATTCAGAATTCGAAAAGACAATGTTTTGTTATGTGGTTTATGGTATGGTCCTGGGAAACCAAATATGAACACTTTTCTTCAGCCTTTTGTCGAAGAGCTTAATATTTTACATACCGAAGGCATTGAGGTTTTTACTGCAAATCCTGTTACAATAAGAGTACATACATTATTGTCGTCTGTTGATTCTATGGCGAGGCCTTTGTTACAAAATATAAAAACTTTCAGAGGTAATCAAGGATGTGCATTTTGCCTCCATTCAGGTGAAGAGTATTCGGTTGGACGTGGCAGAACACGGTTGTATCGAGGTGATATAGGGATAAAGAGAAATCTTCAACAACATAGAAATGACACTTTACAAGTTGTGAGAAATGGTCGTGTTCTTAATGGAATCAAAGGTCCATCAGTCTTATTGCTATTAAAGGAATTTAACATAATAAAATCTTTTGTACCAGAATATATGCACAGTGTATTATTAGGAGTAGCAAAAACTATGGTATCATGGTTGACGGATGGCAAAAATAAAGATAAATCTTTTTATATTGGTAATGATACAAAAACTAAAGAAATTGATACATTATTGCTTTCTATAAAACCACCTAGTGAAATAACAAGAACTCCGCGATCTTTATTTGACAGGAAACTGTGGAAAGCTTCTGAATGGAAAAATTTTCTTCTTTATTATTCCTTTATTTGCTTTCAAAGTGTTAATATGCCTAAAAAATATTTAGATCATTGGTTTTTATTAGTATATAGTATTAACATATTTCTTCAAGAACAATTTTCTGAGATCGAGTTTATGAAAGCTACGAAAGCTCTTAGAAAATTTGTTCTTTCGATTGAAAATATATATGGATCACCTGAACTTATGAAGTATAATTTCCATTTGCTTCTTCATATCCCCAAAAGTGTGAAAAACTTTGGAGGTTTATGGGCTGTGTCTGCTTTTCCTTACGAACATTATAATGGCGTGCTGTCAAAAATGTTTAGGAATTCTCACTCAGTTCCTTTACAGATTTGTAAAACTTATCTTAGAATGCAAAGTCTTCAGGAAATGGCATCAAATAAATTTCAGTACAATAACTGTTCAGACATTGCAAGAAATTTGTTTAAAAAATTATTTATACAAAAAAGTTTGCGGCATTGCTTAAAGTATGGAGATTCTACACGGCTCCTAGGTATTCCAGATATGAACACTCTTACATTACGTGAAAAAACTGTGGTTGAAGCTTTAGTTGGAGAAGAGATACTTAATTTAAACATACTGACATTCAAACGTTTTATACATAACAATATTTTGTATCATGTAAAAGGATATGAACGTATGATCAAAAGGTCAAATAATATAGTTCAACTACAAGATAAAGAATTCTTGTCTCTCACTCATATAATGATTGTCAACACTGCTCTTTCAAATAAGCAACTTTGCGTTCTTTTAGGATTAAAATTACATTGTACCGGTGAATCTTTAAGCAGAGATATAGAAATTGGTATTACATCTAACTTAATTTTTAGCATAGTTGAGCAGACAGATTCATGTGT
This sequence comes from Leptothorax acervorum, assembly GCA_035220615.1. NCBI lineage: Eukaryota > Metazoa > Arthropoda > Insecta > Hymenoptera > Formicidae > Leptothorax > Leptothorax acervorum. The sequence continues at coordinate 98,375 of JASTWQ010000207.1, forward strand.
AGCTATTGTTCCAGAAATGTTATTTAAAAAGTGCGTTATAACACCCCATCCAAATGATAGACGAAAATTCTGTTGTTTTCCTCTGGTGAATTCACTTGAAACAGACTGAATTTTTTGGTAATAGAAAAGCCAGTTTTTTAACTCCGTGATTTATCTTTAGTTTTTTATTTTCTTAAAAAGACATTTTAATCATTAGTAGAGACATGTATGCGAATATATTATTGTCATAAGTATTTCTCTTTTTGGTATAGATTAATATATATTAGGTTAATATCAAGAATTAATGCTAGAAATATTAAGCAATGCCGGATGTAAGATTACTTTATATTTTATAGTATTACCTACTTTGTATTTTATATATTTACTTTCTATTATTTGATAATTGTAATAATGTAAATTTTTAATATGAGACAATAACGAAGTTTTGTATAACAAGTGCACGTGCTATTCTTCATTGCACCTATCCTTAAATATCATTAAATATGTACATTAATTTACTCTTTCCTTACTTAAATCACAGTTAAAATAATGTTTATATATCTTATATATGTTTAAACCCGTTTCATCGCATATGTCATAGTTCTCATTGCTAGGAAATTCTCAAATTTTTTAAATATTTTTGAAAGCAATACTTATGCTTTGAGCCTCAAGAGGGCAATAATATTTTGGAAAATACACAGGAAATTTCAACAATAATTGAAGCACTCAATTTTGAATATTAAAATACTATTTCATATTGAAATACTAATATCAGTGTTTTACCTTAGTAATTAAATTCTTATCAGTGCTTCGTATAAATATTTTATCACTGATGCAGTATTATACGTCAATATTTCAATACTGATGTTAAATATTAGCAATATTTAATCACTGAAATCTTTAATATATTTTATCACTGATGCAGTATTATACCTCAATATTTCAATACTAATGTTAAATATTAGCAGTATTTAATCACTGAAATCTTCAATATTGAAGTACTTGTAATCACTACAAGCTCAGTAATTGAATCACAAGAAATTACTGTACATCAGTAATTTAAGTACTCAAAATAAGTAATTAATCACTAACTCACTAGTGATACATTTCTATAAGGGATGTATATGATTAAAAAAGTTTAAATTTATTATCCATCAGCCTCTCCCTATTCCAATTCCTTACAATTGCGCTGTATCATCTTTTAGATGTGTTCTATGCAAAGATGCAATTACATTTACTTAAACATCTTTTTCTCGCGAGGATTATTTTCTCACAACAATTGTCATCTCATACGATATGCTATGTTCAACAGCTGTTTATAGTGTCACCCGCGATTGCAAGATGCAGCGGTAAGTAAAAAATTATGTTTTCATGACAACCGTCTGCTCGTTTTTGGTAATGTAATATGTCGCAGATAAATCACGTAGATCCCTCACTCTACATTTTTCAACTCCTATAAATTGAGCTCTTGCAGAGTCCTTTGCATAGTCGGTAACGAACAGGCATTAGAGAGTGAAAAAATAGAATTACGAATAGTAGTGTGATTAATTCTTCTCGATCGATCCTGAAAGCATCAAGGATTACCTGTGTGTGGGTACCAAATATTGGTTGTTTAAAAAGCGGGTAAGAGAAAAATAATTAATTTTTATATATTTAAAAATTTTTTTAAAAATTTAAATATATTAATTTTATTTATTAATTCTAGAAAATGAGACCACCACCAGTAGAAACTATCACAATTAGGTTGTTCGACCGCAGGATTATCCGGAGCGGTATTACTACCTGCTGCAATCTGACTGCGTGATCGGAATCGTCCCCTGCTATGTGGGGTACGGCTTTCCGCGGAAACGGCTGTGCGAAAGGTGCTACGCGCGTCGAGAGCGGCCCATCGGTTACGCGCGAAGAGTGCGGTGGCACTCAATCTCATCGCAGCTACATGGATTAAACATTTCCAGTAAGATGCGGTATGGTGATTGCGATAGACGGTTAATGCGCATAAAGCCTGCGCATGAGTGTCGGGAGTGCATTGAATGTTTCCTTAATTATGAGGAGTTTTTTAAAAGTTTTGAAAGACGATTCCAAAACATAGAAATGGAAATTTATATTTAATAATACATAATTGTTGCATGGTTATTATAGTCGTTTAATAGATTTTATATATATCTATAGTAATAAGTATACAGGGTGTCCCGTAAGTCGAGGTAAATCGCTCGGGAGATAAATGGGGAACCAAAAACAAGAAAGAAAGTTGATATAAACATAGGTCCAAAAATGCGTTGTTTTCGAGTTATCGCCATTTTTATGTTGAAATTTGAAATTGCTTTGCTTTCAAATTTTTTTATTAAAATTGAAACAAGAGGTGGTCTTTATAAGTTTCAAAACATAATTAAGGTCAAACAAAAGTTGCGGGCTGCTTTAGCATTACCCACGATACACCACATGGAGGTAGAGCCCGCTTGGCATCCCTTGGCAGAGATCAGGACCCCTCAGTTCGTCACTCCTGTGGTGTTTAGTGACTCCAAACCCTCTCTGCCGTATGTGTGTTTTTGTGTGTGTGAGTGTGTGAGTGTGTGAGTGTGATAATACGATAATTATAATTATCGTATTATCACACTCAAATACTCACACTCACACACGCACGCACGCACGCACGCACGCACACACACACACACACACACACACACACACACACACACACACGGCAGAGAGGGTTTGGAGTCACTAAACACCACAGGAGTGACGAACTGTGGGGTCCTGATCTCTGCCAAGGGATGCCAAGCGGGCTCTACCTTTACGTGGTGCATCGTGGGTAATGCTAAAGCAGCCCGCAACTTTTATTTGACCTTAATTATGTTTTGAAACTTATAAAGACCACTTCTTGTTTCAATTTTGATAAAAAAATTTAAAAACAAAGCAATTTTAAATTTCAACATAAAAATGGCGATAACTCGAAAACAACGCATTTTTTGACCTATGTTTATATCAACTTTCTTTCTTGTTTTTGGTTCCCCATTTATCTCCCGAGCGATTTACCTCGACTTACGGGACACCCTGTATATATATGTTTATATCCCGCCGCACATGTGTTCTGTAACGAATATTATAGTTGAGAGAGTATGGATGAGTGTTTGCATCATCATCTTTTTATAATTAGGTGTTATAAACTTTAAAAAACTTAATAAATGTATAATGATTTAAAAAAGTTTAAATTCATTATCCTTCCACCTCTCCCTTCCAATTCCTTAAATTGCGTTAATAAAATACTTAAAATTTAAATACCGGACGGTAGAACGCTATCGCGTCGTTTAATTATAAAAGACTGTAACTTTCTATTTTTAACAGCAAATATTTTAAAAATATGCACCTGCTCTAGTAATAGATACGCGAATAAGAAAGAACACCTGAGAGCGGGAGAGAGGACGCAAACGTGAGCGGAGGGAGAATACAAGGAGGTATAGGTAAGAAGGTGAGTATGAGAGAGAACGTGAAGAGGTAAGTAGAAAGAGAATGTGATATGCAAGCGCGGTGATGTCACGCTGATCCGCGGTCGACGCGAGCGGTAGCAAGAGCGAGGACACGCGGAAAAGATATATGATGTGACGTCACGCGGGTTGCAGTCCGGACTGCAACCCCCCCCCCCCCCCCTCACCGCGGACCCCCCTACCCGCGGGCCCACCGCGTCCTCATCCTCGCGGACCATGGCGCGGTTCCCCCTCTCCCGCGGGCCGCCGCGATACGTACGTACATACGTACGTACATACATACGTACATACAGTCGCGGTCATTAATGCCTTCCACCTGAAGTCAGTCGCGTTCGGGGGCAGATAGTAGCTGAACGCGTCGCCTCTAGCGCTATTCGTGCTTCATGACTGTTGGGTCGGTAACGTCGTGGAGAACGGGCAAAGACCGTGTCGTGGAGAAAGAGAGAGCTGTCAGTTTGACAGCTGTGTGTCAGCGGAAGAGAGGTTAAGAACCGAGGGATCGTCTAAAAGTATAAGGAGAGTATAAGAAATACAAGGACATGTTAATTATTTGAATAGTAAATAATTATTATACGACAAATTTATATTTATATATATATAATTTCAGATATCGTAGCTGAGGCATTAACAAAGATTATTGGCCGTATCGAGCCTTCCAGAGAATCGGAGTCGAATACGAATAGGAAAAGAAGAAGAAGAAGAAAACCAGCTAAGACAGAGAAATGAAGAAAACAACGATGACTGTGAGAAAGGTAGAGATGATGGTCAATGGAGGAGGAGATGCAGTAAGATGATTTAATTTATATTATATAAGAAATTATTACATTATTAGTAATTTCAAGATACGATTGCAGAACACCAGTGGGAAATATCAACGTCATACGATCCGCGCTACGCTTGTCATGCGGCATACTCACCACGGACTCTGATCAGTCTGATCCATCGTCACCATGTGTCCTCGCGGTAATCTCCGTTGCTCTTTCGTCGATAATTCATCGTTCACCACCTACACGAGGAATTTGGGATACACCAAAGTCATGGTAGGCAAATAAATTGCAGAGAAATAGGTAGTGAAAATATGTTTCGTTTCCGCGATAAAATCTCACTCTCTAATGAATTAGCATGCATAAACTGAAGTAGTATTGTGTGTGTAGAACATAACTTATAAGATTAACTTTTGTTAAAAAAATGTTTATAAGTTTTTTGATTGATCTGATATTACAATTGTTAAAAAAGTTTACAAACTAATAATCCTGAAATAGCAAGTGATTATAATTGTTATCGTTCACGTTGGATAAATATGTGGGCTTTTAATAGAATTACAATTTCTTACAGAGCATCGTCGAGCAAATGGTTCATCACATCTTCGAGGAGAATCCTGAATGGACAGTTGCAAAGAGATCGGCATGGATTGACAGTCTCTAGGTCTTCGGTTTCAGCAGGGTTATTCAAGTCTTCGGCTTAAATCAATTTAAAAAGAGTTGCGCCAAGATATCGGAAGGTTTTAATTGCGTTCTCGCGAATTATGTTTCCCCACACAGCACAGTTTCTAAATCCGAAATTGCTTTCTCTCTCTGTTTGCATCGTGCATTGCGCATCGTGTTTTGCGAGCAAATCTCTTCTCAAAATAATGTTAAATAAATTGTTAAAATACTGTAAAATACTACTGTTAAATAAATTATGACAAAAGAAAAAATCTTAAAAAGCGTGTTTATTTTCTTAGAAAACTTTCCATGTTACGTAAACTATTTAGTAAAAAAACAGTACAAACTAAACAGAAATTGTATGTATTATTGTTCTTATTTTTGTTTTTATGGTTGGTGAATAAACTTTGTGTTTTATAAAAATGGAGATTTTGTCCTACAATTGATAGAATAAATTACTGCCAAGAACGGATAACATATTTGATATCATTCTACAGTGCAAATAACAAATTAACCAAATAGACTTCTTATAAATTAAATTAACATTTAAATAAGTATTCTAGGGTTTTGGGGGGAAAAAATATGTTTATACATACGGATATAATAATTAACTGCTAAGATCTAAGCTCGGACTGTAAGGGCTTATTCATTCGATATTAAATATGTTATCCGTTCTTGGCAGTAATTTATTCTATTAATTGTAGGACAAAATCTCCATTTTTATAAAACACAAAGTTTATTCACCAACCATAAAAACAAAAATAAGAACAATAATACATACAATTTTTTAGTCTATACTGTTTTTTTACTAAATAGTTTATGTAACATGGGAAGTTTTCTAAGAAAATAAACACGCTTTTTAAGATTTTTTCTTTTGTCATAATTTATTTAACAGTAGTATTTTACAGTATTTTAACAATTTATTTAACATTATTTTGAGAAGAGATTTGCTCGCGAAACACGATGCACGATGCACGATGCAAACAGAGAGAAAGAAATTTCGGATTCAGAAACTGTGCTGTGTGGGGAAACATAATTCTCGAGAACGCAATTAAAACCTTCCGATATCTTGGCGCAACTCTTTTTAAATTGATTTAAGCCGAAGACTTGAATAACCCTGCTGAAACCGAAGACCTAGAGACTGTCATCCATGCCGATCTCTTTGCAACTGTCCATTCAGGATTTTCCTCGAAGATGTGATGAACCATTTGCTCGACGATGCTCTGTAAGAAATTGTAATTCTATTAAAAGCCCACATATTTATCCAACGTGAACAATAACAATTATAATCACTTGCTATTTCAGGATTATTAGTTTGTAAACTTTTTTAACAATTATAATATCAGATCAATCAAAATACTTATAAACATTTTCTAAACAAAAGTTAATCTTATAAGTTATGTTCTACACACACAATACTACTTCAGTTTATGCATGCTAATTCATTAGAGAGTGAGATTTTATCGCGGAAACGAAACATATTTTCACTACCTATTTCTCTGCAATTTATTTGCCTACCATGACTTTGGTGTATCCCAAATTCCTCGTGTAGGTGGTGAACGATGAATTATCGACGAAAGAGCAACGGAGATTACCGCGAGGACACATGGTGACGATGGATCAGACTGATCAGAGTCCGTGGTGAGTATGCCGCATGACAAGCGTAGCGCGGATCGTATGACGTTGATATTTCCCACTGGTGTTCTGCAATCGTATCTTGAAATTACTAATAATGTAATAATTTCTTATATAATATAAATTAAATCATCTTACTGCATCTCCTCCTCCATTGACCATCATCTCTACCTTTCTCACAGTCATCGTTGTTTTCTTCATTTCTCTGTCTTAGCTGGTTTTCTTCTTCTTCTTCTTTTCCTATTCGTATTCGACTCCGATTCTCTGGAAGGCTTGATACGGCCAATAATCTTTGTTAATGCCTCAGCTACGATATCTGAAATTATATATATATAAAAATAAATTATATATATATAAATATAAATTTGTCGTATAATAATTATTTACTATTCAAATAATTAACAAGTCCTTGTATTTCTTATACTCTCCTTATACTTTTAGACAATCCCTCGGTTCTTAACCTCTCTTACGCTGACACACAGCTGTCAAATTGACAGCTCTCTCTTTCTCCACCACACGGTCTTTGCCCGTTCTCCACGACGTTACCGACCCAACAATCATGAAGCACGAATAGCGCTAGAGGCGACGTGTTCAGCTACTATCTGCCCCCGAACGCGACTGACTTCAGGTGGAAGGCATTAATGACCGCGACTGTACATACGTACATACATCATACGTACCGCTTGTTGTAGAGACATACAGGTCAGTATGACGGGTTGCCCATTCATGCAGGCGCGCACGCGGAAACGATATATGATGTGACGTCACGCGGGTTGCAGTCCGGACCCCCCTCACCGCGGACCCCCCTACCCGCGGGCCCACCGCGTCCTTATCCTCGCGGACCATGGCGCAGTTCCCCCTCTCCCGCGGGCCACGGCGATGTCAGAAAACGCGGTTCCCCTCTCCCCGCGGACTCCTCGCCAATCGTTTCCCCTCCATTGCCCCGCGGACCCCTCGCCCACCGGGCATGGAGTACCCCGCGTCGCGGAACCCCCCTGCCCCTCTACCCCCCTCGTCCTAGGTTGGGCCAGAACCGGCCCCCTATACCTACTACTCATTATTGAAGACCTGGATGAGGAAATTTTGGATGTAATTGGCAAACGAGTTGCAGAAGACAGAGTGCTAGCCCCAGCTATTCCTAAAAGTATCGCTGTTCGGCTGGAAGACATTTTGAAGAAAGGTCTTCCAAAGGAGGAAAGAGAGAAGTTAATCAAAGAACATGCACCGCCGAAGAATTGCGTCTTGATTGATCCTCCTAAACTAAATGAAGAGATTAAGGTTTTTATAGCGGAACCGTCCAAAAAACAAGATGATCGAATCGTCGATAAACAAAAGAAAATTACTGCTTGTCTCGCCTTGGTGGGTAGCTCCATAGTTGATATTATTAACAATAGCAAGGCGGATAAAAGAACTCCGATATTGCCACCAGCGCAAATCGCCTTAATTAAAAAGCTCAGTGAAGTTGCACGGTTGTTGGCAGATCTGCAGAGAGATGAAACCCTGACTTGCAGAAGTTTAATTCTTGCTACGATTAATAGCCCGCAAAAGGAAACATTGGAATCATCAACGGCTGATGAATGACTTTTTGGTCAAAAACTGAATGAGCGTCTTAAGGCGGCAAAGACAATCGAACGATCGAGAAAGGACCTGAAAGCAAAATCTAAAATCTCTAAGAAGCCAAAAAACTTCAAGGCTCCGCCTCGTCGTCAGCCTTTCAAGCCCAGGACGTCGGGCGGGTTCCGGAACAAGTTTTACGATCAAAACCAGTCCAACAGAAAGAACTGGGGGACTCAGAACACGGGAGACCGCAATCCCCAATCACAAACCCCAGCACAACAGAAAAAAGCTTAGCTTTAAGGGATGTGAGTAGATCAGCTGGTAGATTAAAAAATTACCTGAATATGTGGAAAAACTTAACTTCCGATTCCAGAGTTTTAGATTGGATAAAGGGTTATAAAATTTCCTTTGCGAAATTAGTATTTCAAAATACAACCCCTAGGGAACCTTCATGGTTGCTAAAAGAAAAAATTCAGGTTAAAGAGCCCATAGATCAGTTAATTTCCAAAGGAGTTATTAATAGGTGCCACCCGCAGAAAGGGCAATTTGTGTCGGGTATCTTTTTAATTCCTAAACCAGATGGTTCAAGTAGATTGATTCTTAATCTTAAAAAATTAAACGAATTTATTGAAATAGATCACTTCAAAATGGAGGATTATAAAGTAGCTTGTAAATTAGTAAGTCGCAATTGTTTCATGGGTAAATTAGATCTTAAAGATGCTTATTATATGATCCCAATTGACAAAAATTATAAAAAATATTTAAGATTATCGTTTGATGGCAATCTTTATGAATTTAATTGCTTACCCTTTGGCCTCAACACGGCTCCATATGTTTTCACGAAAATCATGAAGCCTGTAGTAGCTTATCTGAGAAACTTAGGGTTTTTATCGGTTGTTTATCTTGATGATCTGTTACTGTTTGGAAACACGTTTTCAGATTGTTTAAAGAACATAAATGCATCTCTAAATATGTTAGAAAGTCTGGGTTTTATCATTAACGAAGATAAGAGTTGTAAAATTCCAGCACAGGCCCGTAAATTTCTTGGTTTTATTCTAGATTCACAAAAAATGACGTTAGAATTGCCACTAGAAAAGAGATACAAGGTTCGTGATCAGATCAACATTTTTAAGAAATTGAAAATATGCAAAATTAGAAATTTTGCTCAATTGATAGGATCCTTGGTATCGTGTTGTCCAGCCATCCAATATAGTTGGGCACATATCAAAGATCTTGAAAGGGAAAAATACTTGGCTCTTTTAAAGTCAAATGGCAATTATGATGTGAATATGCAATTGAATCAAAATTTACAAGATGATTTCTTTTGGTGGGAGTCAAATATTTTACCAAGAGTCTCGAGTATTTCCAGCCGTGAATTCAGTTGGGTTATTTTTTCAGATGCTTCCCTCACTGGTTGGGGTGTTTCGTGCAACAACAATAGAGCTCATGGTCTCTGGAGTGAGTCCGAAAGGCTACATCACATTAATTATTTAGAGCTTTTATCAGCCTTCTTTGGGCTCAAATGTTTCGCCAAAGATTTTCAAAATTGCAATATCCTGTTAAGAATCGACAACACTACAGCGATTTCTTATATAAATCGTATGGGTAGTATAAGATTCAAGAAACTTGGTGATCTTGCGAAGACCATTTGGAAATGGTGTGAAGAACGCGAATTATTCATTTTTGCATCGTATATTACATCAAAGAATAACACTGAAGCAGATTTTGAATCCAGAAGATTGGATAAAGAAACGGAATTCGAATTGTCGGATGTAGCTTTTCGGAAGATCACTAGTAAATTTGGCTATCCAGAAATAGACTTGTTTGCTACTAGAATTAACGCAAAATGCAAAGATTATGTGTCCTGGACAAGAGATCCAGGTTCAATAGCGATCGATGCCTTTACTACAAACTGGAATAAATCCTTCTTTTATGCTTTTCCACCATTTATATTGGTTACTAGAATCTTACAGAAAATAAGATCGGAAGGAGCGGAAGGTATAGTTGTAGTACCACGTTGGCCAGCACAGCCGTGGTTTCCCTTGTTCCTTTCAATGCTGGAATCGGGGGTTTTGACATTTAAGGCCGATTGTAATACCTTACTTTCACCCGATAGGGAGCCACATCCGCTTTGGAAGTCTCTTACCCTGGTGGCCGGGAAGTTGTCAGGGAAGCTTTCCTGTTAAGAGGTGTTCCAAAAGAATCCATAACAATTACTATGGCTTCCTTAAGCGAGTCTTCCTTTAAGCAATATAACTGCGCATTGAAAAAATGGTGGATGTTTCGTAAAGATAAGGGTATATCCTTTTACGATGCTGAAGTAGCAGACATCGTTAAGTTTTTGACTATAAAATTTGACAACGGGGCATCTTACGGATCCCTTAACGGCATGCGATCTGCTATTTCTCTTATCTTAGGCTCAGAAGTAGGACAAAATAAGATTATTAAAAGGTTTTTCAAAGGGTTGTCAAAGTTAAGACCCCCGAAGCCTAAATATGATTCCACGTAGGATCCAAGTTTAGTTCTTGATTATTTCAGAGACTTACGAAGCGAGGACTTAGCCTTAGATAACTTAAGTAAAGAATTGGTAACGTTATTAGCGTTAGTAACTGGGCAAAGAATTCAAACTTTGTCACTAAATGATATAAGAAATATAGTTACCAAAGAGAGCTTGATAGAAATTAAGATTCCGGAGAGAATAAAAACCTCTAAACCCGGAAAATATCAACCGGTGTTAACTTTACCTTGTTACAAGGAAAATTTGAACATTTTCCCAGTTGATACGCTGCAATGTTATCTCAAAAGGACAAAAGAGCTTAGAAGAGATATAACAAGTTTATTTATGTAAGGAGAGCCCTCTCGAATCGAGGTTAAGCGGGCTTGGTGTCAGGATTGAGGGCAGCCAGAAAGGATTCCACGGGGATGTAGTAATATTAGAACGCACAACTTAAACGCGAGGACTTTATTGAGATCTCTTAGTTCTGTGCGACCTGCTCGGTGGTCGATCATCAGGGATATCTGTAACTCCATGTTCTTGAAGCTCTTGTTGCAGTCGGGGCAGGATGTATGCCTCAAATTGCTCACGCGAAGCCATTTTGCTGAACGATCACGAGTCGATCACGAGTCTCGCGCGCCGTAACTTGTCTGAACCTGTCCGTGCCGGTTACACACCCGACCACCAAGATGGCGGATAACGAAGCGTAAAAACGCGGGAACGGCGATATGGCGCGCTTCCCTCGCGCACTCAATTATGTAAAAAGTCTCGAAACTAATGTTTCCACAGACCGGAAACGACCGTCGGACCACTTTTGCAATGAGACGACTCGGTCAACGCACTGCAACAGAACTGAGCCGTGAACGAACGATGCGAGACTGTAGGAACAACGGCAGAACGACGCGCACTCGCATATCTCTCCGTAGGAAGTTCCAAAGTCAGCACGAATACCTCGATGTGGCGAAGTCGTGACGCGTTCAAACCGGTTACCACTTGATACGGCGGCGAAACCGTTACCGAACTGAGAGTCAACGGTAGAGCAAACGCGCACACGCACCTCTCCGTAAGAAGACTCGAGCTCGTATGAATTACTGAGTCGACGTCCGCGGATGCATCCCACTTCTGAGCTGTAAGGAGAGCCCCCTCGAATCGAGGTTAAGCGGGCTTGGTGTCAGGATTGAGGGCAGCCAGAAAGGATTCCACGGGGATGTAGTAATATTAGAACGCACAACTTAAGCGCGAGGACTTTATTGAGATCTCTTAGTTCTGTGCGACCTGGTCGGTAGTCGTGAGTACAACTGTCCCCCTGGTGCCGAACGAGGGCGAAGCCCGCGCCGGCCCAATCGCCGTTGACCAATCATCGGCCTTCGCCAATGGGCGTTGCCGACGCGTACGCCATCTCGACCGCGCGCGCTACCTGAGCGCCACCAACATCTCTAGCCAATGGGCGTTGCCGCCGCGCACGCCATCTTAACCGCGCGAAACACAACTGAGGCCTACGCCCTTGGCTGCCGTTTACATTTATTTCATTCAAAAAACCATTTAAGAAAGCATCAACCCAGACGCTTAGCCGATGGGTAAAAGATGTTTTGCAAGAAAGTGGCATAGACACAGATATTTTCTCAGCGCATAGTACTAGGCATGCGTCTACGTCTGCGGTGAAACGCAAAGGTATTAACATTGATGTAATAAAAAAATCGGCGGGTTGGACAGAAAGATCAGCCACTTTCACAAAATTCTATGATAGACCCATCGTTCAGGACTTAAGAGTATTTGGGCGAGCAATATTAGATAAGTAAAAAAAAAAAAAAAGTTAAATATAACTGTTTGATATTCCTTATTATCTATAATAAACATTTATTTTATAATTACACAACCGTAGCCAACTTTCAACATCTACGTGTTATCTTGAGGAAGAGGCTCGAAATACAATTTAATGATAAACAAACTTACCTGTAAGTGAAGTTCTATCATAATTGTATGAAGCGCCTCTTCCGAAAGATGGGTCCCTCCCTATACCCATATCCGACAATTTCGGATCCCATAACTCTTAGGGCTACGGCTGAACTTTGAAAGAAATGACGGATTGGGCGCGAACCCAGCCAGAACGCTGATGTCGATTCGACATCTAATCGACGTCGAAGAAATCTAGATTACGTCTAATCTAAATGAATGTCTAGAAATATGGCAATTTAGACGTCTCTTGCTCTGAGTATTTTAGCAATCTATTTGTGATATATAAACCATCGGAAGAGTTTTTTATAAAATTTCGAGATTTTCCTTTGTGGACTGCTTGCTTCGGCCTAGACGTCTATTCGATGTTTAGTCGACGTCTAATGTGTGCCTTTTAAAAAACGTTACCTATACACATCTGAAACTGAATTTAATACGATTTCAAATATAAGATCCAACTATGAATGCCGGAGCCGGGCTTAAAGCCTTGTGTCCACGATTCAAGAACTTGGTCGAAGATCTGGGACAAAGATGCAATTGGTTAATTTCTTTTTCGTCCCAGATCTTGGACCAAGTTCTAATTAGATCGTGGACACAAGGCTTTATTATAGGCACTTAAAACTAACATCGATAACATCCCTTATAGAAAAGTATTACTAAAGTACTCAGTAATAAATTACTGAGTCTAGTAATTTTTTACTGGCGATTAGTATTTTATTCTTGTATTTCAGTAGTTGAACTACTGGCAAATGAGATAATGTGTAGTAGTATTAGTAGTTCTTCCGGGATCCGAAGTACTGATACAAGTACTTCAGTATTTGCTTATATAGTAAAAAAGTACTGAAGTATTAGAGATTCTAGTAGTTGAGCTTAGACGTGAAGTACTGATAGAATGAGTAAGTAGTTTTCCTATAGTAATTCATTACTTGGTCTAGTACTTAAGTACTGGTATAGATGAGATTCAACACTGGGGCGGCAAACGCCTGAAGTACTGAATTCATATAATTCATTGTCCTTAAGGATCGACAGGAGTCATTTATTACTAGAATCGTAAAATCCGTATTATGGCATAAATTATTCACTTACAATAATGATTTAAAAAAACATTTATTTAACATTTATTTAACATTAATTTAATATTTGTGTTATATTGATTAATTATATTTTCAATAATAATTTTAAAAAACATTTAATTAACATTTATTCAACATTAATTTAATATTTATTTTATATTAATTATTCATTTGCAATAATAATTTTAAAAAACATGTATTTAACATTTATTAAACATTATTTGATATTTATTTTACATAAATTATTTATTTAAAATAATGATTTTAAAAAACATTTATTTAACATTTATTCGGCAATAATATAATATTTATGTAATATTGATTATTTATTTGTAATAATAATTTGAAAGAACATTTATTTAACATTTATTTGACATTAATTTAATATTTATTTTATATTAATCATTCATTTTAAAAAACATGTATTTAACATTTATTTGACATTAATTTAATATTTATTTTACAATAATTATTTATTTACTATAATAATTTTAAAAAACATTTATTTAATATTAATATTCACTAAAAATATTATTTAACAATAACTATTTAATTATAAGAAATCATCATTTTTCTGTTATTGTTTTGCTCTATAAATTATGTGGCGGTATAGGGGCCTACGGTTATGACATGTAGACAATATATGGTATAACACTTACATTAAATTAAGAAGTAGTCTACTACGTAAGGCAGTTGGCTCACGATCCAGAGGTCCCGAGTTCGAATCCCACTAAGGTAAGTGTGTTTTTTAAGACATTTAATCAGTTACAAATACTTATTTTCAGATGGAATTATCATAGGCTGCATCTTAAGAAACAAATTTAGTTAAAAAATAGTAATAAAATTTCGAAATAAATATAATTTTTTTTTATTTTGTGTGAATATCGGAAATAGGTATGTGTCTGCCGTAGCTAAATAATTAGTGTCTGCCGTAGCTAAATTTTTGTGACCCTTACCTAACTTACGACTAAAATTTAGCTACCGCACACAAATTCTTGCTGCCGTAGCTAATCTTTTCTTTCCGTGTAGTTCTGTGTAATAAATTATACTCCCAGTAATCCAGTACTGCCCAGTATTTCTGAAGTACTGGCCAAAATAATACTGCCAGTATTTACAGTAATTTATTACTGAGTACTTCAGTAATACTTTTCTATGAGGGATGTCAATAAAACGTCGGAAAGACGTCGAAATCTAGATCGATTAGACATCTAAATATGGACCGTTTTTAGGTCTATATAGATCTTAATTTAGATTAGACGTAGATGGTAGCTAGATGTAGATAGATGTAGATAGATGTTAGCTCTAGACGTCTATTTGACGTCGGATCGACGTGACTATTCTGGCTGGGAACACGAGAGGAGTCCCCTAAGAAGGGGAAAAACGTTTTGTTTTAGCTTTAAAGATTGTGGCGCCTCGGCATAGAGTAGGGAGTACTACGTGTTATCTTTCGGAAGAGGCGCTTCATACAATTATGATAGAACTTCACTTACAGGTAAGTTCGTTTAATCATTAAATCATGCTGTAATCCATAGCAATGTATGGACTATTATCGATATAGTACTGTAATATTACACAAAATGTAATTGCCTTATAACCTAGCAAATATTGATATGTACATTATGCATATAATACTGAGACTGATCATGTCTCAGCCTTAATATCTATTTTACCTTCGGATTAATGTGCAAATTTGCATAATATGCTTCCATTGCACGAGGTTCTTGTACACATTTTAACCTCATGTTGTATGGTTTCAGACGCATACACGAATAATGTATAATCACGGCGTATCACTTTTACAATAGAAATACTACGACACAAGCAAATTAGTAACACGACACCAGCAAATTAATACTACGACACAAGCAAATTAATACAACACAAGCGATGACTTCGTTTCTAAAGTCACCGAAGGAATGGCGGATATCCGACACGTACACAAGCGCGAACCGTATCCATGAAGGACCGTCCTCATGGAGGTCCTCAGCGCTAGCGCCGAGCGCTACGTACAGTAAAGCAGAACTCTCATTGGCTATCACTTATCGGTCGCGCATAATGTGCGAGAACCTTTAGATCTGGGATCTCTGAACGCGGTCACTTTTGGTTTTCTCGCGTTATTTGCTTGTGTCGTATTATTTGCTTGTGTCATTTTATCTATTGTTGTAATTGTTATAATGTCTTGTAGAGATTACATGATTCGAGTATGCGTCCGAAATTCATGCAAAATACCCCATGAGGTTAGAATGTGCACAAGGACTTCATGCAACGGAAACATATCATGTAAATTTGTACATTTAACCAAAGATGAAGTCTCTGAAATAAATGCAAATATACGACCCTTTCGAGAAAATATGTATAAAGAAATGAAGCGATTAGCATATCTTCTAAGAGAATCTCTTCCAAGACATTTGAGAACACATGCCTGTACCTTAAACATGTTGGGAGAGTGTATATGGCCTTGTTTGGCATGTGGGACAGCTAATCGTAAAAGTAAGTTTTTTTTATTATTTAAACCCTTCACTGTCAGTGACGCATATATGAAATATACATTAAATAATAGTATAACATTATTATTATATATTTCTACTCAATGTAACTGTTGCGTAGAAATATATACTATTGTAAACTAGCTATATAAGTATAGCATGCAGTGTTCAATATTTGACACTACATAAACAATATAACTGCTAGCAAAATGTTTCACATACGATTTAGTAGGAAAAATTATATCCTATACAGCAGTATTTAAATATTTAACCCCTTCACTGCATATATGCGTCACTGACACTGACATATATTTCATATATGAAATATTACCATTGTACAGTCGCGGTCATTAATGCCTTCCACCTGAAGTCAGTCGCGTTCGGGGGCAGATAGTAGCTGAACGCGTCGCCTCTAGCGCTATTCGTGCTTCATGACTGTTGGGTCGGTAAGGTCGTGGAGAACGGGCAAAGACCTTGTCGTGGAGAAAGAGAGAGCTGTCAGTTTGACAGCTGTGTGTCAGCGGAAGAGAGGTTAAGAACCGAGGGATCGTCTAAAAGTATAAGGAGAGTATAAGAAATACAAGGACATGTTAATTATTTGAATAGTAAATAATTATTATACGACAAATTTATATTTATATATATATAATTTCAGATATCGTAGCTGAGGCATTAACAAAGATTATTGGCCGTATCGAGCCTTCCAGAGAATCGGAGTCGAATACGAATAGGAAAAGAAGAAGAAGAAGAAAACCAGCTAAGACAGAGAAATGAAGAAAACAACGATAACTGTGAGAAAGGTAGAGATGATGGTCAATGGAGGAGGAGATGCAGTAAGATGATTTAATTTATATTATATGAGAAATTATTACATTATTAGTAATTTCAAGATACGATTGCAGAACACCAGTGGGAAATATCAACGTCATACAATCCGCGCTACGCTTGTCATGCGGCATACTCACCACGAACTCTGATCAGTCTGATCCATCGTCGCCATGTGTCCTCGCGGTAATCTCCGTTGCTCTATCGTCGATAATTCATCGTTCACCACCTACACGAGGAATTTGGGATACACCAAAGTCATGGTAGGAAAATAAATTGCAGAGAAATAGGTAGTGAAAATATGTTTCGTTTCCGCGATAAAATCTCACTCTCTAATGAATTAGCATGCATAAACTGAAGTAGTATTATGTGTGTAGAACATAACTTATAAGATTAACTTTTGTTTAGAAAATGTTTATAAGTTTTTTGATTGATCTGATATTATAATTGTTAAAAAAGTTTACAAACTAATAATCCTGAAATAGCAAGTGATTATAATTGTTATCGTTCACGTTGGATAAATATGTGGGCTTTTAATAGAATTACAATTTCTTACAGAGCATCGTCGAGCAAATGGTTCATCACATCTTCGAGGAAAATCATGAATGGACAGTTTCAAAGAGATCGGCATGGATGACAGTCTCTAGGTCTTCGGTTTCAGCAGGGTTATTCAAGTCTTCGGCTTAAATCAATTTAAAAAGAGTTGCGCCAAGATATCGGAAGGTTTTAATTGCGTTCTCGCGAATTATGTTTCCCCACACAGCACAGTTTCTGAATCCGAAATTTCTTTCTCTCTGTTTGCATCGTGCATCGCGCATCGTGTTTCGCGAGCAAATCTCTTCTCAAAATAATGTTAAATAAATTGTTAAAATACTGTAAAATACTACTGTTAAATAAATTATGACAAAAGAAAAAATCTTAAAAAGCATGTTTATTTTCTTAGAAAACTTTCCATGTTACATAAACTATTTAGTAAAAAAACAGTATAGACTAAAAAATTGTATGTATTATTGTTCTTATTTTTGTTTTTATGGTTGGTGAATAAATTTTGTGTTTATAAAAATGGAGATTTTGTCCTACAATTGATAGAATAAATTACTGCCAAGAACGGATAACATATTTAATATCGAATAAATAAGCCCTTACAGTCCGAGCTTAGATCTTAGCAGTTAATTATTATATCCGTATGTATAAACATATTTTTTCCCCCCAAAACCCTAGAATACTTATTTAAATGTTAATTTAATTTATAAGAAGTCTATTTGGTTAATTTATTATTTGCACTGTAGAATGATATTAAATATGTTATCCGTTCTTGGCAGTAATTTATTCTATCAATTGTAGGACAAAATCTCCATTTTTATAAAACACAAAGTTTATTCACCAACCATAAAAACAAAAATAAGAACAATAATACATACAATTTCTGTTTAGTTTGTACTGTTTTTTTACTAAATAGTTTACGTAACATGGAAAGTTTTCTAAGAAAATAAACACGCTTTTTAAGATTTTTTCTTTTGTCATAATTTATTTAACAGTAGTATTTTACAGTATTTTAACAATTTATTTAACATTATTTTGAGAAGAGATTTGCTCGCGAAACACGATGCGCAATGCACGATGCAAACAGAGAGAGAAAGCAATTTCGGATTTAGAAACTGTGCTGTGTGGGGAAACATAATTCGCGAGAACGCAATTAAAACCTTCCGATATCTTGGCGCAACTCTTTTTAAATTGATTTAAGCCGAAGACTTGAATAACCCTGCTGAAACCGAAGACCTAGAGACTGTCAATCCATGCCGATCACTTTGCAACTGTCCATTCAGGATTCTCCTCGAAGATGTGATGAACCATTTGCTCGACGATGCTCTGTAAGAAATTGTAATTCTATTAAAAGCCCACATATTTATCCAACGTGAACGATAACAATTATAATCACTTGCTATTTCAGGATTATTAGTTTGTAAACTTTTTTAACAATTGTAATATCAGATCAATCAAAAAACTTATAAACATGTTCTAAACAAAAGTTAATCTTATAAGTTATGTTCTACACACACAATACTACTTCAGTTTAGGCATGCTAATTCATTAGAGAGTGAGATTTTATCGCGGAAACGAAACATATTTTCACTACCTATTTCTCTGCAATTTATTTGCCTACTATGACTTTGGTGTATCCCAAATTCCTCGTGTAGGTGGTGAACGATGAATTATCGACGAAAGAGCAACGGAAATTACCGCGAGGACACATGGTGACGATGGATCAGACTGATCAGAGTCCGTGGTGAGTATGCCGCATGACAAGCGTAGCGCGGATCGTATGACGTTGATATTTCTCACTGGTGTTCTGCAATCGTATCTTGAAATTACTAATAATGTAATAATTTCTTATATAATATAAATTAAATCATCTTACTGCATCTCCTCCTCCATTGACCATCATCTCTACCTTTCTCACAGTCATCGTTGTTTTCTTCATTTCTCTGTCTTAGCTGGTTTTCTTCTTTTTCTTCTTTTCCTATTCGTATTCGACTCCGATTCTCTGGAAGGCTCGATACGGCCAATAATCTTTGTTAATGCCTCAGCTACGATATCTGAAATTATATATATATAAATATAAATTTGTCGTATAATAATTATTTACTATTCAAATAATTAACATGTCCTTGTATTTCTTATACTCTCCTTATACTTTTAGACGATCCCTCGGTTCTTAACCTCTCTTCCGCTGACACACAGCTGTCAAACTGACAGCTCTCTCTTTCTCCACGACACGGTCTTTGCCCGTTCTCCACGACGTTACCGACCCAACAGTCATGAAGCACGAATAGCGCTAGAGGCGACGCGTTCAGCTACTATCTGCCCCCGAACGCGACTGACTTCAGGTGGAAGGCATTAATGACCGCGACTGTACGAGGCCGTACGTTACGTGCGCCGCGACGGGCGGCAGCCCGGCCGACGCGCCGTCAGCGCGGACCGCGCGCGTCATACCTCACCCCCCAAGAGCGCGAGTCTCGCTGTTTACCGCGGGGCGGCTGACTTTCTCGAGAGAAGAAAGCAAACAGAAGCCTTTATATACAACACCCGACGAGGGACAAGTTAACTCTTGTAACGAATACCTCCCTCGGGATACCGGGTGTTGCAGGTGAATACAATCGAGATTTTGCATACAGTGTGTCGAGTAACGACCACACTGGAACGATCAGAGTCGACCCTCCGCTCTTGCGAGCGTCGAGATAGACTTGATCTTCGACAACTTTTGAAGTCGGTGGAGTCCGCCTCTCCCACCAAGCCGGCAGCCTCTGCCTGCAAGGTGGTTGATCGAGGTCACGGCCACTCCACTCAACGAAGAGCAGGAGACTCTCGCCAACCGCGTAGACGAACACGCCGATGACGACCAAGGAGGTCTTCATCACCAAGGCACGCCAAGCACGGAAGGGAGCCGGCTCCTCCACCAGCGCCTCCACCAGCCGTACCAGTTGTGCAGGTAGCACCGTGGATTGTGGGCACTAACGATCCCCCATTCGCAAACTTACAGCTAAACAAGCTGCTAGACTGAAGCTCTTGTTCTAGATGTTTGAATTTCTGGCGCTCGTGAGCGCCAGCCTGAATAAATCTAAATGTAATTAGATCTAAGAATAAATTATTCTTTTACCAGGTTAACCACGCTTCGAATCTATCACCTTCTCTATCCTCGCTACGTACCTCCGAAACAACCATTGAACTACGTAATATTACAAAAATTGGATTAATTACATAAAATATATAAAATATTACATTACTTACGTAATTTTTCACGAAAAATAAAATATATTCACACAATAGAAAACAAGTTTACTCATTTTTTTGGTGTATTAACACAAATCTTGTAAAGTTACATATAAAATAACAAAAACGCGTATGATCGCTCTATATTTCATAGCGATATATGAAATATTACCATTGAACTACGTAATATTACAAAAATTAAATTAATTATACAAGATATGTAAAATATTCCATTTCTTACATAATTTTCCATAAAAAATAGAATATATTTACACAATATAGGACAAATTTACACATTTCATGTGAAATTAAAAAAATTTTGTATAAATACAGCAATTTTGTTATTTTTCATTAAATTTCAAATGTTTCGAATTAAACTTGTAATATTTACATCTATTATTGGTGTAAATTCACATACATTTTTTACAGTGTGCATATAGTCGTATGAAAACCCCCATACGCAATCAAAATTAAGCAGATTAGTAATTTCTGCGTATCCTTTAACGCCCATTACGAATCTGTTTGCTTCTTCTGCTTGCAACATATCTTGAATAAAGGTATCGTGATTTTTTAAAAGAGAATCTTCGTCTTCAAAAGGATACCGCATAGCACCATTTTCGTATTTTCCAAAATGATAACACCTACTACACCCGTAATAACAATTAAATTGTAAACAATTTTGCATAACAGGTCGTGCTACTGAATCTACTGTTGCGCATAGAGGTTTCAATACGAAGGTAATCTCTTCATTGTTAGACATTTTTATTGTAACTCCATTTTGCATCAAATCTCTCAATTGATCAGTAAATATCTTCATGTACAAATTCATAAATTGTGGACTTGGTTCAGATATCATCATCCACATTGCTGCAAGCAAAATGTACCTCAATCGTACTCGAGGCGGTAATTCATTTATTATAATTTGAATAGGCCATATACCACTCTTACTGCTTTTAGAGATCGGAGCACCGTCAGAGTTAAAATTAAAAGTTAATAAGAAAGTGTTTTGTTCTACATTGTAATATAAATTTTTATACAACTGTCCATCGTACACATCTTTTATAGTATCTACCTTTTTTTTCTTTAATCTATTCTTAATAACAGTTGCATTTTCTAATAACATTTTGCGTGCAGTTGCATTTTCTAATAGTGTCTTTGTTTGAAACTTCACGTCTATACTTAAAAAATAATTCATCGCATTAGTACTTATTTTATAACTTGTTTGGCATTTTGCGCAAATACTTTGAGTATTCGACAACAAATCTGTTTGTATGAATTTTCCTAATAGACAGTTACATTTCGTACAATAAAAGACATACTGATATATATTTTTTGGAGGATCTAAACTTTTACTTATCATATATTTTGAAAAATTAATATTTTTTAATTCTGGGTCTGCCCAAGTTTTAACCATGTCAAATAAAGCATATCTCCATCAGACACATTGAATCGCACGCAATATGTATGAATAATTAGAATAACCTCTGAAACTGTTGTTTGCGAGCCTTGAAACATCACAGTCTTGTCTTGTATGTTTTCGTCTTCGTTTATACTTGTATTATTAAAATTATGTTCAAAAGCTTCTATAGTCGCATCATCATTCTCGCTTAATGCATTATCATTTTGGTCTTGTTTAACATCAATATCGTCACTTTTGTTACCATTTTGTTTTCCATCGTTATCATATTCAATTAAATTATGTTCATTACTTTCATCCTCACCAGTTTTGAAAAAACGTACATCTAGATTTCTTGATTGTTCAGGATCAACTTTTCTCGCTGTTCCACAATTAAATTTCAAAGAAAATGTTGGAGATAACGATGTAATAATTTGTTTTTATTTTGTTTTCTTGAAAAAATAATACTTTACCAATAAAAATATTTAATTTTGAGAAGAAACATAAAATACTACTTTTTACTAGAAACTCCGGATATTCTGCTTATGACATTTTAACGATTTTAATCCATTATAACATTTCAAAAAAGAATTTCAACATTATAACTATACATAATTTTTTTTAATATGTTCCAAGACGAACATTTTCTTTGCAATGTACATAAAATATTATTCTTATTTTCATTAAAAGTCGATCGTAAATAAAAACAATATGTAGAAAATATAAAACGTCTTAAAAACTTATTGTAAATAACTTTCACAAAGCTCAAAAAATAAGGAAAAAACAACTCTACCGATCAAAAAGCTAAAAGGTATAATATCAATACTGAAATTGGGAATATACACTCGATTTAAGCGGAGTATTCTTTCCACGTGGGTTTTTTTTACGCGATTGAGAATTGTGTAAATGAAATCTGCCAGTACATTAAGGTGAAATTTCATTGGCAGTGAAAAGCAACAGCAGAGAGGTTACGTGATCAAAATGGACAAATCTGCGGCCACACCGTCGCCACTCATTCGTCCATTTCAATCACGTGACCTTTCTGCTGCTGCTTTTCACTGCCCATGAAATTTCACTCGCGTAAAAATAGTACCACGTAAAAAAAACCGCGTATAAAAAGTACTGCGTAAATCGAGGGACGGGTACGTGTATATGATTGCATAATTATTGTTATACATTTTCCCCATATCAAAACTGCAAAACTTTTATTCAAAAGCAATAATATTTCGGTTTAAAATAAAACAGTTTACTTCGATATATGACGTGAAAATTCTTCTTTTTGTTTAATAGATCTAGAATGTATGTTATTTTGCATTAGTCTTGATATTTTTTCTAATCGATTATTCTAATGTCGTAGTAAAAATTAATATTTACATAGCTAGAAAACTGTTAAAGCGAAGGGTTTATTAATTCAGAATAATCATAACTTTCCTGATTCATCATTGATGTTACAATAACAATTTACAGATTTTTCGTTCTGATCTATAAGATTGCATATCGGAAGAACCAGAGATTTCCACGTGGAAACAATGCCAAAAACCAAAAATACCACAGTTTGAAGATCAATGCTCTTAATATTATTAGCATTACTTGAAATGAGGAAAATGGTTGGTTATTTTATTTTTTTATTTTTACTCTTACCATATTTTGACCATCGTGTCAAAATTTGTCGACTTACTGTAGGAATACTATTACAATCTAAGAGAAGCTTATTATATCTCCTACGCATTCTCGACGATGAGTAACTATTATCATCACTGCTGCTCATTTTAAATAAAATATGATCATCCAACTATCTACGAGAGAACAAATATATTGTAATAAAAAATTTATCAAAAAATTATGGCTATTGTAAAATCTGTATTTAGAATCATAAAATCTGTATTAGAACCATCATCTATTTTATTGGAGTCAATCATGATTTTTACTGTTGAATAAAGTTTAATAAATCTAAGCAAAGCTAACTTCATATATTTGTGTACACTACAAGCACGCACTTTGCGCAACACAGCCTATATGTGTGAAGCCCGGATTTTCATGGATATTGACACGGTATTGTGAAGAAAGACAACAACGTTTTGATCCGCACAGCTTTCGTAGAGACTGCGATCCGTTATTTACATACTGTGTTCGTCGAGATATGCGGACTTCTTTCTTTTTTCCTTATATATGGCTCCAGCTGCCTTCGGGCGAAGGTAGAGGTTAATACGGCCAGATTTCTTCGGGAGAATACGGAAGAGGTATTAATGAGGTGAACTGAGAGCCTGAGATTCTTAGCCTGAGAATGCTTTCGCAGAGGGACCGTGTAATGCCGTGTATTTGATCCGATCCCAGAAGTGCGACCCACGTATGTGTTGTTTCAATTTGATGCTTGCAATGGCGGGAGATGCGGACCAATTGATGCGGACATAGATTCCGCCGGAAATCCGACCAGCGACGGTCCGTCTACGCACACTAGAGGCGCTACGTATGGCTACGTATGTACATGAGCGTTCAGCGGCGCTGATATGTGGTCTGTTCGTTTTCGCTGCACTGCTGAACTAGTGCAATAAGTTAGAATAAAAGAAAATATATTTGTTTTATTCTAACTTATTGCACTACTTCAGCAGTGCAGCAAAAACGAACAGACCTATGTACTCATATGTACATACGTGAGCGCCTCTACCCTCTATGTGTACGTAGACAATCCCCTGGCCGGATTTCCGGCAACATTTCTGTCTGCATCTTTCGTCATTGCGAGCATTAAATTGAAACAAATACACGGCATTACACGGTCCCTCTGTGAAAGCATTCTCAGGCTGAGAATCTCAGGCTCTCTGTTCACCTCATTATAAATACCTCTTCCGTATTCTCACCCGAAGAAATCTGGCCGTATTGACCTCTACCTTCGCCCGAAGGCAGCTAGAGCCATATCTAAGGAAAAAAAAAAGAAGTCCGCATATCTCGACGAACACAGTATGTAAATAACGGATCGCAGTCTCTACGAAAGCTAAGGACCAAAACGCTGTGCAGAGCAGTGATGCCGCTGTGCAGACGGACCAGCATGCTACAGCGTGTGGAGGGGATGCGCCGGCAAGGCTGCGCAAGGCATAGCCACGTACACTAATGCAAGCTCCTCTGTCCGTGTACGCTCGGCGCAAAGAAGGACAGAACACGATCGTTGTCTCCTTCTCTCTTGAGCTATGACGTCGCTATGCCAGTGCCGGTTATGCCGGCACATATTTCAGATCTCGCGACTCTCCGAATCTCGAGTTGGCAAATCGACGATGGGCGACGTTATTTATTGTAAACTTATTCTCTTCCTATAAAATATCGAGATATATGTCAATCATTCTGTCGTTTACTGATATATGTATAATCAATTTTAATTGTGAATAATATGTAAATAAAATGTCTAAAAATATAAAAATTACCAAATGCAATGACGTAAATCTTTATAAACCTAAAAAGTTAAAAGAATTCTCCGTTTTTTTTTAATTTGCAGACCTTGAAATATTTGTTTTGATTATCGTTGAACTTTGTAAATGTAATAATGTATAAAAATCCACTCTTGGCCAATATGTAAGCTGTTCTATTTTTAAAAAATTTCTTACATAACAAACTAACATTAACTTTAACATGATAATATTATCTAAATGTAAATAATAAAATTAAATATTAATTCTGAATAAAAAATTATAGCTTGTAGTATTTTTACTTATTTAATTTATTTTGTATTTATATACAACGTGCATACTGTTTCTCAACGGAAACCGCGAGAAGGTGGTGGTCTTTTCCGTCAGAAAGGAAATGTAAGGAATTGTTAATTATTATTTGTTATTAATATTTTGTTAGTAATTATATACAACCATTAGGTAGCAAATAGTACAAAATATTTTCAATAAATAAGTAAAAATACTACAAGCTATAATTTTTTATTCAGAATTAATATTTAATTTTATTATTTACATTTAGATAATATTATCATGTTAAAGTTAATGTTAGTTTGTTATGTAAGAAATTTTTTAAAAATAAAACAGCGTACATATTGGCCAAGAGTGGATTTTTATACATTATTACATTTACAAAGTTCAACGATAATCAAAACAAATATTTCAAGGTCTGCAAATTAAAAAAACCGGAGAATTCTTTTAACTTTTTAGGTTTATAAAGATTTACGTCATTGCATTTGGTAATTTTTATATTTTTAGACATTTAATTTACATATTATTCACAATTGAGAAATTGATTATACATATATCAGTGAACGACAGAATGATTGACATATATCTCGATATTTTATAGGAAGAGAATAAGTTTACAATAAATAACGTCGCCCATCGTCGATTTGCCAACTCGAGATTCGGAGAGTCGCGAGATCTGAAATATGTGCCGGCATAACCGGCACTGGCATAGCGACGTCATAGCTCAAGAGAGAAGGAGACAACGATCGTGTTCTGTCCTTCTTTGCGCCGAGCGTACACGGACAGAGGAGCTTGCATTAGTGTACGTGGCTATGCCTTGCGCAGCCTTGCCGGCGCATCCCCTCCACACGCTGTAGCATGCTGGTCCGTCTGCACAGCGGCATCACTGGTGCAGAGTGAACTATCGGCAAAAACACGTGGCAAAATCGTTCTAATTATTCGCAACATGTTCGTGTACGTCAAGTATGAAGATGGATTGAAGGAAGCTATCAGTGTAGATAGAATAGGAAATTTTTATATAAAAAATATCGATTTTGAGAAAAAATATAAAATAAAGTGGGACGACGGTAACGATTATAACGGTATTATTGAAAAAATACAAGGGAAAGCAATTTGTGTAAATAATATTTAAGAAAAATTGTATCACTGTAGAGAAATCACAGGTAAGTTAAATTTTAATGAAATTTTATCTCAATAGAATCAAAAGAAGAAGTAGAAGAGAAAAAGGCAAAAGAGTAAAATTTTCACCGTTGACTCTGTGTGATACTGCAACATATTTCGAGACAGATTCAGAACTTGAACGACCACATGTAAGTTGTTTCCTTTGTAATATATACAATATCTATTTGAAAGTATTGCATGCATTTGTTTCTTATATATGCCGTTTAGTCTAAGCTGGTTTCTTTATGGTAAAATTTCAACTTTGTCTAACTAAGTATGCATACGTAATATTTAGTTAAAACAATATAATTTAAGTGGGTTCGATATTTTTAATTAATGTTTCCATATTTGTTCAATACTGGAGCCTTATCCTGGACTCATAGTGAACATTAAATATGCCTTTCTAATTCCAAGGCCTTTTCTTATGTGAGCATCACGCATAATGTTGATTGAGCTTGAGACGATTGAGTTGATTCAGCTTTATAAAGGCATATTTAACATTTATTTTGCGTGCAAAATATGGTCTTTGTTCTCATTATCAATTTCATCATTTTACGAATAAATTTTTAGTCTAACTAGGCTCAATGGATAGCTGGGACCAAAGGAGGAGGGTCCCTAAGGCCTGTTTTCGGCACCCTTCAAAATTGGACCAAAATGGCTGGAATCACTTCCTTATACCCTTGGAAGTAATATTTAGTCAATTCCAGCCTAAACGGAAGTATTTAGAGTGTATACTTCAAGTATACATGGTGCATCAGCGCGCCCGTATCAAGCATTTCTTTGGAAAACTAAGCGTTTTTGAGAAAAATGTTTCAGATAAAAGTTGTATGGTTTCAAGGGGGACATAAAATGGTGTCATTTGTTTGACCTTGGAAAGTCATTTGAAGGTCACGTGAATGTCGATTTCAATATTTTATATAGAACCCCCTATTTTTACATATCTTGTAGCTTATCTCGAGAGCTTTCCAAAACACTTATAACTAAGTCATTTTTCATTAAGTACTTTGCGAGTTATGAGGCTTCTTACAGATAGATTTGTAGAAACGTTACTTAAGGAGATCCGAGATTGAAATTAAAAATAGGGGGGGTTCTATATAAAATATTGAAATCGACATTCACGTGACCTTCAAATGACTATCCATAAGGAAGTGATTCCAGTCATTTTGGTCCAATTTTGAAGGGTGCCGTAAACAGGCCTTAGGGACCCTCCTCCAATATAAGAAAAGTGTTTTTATTTTTCTGCTACGTGCCTTACAAGCGGAAATATTACGATGCAAAAGCAGCTCCGTGTAAAGGGGGGGGGGGGCGAAAGGGGCCTAGGCCCGGGCGCCGGTGTCAGGGGGGCGCCAAAAGCCAACAAGTACTTAACTAAAGTAAAAAAATAAAAATATACATTATTTTCGTTTTTTCGTAAGATTACATGTAATTCGCACATGCCCCAAATAAGGATACAAATTCGCACACGATCGACTTTTGTCGCGCGACAGAGTACTCTCTCTCTCTCTCTCTCTCTCTCTCTCTCTCTCTCTCCTCTCTTTCTCTCTGGTGAGTACCGCATGTTGCTGTGTTTCCTTGCTCTGGCTTTCGGCGAACTCCATCTCTGCCGTAAACTGCCTTCGGGCCGTTTCACTTTATGTTTAATTTTATAATCGTTTTAACCTTAAGTAAGTTCTATATTGGTCTAGTTTACGTGGTTATACTTGTTCTATTGGTTAAGAGAGCACAATAACTGAATTTCGTTGATTTATAATTCTTCAGCAGTATTTCAGATAATTTACAATTTTTCAATGAAATTTTGGTTTTGTGACGCAATACTATCATATTAGTTATGTATATTCTTACATGTTTCACTTGAGCTATTTTGTTTTATAATAAGTCGTGAAGCATTGGCTAAGGTGGAAATAGTATTACCTTTCGCCTTATTGTCTTTATTGTCTTCATTGTTTCCACTTTTGCTTTCTGCTCTATTGTTGTTATCACATTGCGTCTTGTATCTTTTAGTTTAAACATATTCTAACTTCTGTCTTTTGTATTTCGCTCTTGCTTATTTCATGTATTTCTTTGTATAATTCACTATTTGCCTAAAGTCTTGACTATGGCATAATAAATAAACTCAAACTCAAACTCTCTCTCTCTCTCTCTCTTTCTCTCTCTCTCTCTCTCTCTCTCTCTCTCTCTCTTAAAGAGTGATCTGAGTGGTCCTCATCTTGTTCCGCAGCCTTCCGCGTCTCGAGTCTTGTGAACGTCGGACATTATCATTTCCGGGTTACCGGGTTCTCTGACTGACACATCGGTACAGCTGGTCTCTAGTGTTTTTCGTGCGCTGGGTACACCGCAGCTTGTTTCTGACGTTCTTGAGACTCGTGACGTGGGGGGTAGCGGCGTGTCTGCGATGTCTGCGATGCGTGGTGCGGCGCCTAGCACTGTTTCTGCCTCTGATCGTGCTGTCACTGCTGTCAGACAGCGATCTATTATTGTAGTACTTAAGTCTCAACAGATTCGGGACCATATTCTCAGTGCTATGCGCCGTAAACGTCGACTGACTGTCCTTGACGTTTTCTCTAAAGATCTCCCCGGCTAAATTTATATTAACGAACTGCTTCCTTCGAATATTTACAAATTGTTTCGCCGGACTAGAGTAAAGGCCAGGCAGTTATCTTTCAAACATGTATGGTGTACGAACGGAATGATTTTTGTCCGCAAGGCACATGGTCAGCCTCCCATATTGATTACTTCTGAGGCTGATTTAGCAGGGCTTCAATGACCCTCGGCTGATGCTGGCTGTGTTCCTTCTGCTTCTACGACCTGGCTTCACTTATATATTTCCGACGATCTTGTTGACTCTGACATTTGTGACGGCACATGCATGCCTCTCTTATTCACCACTATATGTAATATGATTTACATGCTTTTTCACTTTACGTTTAACGTGACAATCGCTTTTGGTTTAATGAAAGTTCTACATATGCACATGCGAGCCTCTCTTCTTCACCACGATGAAATATTTAACAATTTATAAGCTTTTTCACTTTATGTTCAACATTATTATCGTTTTATGCTTAAGTAAGTTCTACATTGGTCTAGTTTACGTGGTTATACTTGTTCTTTTGTTTGAGAGAGCACAATAACTGAATTTCGTTGACTTATAATTCTTCAGCAGTATTTCAGATAATTTCACTTTTCAACGAAGTTCTTAGCTTTTATTCTTAGCTGTATATTTCGCTACTTATTTGTTCTTGCTTTGCGTATCGGGATATTTCCCGCTACTTATTACTAAATTAAACTAAATTACGCGTTGCGTAATTTTAATTTAGTTCTTAAGCTTTACATTCTTAGCTTTATATTTCGCTACTTATCAGTTTTTGCTTATGTATCTGGATGTTTCCTGTTATTTATTTTTAGTACTATTTCTTACTACTATTGTATTTCATTGCTTTACTACGTTAACTATTAGTTCTTAAGCTACATATCATGATATTTTCTGCTACTTATATATAGCTCTTTCTATTTCTTAACTTTGCTGTATATTTTGCTATTATTTATCTTTGGCTACTATTTTATATTATATTGTATACTTTGCTATTGTTCTATCTTTTGCCCTTAGCCTATGCTCGGGCATAATAAACAAATCAATCAATCAATCAATCTCTCTCTCTCTCTCCTCTCTTTCTCTCTGGTGAGTACCGCATGTTGCTGTGTTTCCTTGCTCTGGCTTTCGGCGAACTCCATCTCTGCCGTAAACTGCCTTCGGGCCGTTTTGTTACAGGTTTAAGCAGGTTTTTCGTTGCTTGTTAAGATAGACATTTCATCTTTCTTTCCTTGCAACTACTGTGCTGGATATCTTGGAGTACAATTTCACTTCCCATTTTAACCTCACTTTCGCCTGATCTTGGGATAGCGCCATCTGATTTGTTCATATGGCGACATCTGTGGGCTTGGATACACACTACCAACTGTTACCCTCTGAACTGCCGCTCTGCATTTTGGTTCTACTCCTTGCTGTAGTCACCTCATCAATCATGCCACAATTAAGCAGTGATGACACAACAAATGCGCTCTTACGTCAACTTGTCGAGCAGATAAAGTTGTCCGAAGCGCGATCCGATGGGCGATTCTCCGCTATAGACGACGAACTTAACCAGCTAAATAGCTTAGCTAAAAGTGTCGATCGCAACAGTCAGCGTATTGCTGAGTTGGAGCAGCAGTGTGCTGCTCTCACGAATGAGGTGCGCGGTTTAAGGAGCGAATTAAAAAGCGAATTAAAAAGTGAATTAAAGAGCGAACTAAAGTGTGAATTAAAGGGTGATCTGAGTAATCCTCATCTTGTCCCGCACCCTTCCGCGTCTCGAGTCTTGCGAGCATCGGATATTATTATTTCCGGGTTACCGGGTTCTCTTACTGACTCATCGGATCAGCTCGTCTCTAGTGTTTTTCGCGCGCTGGGTACACCGCAGCTTGTTTCTGATGTTCTGGAGACTCGTGACGTGGGGGGTAGTGTCGTGTCTTCGAAGTCTGCGATGCGTGGTGTGGCGCCTAGCACTGATTCTGCCTCCGATCGTGCTGTCACTGCTGTCAGACAGCGATCTATTATTGTAGTACTTAAGTCTCAACAGATTCGGGACCATATTCTCAGTGCTATGCGCCGTAAACGTCAACTAACTGTCTTCGATGTTTTTTCTAAAGATCTCCCCGGCCAAATTTATATAAACGAACTGCTTCCTACGGATATTTACAAATTGTTGCGCCGGACTCGAGTAAAGGCCAGGCAGTTATCTTTCAAACATGTGTGGTGTACGAACGGAATGATTTTTGTCCGCAAGGCACATGGTCAGCCTCCCATATTGATTACTTCTGAGGCTGATTTAGCAGGGCTTCAATGACCCTTGGCTGATGCTGGCTGTGTTCATTCTGCTTCTATGACCTGGCTTCACTTATATATTTCCGACGATCTTGTTGACTCTGACATTTGTGACGGCACATGCATGCCTCTCTTATTCACCACTATATGTAATATGATTTACATGCTTTTTCACTTTACGTTTAACGTGACAATCGCTTTAGGTTTAATAAAAGTTCTACAAATGCACATGCGGGCCTCTCTTTGTCACCACTATGATACATTTACTGATTTATATGCTTTTTCACCTTATGTTTAACTTTATAATCGTTTTAGGCTTAAGTAAGTTCTACATTCGTCTAATTTACGTGGTTACACTCGTTCTTTTGTTTGAGAGAGCACAACAACTGAATTCCGTTGAT
Organism: Leptothorax acervorum; assembly: GCA_035220615.1. Classification (NCBI taxonomy): domain Eukaryota; kingdom Metazoa; phylum Arthropoda; class Insecta; order Hymenoptera; family Formicidae; genus Leptothorax; species Leptothorax acervorum. Next base: position 130,553 of record JASTWQ010000207.1, read on the forward strand.
TTATTCGAATGCAATTTTGGAATGCAATATGTATGTAACTTAGCTGTATGTTACTTTAATCTGTAGTCGCTCTATATCAATATTGCCTACTTCAACTTAATCCAATTTAAATACTATACACTACGTTAACTATTAGTTCCTAAGCTACATATCAGGATATTTTCTTCTACTTAGCTCCTTCCATTTCCTAACATTGCTGTATATTTTGCTATTTTTATCTTTTGCTACTATTTTATATTATATTGTATACTTTGCTATTATTGTATCTTTGCCCCTTAGCCTATGCTCGGGCATAATAAACAAATCAATCAATCTCTCTCTCTCTCTCTCTCTCTCTCTCTCTCTCTCTCTCTCTCCTAGACAGTCCGCATATCGACCGGGTCACAACACTCAGTCTGCACTTCTACGTGTCTGCGATGATATTAGAGAGGGGATTGATTATAGACTTATCACAATCATGATCCTCTTTGATTTCAGTAAGGCATTTGACACGGTTCCACATCTGCGCTTGCTCATCAAGCTTAAAGAGATTGGTTTCTCGGACGCTGTCCTTACTTGGATATTTTCTTACTTAACCGGCCGTTCTCAGGCTGTAGTCGATGATGCTGGTAACTTCTCTGATTGGTTATCTACGTCCTCCGGTGTCCCTCAGGGCTCCGTGCTTGGCCCACTTTATTCTCTCTATTTATCAACGACATTGGTCGCGTCTTGTTGTATGCACATCACATGATGTTTGCTGATGACATTCAAATTTATCTCTCGTGCTTACCGGCCGACATTTGTCATGGTTTAGAGTTAATTCTAGAGATGCGAATGCTATTTTTTGACTATGCCGAGTCTAACGGTCTAAAACTTAATCCTGCCAAATCCAAGGTGCTTGTTTATGGCAGTCAAGCTTATGTTAAGGATATTGATTGTAGGCTTTTACCGCCTATTATTGTAAACCAAGTCCCTCTTCCTTTTGTGAGTGAAGTGAGGAACTTGGGCGTTGTATTTACGTCTACTCTTTCTTGGAGGAAACACGTTTTGAATGTCTCGCAAAGGGTCCATTATGCACTGCATAAACTAAAATTCAACAGAAATTCACTTTCCACCGAATTGAGAACTAAATTAGTGATGACCTTGATTATGCCTCATATAGATTATTGTTGTCTTGTATACCACGGCTTAAGTAGCGAGTTGAACATCAAACTGCAGAGACTAGTAAACTGCTGTATTAGATTTATTTTTGATCTAAGGCGAGATGAGCATATTACGCCATATAGACGTCGATTGAGATGGCTTTCGGTGGAAAATAGAAGGTTATATTTTCTTGGTTGTCAAATGTATCGCATCCTTTTTCTACACTCTCCATCATACCTTAGCGAGCTCTTCACCCTTCTTGACCCATCTCTGAGAAGATCTGATCGCCTTGTTACCTCATCACAATCTTTTCATATTCCGTCTTGCAGAACTACTATGTACATGCACTCCTTTCGCCTTTCTTCAATACGTTTTTGGCATACTCTTCCTAGCAACATAACATCAGCAGACACTTTTTCATCCTTTAAAGACCTTCTCCGCTTGTTTTTACTTGAATCAGAATCTATTTGATACTCTTGGCCATCTTGTGTTAATAACTTTGTGCAATGTTACCGTCGTCTAGTCAGACTTCTAGTCTGCTGCGTTATATATATATATTGTCTAGGTTAAGGTATCTGCCCATACTAATAAGTTTCTTGCTTTAGTTTAGGTTAAGTTGCGGATTATTGTTCTTGCTTTTGCAATGTTACCGTCGTCTAGTCAGACTTCTAGTCTGCTGTGTTATATATATATATTGTTTCTTGCTTTAGTTTAAGTTGAGTTGCTGATTGCGGTTCTTGCTTTTTCTTTTAGTTCATATTTTAGTTTTAAGTTTACATTAGTATGCAACATATTTGTAACTTCTCTTCTTACTACTACTCGGCTACTATTATGTTACATTCTAAGTCCTTTGTTAATTGTATCTTTGCCCTATAGCCTCGGCTTGGGCATAATAAACTTAATCAATCAATCAATCAATCTCTCTCTCTCTCTCTCTCTCTCTCTCCCTCTCCCTCTCCCTCTCCCTCTCCCTCTCCCTCTCCCTCTCCCTCTCCCTCTCCCTCTCCCTCTCCCTCTCCCTCTCCCTCTCCCTCTCCCTCTCCCTCTCCCTCTCCCTCTCCTCTCCCTCTCCCTCTCCCTCTCCCTCTCCCTCTCCCTCTCCCTCTCCCTCTCCCTCTCCCTCTCCCTCTCCCTCTCCCTCTCCCTCTCCTCTCCCTCTCCCTCTCCCTCTCCCTCTCCCTCTCCCTCTCCCTTCTCCCTCTCCCTCTCCCTCTCCCTCTCCCTCTCCCTCCCTCTCCTCTCCTCTCCCTCTCCCTCTCCCTCTCCCTCTCCCTCTCCCTCTCCCTCTCTCCCTCTCCCGCTCCTCTCCCTCTCCCTCTCCCTCTCCCCTCTCCCTCTCTCCCCTCTCCCTCTCCCTTCTCCCTCTCCCTCTCTCCCTCTCCCTCTCCTCTCCCTCTCCCTCTCCCTCTCCCTCTCCCTCTCCTCTCCTCTCCCTCTCCCTCTCCCTCTCCCTCTCCCTCGTCCCCTCTCCTCTCCTCTTCTCCCTCTCCTCTCCCTCTCCCTCTCCCTCTCCCTCTCCCTCTCCCTCTCCCTCTCCCTCTCCCTCTCCCTCTCCCTCCTCCTCTCCCTCTCCCTCTCCCTCTCCTCTCCCTCTCCTCTCCCTCTCCCTCTTCCCTCCTCCCTCTCCCTCTCCCTCTCCCTCTCCCTCTCCCTCTCCCTCTCCCTCTCCCTCTCCTCTCCCTCTCCTCCCTCTCCCTCTCCCTCTCCTCTCCCTCTCCCTCTCCTCTCCCTCTCCCTCTCCCTCTCCCTCTCCCTCTCCCTCTCCCCTCTCCCTCTCCCTCTCCGTCTCCTCTCCCTCTCCCTCTCCCTCTCCTCTCCCTCGCCTCTCTCTCCCTCTCCTCTCCGCTTCTGCCTCCTCCTCTCTCCTCTGCTCCCTCTTCCCTCTCCCCTCTCCCTCTCCCTCTCCTCCACTCCCTCTCCCTCTCCCTCTCTCCTCTCCCTCTCCTCTCCCTCTCCCTCCCTCTCCTCTCCTCTCTCCCTCTCCCTCTCCCTCTCCCTCTCCCTCTCCCTCTCCCTCCCCTCTCCCTCTCCCTCTCCCTCTCCCTCTCCCTCTCCCTCTCTCTCTCTCTCTCTCTCTCTCTCTCTCAATCAATCAATCAATCAATCAATCTCTCTCTCTCTTTCTCTGTTCTATCTGCATTCGTAGGAAATGTAAACAATTGTTTTCTTTAATATTAAAGAAAACAATTTTTACATTTCCTCTTGACGGAAGAGACCACCACCTTCTCGCGGTTTCCGTTGAGCAACAATATGTACGTTGTCCATGCATTTATTTGAGAACGATACAATAAAATTTATCATATTGTTACACAAATAATTTATTCCTTTTTTAAATTTTATATTACATGTATTTACTATTAGCAAAGTAATTATACTATCAAAATAATATTTCTAAAACAAACAATATATAATTTAATGTTTTATTTCACTTTTCTTGTGTTAATAATAATTTATTTTCTCAATTAATAAAACAAGATTTTTTTTAGAAGAAAGCGTACATATTGGCTAAGAGTGGATTTCTATTATTTACGCTTTTTCTGTTTTTTATTTCTTTGCTTATTTTATATAGTTTATTTTCAGAAGAAAGATAATATAATTTCATTAGACATTATTTATGTAATTAATAAATTTTACTAACACTTTTTGTTATTAGTTTCATTACTTTTAAATAATTAAGAGACACACGATAGTGTCTCGCGCCTAGTGTGGTAAGGGATATTTTATTGTCATCTGTAATGTAATAAAATATATTTTATTCATAAATCATCAGAAGAGATACGCTAGACATAATAAACAAGCCAAGTCAGTCAGCCGACGCGCTAACGCATACGACTTTCTGTGAACCGGCTATGGCTATGCTACAACTCGGGGAAGAACGAGACATCCGAGTGTATGTCTGCGCTCTTCTACCCGCCCGAAGCTGACCGAGCCGCGCCGAGCCGCCGCCGAGCGCCCAGCGCACACGTACACGGCTCCGACGCTGTGTGCGTGTCCCCACCAGGCGCGCAGGCAGCGGGCAAAACAGCACCATTGGCATCTCTGGGTCTCGCCGCTCCTTGCGGGACCGCGGGACGGCCCGGCGGCGGGTCCGGACGTGACTCGGTTGTCGGCGTGCTGCTCCGTTCGGTCCCCGCCGACGCTTGGTTTCTCCCTCGTCGCGACACGTGGTCGTTACATTGGGTGGCTGGCTGCCCACCCCGCGACACTCGCCGCGCTCCTCCTATAACTTACGCCTCGCAAAGATAAATAGTTAACCTAAATGCACCTCCTCGACTCGGGTCGAGGCAGCATCCCCGGCTTTCCCCTCGGCCGAGCCGTCCGGGCGGTGGACGTGACTATGTCACGTCACAGTGCATATATTCGTGAAGTAAATGGATGGCCTGACGATTCGACGCCCATTAGTGTACTAGTTGCTAGGGATCCCGTGTCGACGTCAAGGTTTCTTGATAATAAATTCAAAGCATTGCTTGATTTTATTTGTTCCAAAGATCACCCGATCTGAGAAGTAACACATTACTTTTGGCGACGAGAATACCAAGGTAGAGGTATACAACAATTTCATTTATTAATTTGGATTAAAGATGGGCCAATTATCGGTGAATCCTCCGTTGAAGAGGTTTCTAAATTTATTTTTCAACATATAACATGTAAAATGCCGGATCCAAAGATTTCACCATTATTATACAGGCGAGTCAATACGCATCAACGACACAAACATAACGATTATTGTCTTCGTTCTAAAAAAGTAGGACGTAAAACGACTCGTGTATGTCGTTTCAGATTTCCTCGTCCTGTCACGGAAACGTTGATTATCAGAGATGTCATGAGTTCGATAGCAGGTAGAAAACGATTGAGAAATAGAAGTAGTCTTTATGATCTTCCTCGAACAGATGCTGAGACAAACATAAATGATTATAATACTGTCCTTCTTACTGCAGTGGAAGGAAATGTCGATATACAATATATTGGTGAAAAATCCACGTTGCTTACTTGGTATATTACTAAGTACATAAATAAAGCAGCGAAAAGTGAAATATCTGATGCTATCCTTGATAGTAAAAATGAGAAAAAGGAATCATTGCATAGAAAAATTTGGAAATATGCTGTGCGAGGCATTAGTAATAGGGAATGTGGAGCTCTTGAAGGTGCTGATGGATTGCTAGGTATTCCTTTATATGGGACTGATCGAAATACGACTTTTAGATGGTTAAATGTTAATCAGATACGACACAGAAAAGTGAAAGAGTATAAGGAAATTGAAGCTCTTGACGGAGATTCTACAGATATATTTTGTCCATCTATAATAGATGATCATTATCCACAGAGACCGGAAGAATGGGAACCCATGTCTTTGTATGAATTTGCACAATGGTATGAGATTTCGAAAATCAAACCAAAAGGTAAAAATATTGAACAGTACAAGATGAAGAATGGTTATTATCTGAAACGGCGACAGCGTGGACATCTTATTGATCACTATAGATACAATGTCAATACGCAGCCGGAAAATTATTTCTTTTCATTACTGCTCATGTTTAAACCGTGGCGGAAAATAGAAGATCTTAAAGATGGATGTGACACTTATGCAGAATCATTTCATAAGGGAGAGTTACATCTTGAGAAAGGATTGCAGTATCATGAAAAATTAGAGGAACTGCAAAAAGCATTTAAAACTGCGCAGGAATTAGTTCAACAACATTTAGATGAGTTGGAAAAACAGCATGAGTCTCAAGATGATCCTGATAATCTAATAGGTGTTCAAAATATTGAGGCTGGTGAAGCGATGCAAGATTTTAAGGATCTTGGTGACAAATTTGATCAGGAAATCGATGTATCTGAAATGATTTCAAAGCTGAACGCAGATCAAAGAAGAGTATTTGATAGAGTCATCAACGCCATAACATCGTCGGATGTCGACAACACCATAATATCGTCGGATAATTATAAACCATTACGATTATACGTTAGTGGAGAAGGAGGTACTGGTAAAAGTTTCTTTATTAAAACAATTGTATGCTGGATAAAACAAAATCGCAACAAGAATACTGCTGTAGCAGCACCTACTGGTATAGCAGCGTTTAATATCAATGGTTGGCAGTTCATAGATTGCTGCAGTTACCTGTTGAACATGGTCAGACTCCTAACAAGGGAACGGTCGGAAGTGTCCCTACCCGATTTGGATGAGCTTTGGATATGTTGTAGAGCATCAAAAAATATTAGACTCCTATTTTTTTTTTGGGCTTATCTCGACGTTTAAGGGTTGAAACAACCCCTTGAAAATAACGGATTTTATAATTTTTAGCGAATATCTTCGAAAATATAAGGCGTATGAAAAAGAGTTTTATACAAAAGGTTTATGGTTTTTTATGCTCTTTACAATGGCGTAATTACATTTTTCAAATATGTCAAATTTTTTAATTTAACCCCACACCCACCTATTATTTTTGAAAAATATAACAATTTTTTCAACGCAAAAATTTAAGAACATCGAATGCCAAATACATCCATGTATATTTTTATTATGATACCACTATTAGATTTTTGGGAAGACGAGATGATATGTGGTATAGGCGTCGCGCTGTAGGTACGTGTTGCGTTATTTCTGTTCAGTTGCGCTGTACGCTTAATAATTTCTATTTGTGCATATTTTCTCATACTACAATATATACTATATACTACGACATAATATGCAATGAAAGTCCAAGCAGAGGAAAAGATATCTAAATAGCGTGTGCGCAAAACAGTGTTATAAATACGCGTCGAAGTAAATCAACAACCAAAGTTCACGCATTTGAATATCATTTGCTCGTGTCATAATTCCGGAAAGCAAGCATTTCAGATCGTAAATTTGAAGTGTAAAGAACTGTTTGTTGTACGCTGTCGTTTTGTGAACATGTAAGTGCATTTCTAATGTTAACTTTTATTGGTTTCTTACGCTTGTTACATTTTCCTTTGATATTGAATATTTAATATAATTTTTTATTCAGCTCTTATTCAATTCTTTGCCAGTCTTGCCAGTGACTATATAATCTTTTTTGCTCATAAAATGTCATGATTGTAAGCACCTACTAAAATTATTTTTAGTTAATAAAGTTAATTTTTTTAGTTTGCTTCAAATTTCAGATTACCTCCTTGTCAGAGTATCAGAATATTTCAATATTTTGTACTGCTGTCTCTCTATTGTCATCACACACGCATTTCCTCTGCTTGGACTTTTATCGCATATTATGTCGTAGTATACAGGGTGTCCCAAAAAGCTCGGTCACCGTTTCACTGACAAATTCTGTGGGACATTCTAAGAAGAAAATTCTTATGCGAAAATGGTGAGGCTATAATAGTTTTTGAATTATAAGCATTTAGAGTTAGCGAATCAGACCGCCTAAAGTTGGCGCGCTCAGGTGTGGTACATACATCGCATAGCAAGTGAAGGTGGGCTAGCTTGTGACACACTTCATTTGACAAACTTGACAGTTCGCTGTGCATACGTATTTATTGATATTTCATAATGCTTGCATTAATCTTTATGTACAGCAAATTGAACAATCACAAATAAATAAGACAAAGCTTCAAAGTAATTTCCTTGTCGTTTGCAGAATTATGTCAATATCTAAAAACTGAGTCAATGCACAAGAGCACCTTTACTTGCTATGCGATGTACCACACCTGAGCGCGCCAACTTTAGGCGGTCTGATTCGCTAACTCTAAATGCTTATAATTCAAAAACTATTATAGCCTCAACATTTTCGCATAAGAATTTTCTTCTTAGAATGTCCCACAGAATTTGCCAGTAAAACGGTGACCGAGCTTTTTGGGACACCCTGTATAGTATATATTGTAGTATGAGAAAATATGCACAAATAGAAATTATTAAGCGTACAGCGCAACTGAACAGAAATAACGCAACACTTACCTACAGCGCGACGCCTATACCAAAATATCATCTCGTCTTCCAAAAAATCGAATAGTGGTATCATAATAAAAATATACATGAACGTATTTGGCATTCGATGCTCTTAAATTTTTGCGTTAAAAAAATTGTTATATTTTACAAAAATAATAGGTGAGTGTGGGGTTAAATTAAAAAATTTGACAGATTTGAAAAATGTAATTACGCCATTGTAAAGAGCATAAAAAACCATAAACCTTTTGTATAAAACTCTTTTTTATACGCCTTATATTTTCGAAGATATTCGCTAAAAATTATAAAATCCGTTATTTTCAAGGGGTTGTTTCAACCCTTAAACGTCGAGATAAGCCCCAAAAAAAAATAGGAGTCTAATATTTTTTGATGCTCTACAACATATCCAAAGCTCATCCAAATCGGGTAGGGACACTTCCGACCGTTCCCTTGTAAGTATAAACAATTAGCTCCACACGTTTTGAAAGTTTTACGGGCAGATCTCAAAGATGTTATTCTTATTATAATTTATGAAGTGTCAATGATATCTAATTTAACTTCGATGTATATAAACTTGCGTCTATGTGAAATATTTGATACCTTTGACGAGGCTTCGTTTGGTCGAAAGCATATTCTTTTATTTGGAGATCTGCTTCAATTACCTCCTGTACGTGAAGATTTTGTCTTTGTTCCATTATTGAACGAAGAACTTGGTAAATATATTGGCAGTATGGGGACTACAAAAAACATTTTGTGGGACGAATTTGAATATGATGAATTGACAATCAACATGCGCCAGCAAGGAGACGGATCTTATCGTGAATTACTCTCGAGAGTTCGTATTGGTTTATTGACAAAATCTGATTCTGAGATTCTTGAGAAAAGAAAAATATCTTTCAAAGGCGAGTCTTTCGAAACAAGATTATACGAATTGTGTGATTTTATTGATAATTTGCCGTCTGATACCGTTTGTTTACTGCCTACTCGTCATATGTGCGATGTTCTTAACACTGCAATGTTAAGTCGTATTGCTTCAAGAGAAATATTATTAATTGCTGAAGATACATTGGAATGTAGAAATAAATCTGTCAGAGAAAGAGTAGCAAAGAAATTGACGGATAATGAGGATGATAATACTACAACAGCTGGGCTTTCAAACCAAATTACAATTAAAATTGGAGAGAAAGTTATAATAAGACGCAATATTGATGCCAGTTTGGGCCTCGAAAATGGTACAATTGGTACAGTTATTTCTGTTGTGCAGGATACATCTACTGCTTATGTAGAAAAGATTAAACTTCTTTTACCGTCTGGTTTGGAGTATTTTATTAAAAGAGTAAGTGTCAAGTTTCAAGTATTGCATGTATCCGATACAGCATATGTTATCAGAAAACAATTTCCCATAACTCCGAGTTATGGCATAACCGTTCATAAAAGCCAAGGATTAAGCTTGCAAAACGCTATTATGGATATAGGTAATTCTGTATTTAGTTGTGGTCAGGTATATGTTGCGCTGTTCCGAGTAACATCTCTGGATGGATTGCATTTAATTAACTTTGATCCTTCATCTGTAATAGCAAGTGAAAGAGCTATTATCGAATATAATCGGCTAAAACAAAAATTTCTGCCACAAGCACAAACGATTACTATTTCAAAAAAACGTTTCCGAAAAGTAAAAGATGTTCCGTGGACATTGTCGAAAATAATCAGTTTTGTTCAAGAGTCAGATCAACAAGCTGGACAGAGTACTGATTTGCAAAAAATTGTTGAAAAGAAGATACCTGCTTTGCAAAATGAAGATAAAGTTTCATGCTACGCAAATTATGTATACTAGCGCATAAATATGACCAACGATTAGATATAGATAATTTGAATGCTGATAAAATACGGACAAAACTAGGAGTGCGTTTTACGAGTCGTGATGGTGAAGGACTGAAAAAACGAGACGCTCTCGAATTTCTTACTGCTATTTGTACAGAATATGATTATATGAGAAATCTGGTAGAGCATCAAGTCACTTGTACCACTCGGTGCAAATCATGTGAAAATACAAAAGTTACTACTAATAACAATATAGTTGTTCCAATTTCTATTAACAATTTGAAGAAAAAAAGTTATAATCTTAATGATTTATTAAAGATTACATTTTCACATTGGTGTCAATCACATGATAAAACAGTGAACAGTGTGCAGGAAATGATATAATATTTAAAAATGAATTAACGTCGACCAAGAAAATTGTTCGGAAAAGACCGCGGTTCCGCGAGGGCTCGAGCCGCGCGCGACGAGCCAATCGCGAGAGCGCGCTCGCCTATTTGGCTCGGCGCGTCGACAGGCTCCAAGCGGCGAGTCGCGAGCCCTAGAATCGTCGTTTCGTTTTGAAAGATGTTTGTATCTGCAAAATAACAAACAACTTGTCCTCCGATCTTCTGGAAGATTCGCGGATTATGTGAAAATCGCAGGAATCTTCTGGAAGGTCGGAGGCAATAAATAGCCCGCCCCAAAAGCCGATCTTCGCACTTCGTGCTTAGCTATCAAGCAAGTCTGTCGTGTACGTTCTCTTGCCACACTTAGAAATCGCGCACTTCCGCACAGTTTTCTTTGTAAAGCTTAGCGATTAGCTTCAGTTCGCGGTATCGCACGCTGTCCTATCGCACACTGTTCGCGTTCAAACGACTGTACATTTCTGTAAATATACTTTTTGTTCATCGCACTATTCACGCACTCTTTTTTCCGACGCACTCACACGCCTTCCTCTCCTTGTCCGACACGAAAGGAAATCCGCAGCTGCTTTCAATTCGCACATTTTCTAAAAATGAATTAACGTCGACCAAGAAAATAGTTATCATTCATTTAATTTTGTTCTCATCACAGGATAATAAAGTAGTGAAAATACCACAGACGTTTAATTTAACTGCCATACCAACAACTACAGTATCGATAGCTAAACAGCAGTATAAAGTAATGAATGCTATATTTCATCATGGTGAATCTATTGAACAAGGTTGCTTTACAAGTATGTGTAGACCAGACAGATTTTGGATTGCATTTAATGATGTTGCAGTTGATGATAATGTAAAAATTATAAAAAAAGCACGATGGCCTAACGGTTCAAAAAATATTTATATATTATTTTTAGAAAAAGTTGGTAAGAAATAATATATATGAGCAGTATTATGAAATATAGATGCACATTTTATTTTTACATAATACTCGAAACCACATACACTTTGTATTTTATTACATATAAGTTATTGTTTTTACTAAATGCAACATAAGTAATTTTCTATCAATAAATTGTATTTCCATTTCAAAATATTTTATTCTCCCAAGAAGATTAACATTAATCACACTACATTACGATCATATATTTTATGTAGTAAAACATATACAGGGTGTAAAACTAAAGATGTTATAAACTATTATTTTCTAAAACTAAGCAAAATATGAAATTTTTGTTTCTTTAGAAATAATAGTCTGTAACACCTTTATTACCTTCCTACACATACTGTTTATAAGATGCGTATCACTAAAAAATGCGTGATATCTGGACGAAAATACCTTTTTCAACAAAGTAAATAAAACCCAAGTAATACGTAATATTTATTTTTGTACCTCGTAACATAAGTAATATCTTTAATTTTTAAATAATTAATCAAAAATCCAAATGGTAATATTATTTATCTTTGCACCTCTCGAAAAAACTAAAATGGTATGTATTTTCTATGAGGCATTAAACATGTCTCTCATTTTTTATTAATATACATATCAATGACTACATTTCAATTATAAAAGAGGGGGTGGTGGTGGGATTTTACCACTTTATAGCATTAGCATTAATCACGCTACATTTTGCGATTATATCTTATGTCGCAAAATATATACAGGATGTAAAACTAAAGGGATTATAGATTATTATTTCTAAAAGACTAAGCAAAATATTAAATTAATGTTTTCTTAGAAATATAGTGATCTGTAACACCTTTAACTTTACATCTTGTACAGACTGCTTATTATAAGATATACCGTTCATATAAGATGCGTAATACTACAAAAAAGCATGATATCCGTACAAAATTACCTTTTTCAAAAAGGTAAAAAAAAGACGCCAAGCACGCGTGGTGTACCTTGAAAAAATCGAAGTAATGTATTTGTACCTCAAAAAAACTTAAGTAACAAGTGGTACACGTAGTTATCTTTGTACCTCGAAAAAACTTAAGTAACGGGTGGTATACGTAATACCTTTGTACCTTGAAAAATAAAATATACTGTTCATATAAGAAAAGATGCGTAATATTACAAAAAGGCATGATATCCGTACAAAATTACCTTTTACAAAAAGGTAAAAAAAAAGACGCCAAGCACGCGTGGTGTACCTCGACAAAATCGAAGTAATATATTTGTACCTCGAAAAAATCCAAGTAATATCTTTACCTCGACAAAATCGAAGCAATATATTTGTACCTCGAAAAAATCCAAGTAATATCTTTACCTCGAAAAAATCGAAGTAATATATATGTACCTCGAAAAAATCAAAGTAATATCTTTAACCTCGAAAAAACTAAAGTAACGGGTGGTATACGTAATATCTTTTGTACCTCAAAAAAATTGAAGTAATATATTTGTACCTCGAAAAAACCTAAGCAAAAAGTGGTACACGTAGTTATCTTTGTACCTCGAAAATATCCAAGTAATATCTTTACCCCGAAAAAATCCAAGTAATATCTTTACCTTGAAAAAATCGAAGTAATTATTTTTGTACCTCGAAAAAATCCAAAAAATATCTTTACCTTAAAAAAACCAAAGTAATATATTTACCTTGAAAAAATCGAAGTAATATATGTATTACAAAGAAAAGAAATGATATCTTTAAATTATGCGCCAATTAAATATATATTATATCGAAAAATAACTATTGTTCTTTTAAAAAATGTATTACCATTAAAGTGAAAAAATTAATATAAAATGTGAAAAATTTTAGTGAAAAAAACTTGGCGCTGCTAAACATAATAATATATATTAATGAAACAATTTCTATAAATGGAAAAAGTACTTTAAATTAATGTGTGAAAGTCTCTACATTCACATTGTAATTATTAATTTAATATTTTAAATTAGTTATTTATTGCTTTCAAATATTTTAAAATTTGGCAGCGCCAAGTTTTTTTCACTAAAATTTTTCACATTTTATATTAATTTTTTCACTTTAATGGTAATACATTTTTTAAAAGAACAATAGTTATTTTTCGATATAATATATATTTAATTGGCGCATAATTTAAAGATCATTTCTTTTTTTTGTAATACATATATTACTTCGATTTTTTCAAGGTAAATATATTACTTTGGTTTTTTTAAGGTAAAGATATTACTTGGATTTTTTCGAGGTACAAAAATAATTACTTCGATTTTTTCAAGGTACACCACGCGTGCTTGGCGTCTTTTTTTTACCTTTTTAAAAAAAGGTAATTTTGTACGGATATCACCCCTTTTTGTTATAGATACATCAAACGCCATAATGTCTATCGACATCGACATTTATGTCTGATAAAATCAAATGTAAATATTTTTTGTATTATAACTTACAAGAATTATATCTGAGAGTTTGACATCCTTAAATGTGCATTGTAGTTTGTATAAATTTATAAATCATTAAAAAAATTAAGACATAAAATATGAATATATTAGCCAAATTTTCTTAATCGACGAAACTGGCAATCACTCCTGACGGTCACAAACGTCAGGACTCTTTAGACCGAGAATCCGGTCCTTCTATATATAGAAGTCAGGAGTGATTGCCAGTTTCGTCGATTAAAAAAATTTGGTTATTTATACACTGGCGAAGTAAATGTATCTCATCGATGAATATATTAGGCAAAGTCAAATTTGTCGAGAGCACATTGTGCAGTGTTTGCTATAAATAAATTTTGTCGAAAGAAAAACAGATTTGATACAGAATTTGGCATGTACAATGCTATTGTCAGAATGTCATAGTAGATAATATATGTATAGTAAAGTTTGTTAACAAAATAAGGCAATTAATAATTTATAATACAAACTACACTGCACATTTAATTAAGGATGTCACTGTCAGATATAATTTTTGTGTTATAATACAAAAAATATTTAGATTTAATTTTATCAGATATATTTGATAGTCATTATTAGAGAAAAAGAGAGAGAGAGAGAGAGAGAGAGAGAGAACGCGAGAAAGAGCAATACGTACGATAGATATAACCTCGCGACCCTCGCACAGGGTGTATCCCAGGAACCAGCCATCCGCAAGGCGCGAACTTTGTCACTCCAGCACTGCACTTCGTTCGGAGTGTTCGGACGCGACAACGCGGACGGAATACTTCTCATCGACGCGGACGTCTAAAGCGGCCCATAACATGTACGAGTTTGATTCGCGAGCCAGACTCAAACGTTTTTCACCACACACACACTCCCGAATAGTCCCGTTTAGATCGTTGGCGACAACATCCCCCCCTCCGCGTCCGTCTAATCGATGGTGTCCAGTTACGTTCGAATCGCGATCAGACGCTTATCGTCTCTCGGTTGCAAGTGAGTCACCTCGCTTTTCTCTGTTCTCTCCACTTCTCGATAATGTTGTTCTGGCGCATCGTTATCCTCGCGATTTACGTCGTTGCGGTGAACTGCGAATTTAACGCTAGTGATATTAAAGCGGTGGTCCATTATTTGCAAAAATATGGCTATTTGCAGGAGAATGCGCAAAAGTTTTTAGCAGACTACGACACGACTGCGGTTATGAAACGTGCTATCGCGTGGTTTCAGAGATATTATAAATTGCCCGGCAACGGTGAATTGAAAGAGCTAACCCTGCAATTGATGAACACACCCCGCTGCGGTGTCGAGGACATGTCGAAGCGCTCGATTGGTCCACTCTCGCTGAAATGGCCTAAAACATATCTCACGTGGAACTTTTACGGGGCGACGGGGGATCAACTGACAACAGCTCAAGCCGCGTTCGATCTATGGGCGGCGAATTCGTCGTTGACGTTCGAGCGAGATGTACAGAATCCCAACATTCTGATATCATTTCGCGATGGCTTTCACCCGTTTCTCAATCCCCGACATGGAATGTGTTTGGAAGCGATGGACGGCCCCAACGGAGTAGTCGCTCACGCGTATCTCCCTACTGGAGATCACGACTATGTCTCGGAGATACACATAGACAACGCGGAACGATGGCACATAACTCTGGACAAGAATCCTCCGGGAACTTACCATATGCTTCAAACGCTCACGCACGAGATCGGTCACGCTCTAGGATTAAGGCATAGTACGAACGAGGATTCAGTGATGTTTGCATTCGTGCCCAAGAAATCTTTTCCCACCAAATTAAGCTATGAGAATATTATTACCATCCAACATCTTTACGGTCTTAACGTTTACTTTCCGGTTTCCATACCGATTACGACAACGATCGCGCCGATGACCACAACTACGAGGGCGACGACTACGACGTTGGCAGCCACCACGATCGCGACTGATATGAAATTCTCGAAAGACGACGTCGAGACGGATCTGTGTGCCTTACAACGCGTGGATCACGTGTTGGTATTTAACAGTCGAATTTACGTCGCGCGTAAGCGACACGTATGGTCGATCGATGTAAATGGAAAGACCTACAGGAAACCGTTTTTGTTGACGAATTATATTAATTATCTCCCCGTAAATTTCACACTCTCGGCTGCCTATCAAGCGCCGTCGGGCGATCTCGTGCTGTTTGTGGACAATAAGGTATTCCTGGTGAATTACCCGAGTTTAGCGTTGATACCAACCTGGCCGCGATATCTCTCCGAGCTTGGATTTCCATCGAACGCGAGGATCAACGCCGCGGTGAATACCAACCGAGGACGAACCTTCGTGATATACGACGATCAGTTTGCGGCCGAGATGAACGAGTGTTCGATGAAAGCCTCCCAATTTTTCTCGATTCAAGCGATATTTCCCGGAATACCTTCCGGTATTTCAACGGCCTTCCGATTCATCGATGGGAATTTGTACTTTTTCGGCAAACGACAATTCTACAAATTTAACGAATTTACGAAAGCTGTGACAACCATCGGCGGATTTGAACCGGAGATGCTCGGTGTGACTTGTCCGAGGGACGGGCTGTTGCTAGAGCTGCGAAATCTCCTGAGTCAATTCGTTCGAATTGACGCACTGATGAGTAACCGTGACGATACTTCCGATGATGTTGAAGAGGAAAAGAGCGAGTCGACGGTGTAAAAAAAGTATTGTAAATTATCATAAAATTATCCGGAGAGTCCGAGGATGTTGAAGAGGAAAAGAGCGAGTGGACGGTGTAATAAAAGTATGGTAAATTATCATAAAATTATCCGGAGAGGGGAATGACGTGTTTCTTCTTAAGTCGACACCCTGTCACACGAGCGATTATTCTTGCGCGGTTCACCTACCGAGCGCAAACGATCGGACGCATAGAAAGATACGCTGAGAAAAGAGAGAGAGATGTATTCGACATTGCGCGCTCATCAGCAGCAGGAGCAGCATTTCGATAAATCACCGCCGTCACCGCCGTCACCGCAGCCACTGTTGCAGGCAATGCTAACGCAACCACCGCCGCCGCTGCAACATCACCTTGACGACGATCGTGAGAACGATATCTGCGACGATGGAACAAATAGGATAAAAAAAAGAAGGAACGACGAAGGATCGGTGACGATGACGCCGCCACCGAATATTGAGCATGTCTATCCAACCTCGAGCAACAGCGGGAACAACAGTGAAAGAAACGCGTAGGTTGACGTTGACACCGACTAGCGTATCCCGCCAAGTATGTAGGTATTCATACACATTGTATTTTACAGATATGACAACAACAGCCGCTCGTCGAAATGGATAGCCAATATCGCGCGTTATCGTATCCGTATCTTGGGAAGGAGATACTCGTTGACCAAAACGTTCTACAAATTCATAGACGTCGGTATCGCCGTTAGATTTCCGTCTCGCGTGGACATTATCACAGGGGATTATCATGGCAAGGAGATCAATCTCTCGCCCGACGCATGGAGTCGACTCATGGATGAAAAACACGCCATAATGTCGCACCTGCGGCGCAGCACCAATACCGTGCTCGCTATGTTCGACCTCGAGCACTGCATAAATTTTATAGCGGCTACGCTGTGCGCGATAACCGACAAGGTCGACGCGAAACTGTCCCGTTTTGTCGCTATCGCATCCATGGTTCCGGACCCTGCGAACGTGCCACGTGTGATACGCGAGAGCGAATTTTTTGATCGCACTGACATCGTCGACTGCGAGTTGGTCGCTTTATGTTTTGGAATGGCTGAAAAGTTGTAATTCTTTCACCACTCCCCGATACGAATAAAGAAACATCTTGCCCCATTTTGTTAGCCTATCGTTATTTCTTTCTCATTACCCTATCTAAAAAAGCATTCAATAAATGACAATTACACAATTCCATTTTGATATTCTTTATTATTTTACCATTTCCCATTATGTGCACAGAGAGACATTCTTTTTTTACTCTAGGCTACAAATCTCATATCTGTGCGTATATGTATGTAGATAGATGTATGTAGATAGATGTATTCCACCACCATCGCCGCCGCCCGATCTTCGACGACACGATCGATCTGTAACGCGAGCAACTGTATTAATTTACGCAATTATTCACATATTCTCAAATTATACGTACCTAAATGTCGCCCTGACCGCCGTAGTAGGAAAGTCTCTTTCACGATTGCCGGAATAGTCGACATATCCGTCGCCACCTGATCCAATAATTCTCGCAACAATTGTCCCTTGCGGTCCGTCATCGAGGAGGAGATAAAGAATTGACCTCTCAGTTTCGCGTGCCTCCACCAGTGACGCTTCTCCACGTTTACTATGTCCTTGAAATCGTACACGTCCAAGCGTATCAATTGATGTCCGGTCTCTCCAGGTGATCTCATAGTCTCCATTCGCCCATTATTTAATCTAGATACGTACTGATGAATATATTTGACATGAAAATCGGGGGCCAGATCAAAAAATGCGTCAAGCCCGCGTCCCTTGTCCACGTCTTCCTCCTTATCATTATTATCATTTTGCTTCTTTCTCTTCTTATCCTCTTTTTCCTCCGCCGTCAAAGTTATCGCCGTCGCTGTCGCTGTCGCTACCTCTTTCTCCTTCATCCTTTTCATACGTTGCTCCAATGGGACGTCATCATTTTCGCAAACGTTTTTACCGTCGTCGTCGTTGTCGTCGTCGTCGTCCTCCTCCTCGTCGTCGTCGTCGCCGTTGTCGTTGTCGTGATTGGTCACGACGAAAACCTTGCGCGACGCGGAAATCTGCCTCGCCGCTCCGAGCGGTAAACTGGCGATATATGTTTTATAATGGATCACCAATTCGGTGTAAGTTTCCACATTCATAGTGTTTTTCGTAAACGACTCGTAAATTGGATCAGGAATTTGGGCGCGAAGAAATCTATGCATCTCATCGGCGGAACTTGTAGGGTTCAATGACCCTTTGTCAAGCCACAACTGGTAGAGGGCTTTTCGCATGCCACGTTTGTCGAAATCAGTCACCGTTTTCGAACTCTCAGCGGACTTCGTCATACTGACGATTAATAATCTTAGGTTGCGCGACGCTGTCCAAGAGGGATTCCAAATGTTATACAATAAGTCAAGGAGGTTAAAATGAGTGCCGATTTCATTCGTTTTCTTCTTCCCCTGATCAGTCGAAAACGGCGCTTCCATAAGCACCATTACCTCCAAATCTTCCTGAGAGGGCTGAGATTCCACATTTTTCTTATTCATCTTGACATACACTTGCGCGATTTTGAGAGAAAAAACGGTACTCTGTGGTTCTCGATATTCCGACTTCTGACATCGAGCTGGTCTCGTCTCGCACTTATATATGTACTTATATGTTTATGTATATACCACCGACTCTTGTCATAAGTAAAAATAACGCATTGAATTCTTATATTGCAGCCATAATGTAATTTAAGGTGCGTCTAATTGTAAGTTTTATTCCTTTCAAACAGTCATCGCATAAATTGTTTTTTTCTAATCGCCGCGATCAAATGTTCTATTTTAAGTTGTTATTCTCTTCAAGAACTTCTATTGAATTTTTTTATTGCAGCCATAATGTGATTTATAGTGCGTCTAATTGTGTTTTTTTATCCCTTTCAAACAGTCGTCGCATAAATGTTTTTCTAATTGGGATAAAATGTTCTATTTTTAATTTTTTAGAGTGCGATTATCACAGAATGATCCGCGAAACGCTCGAGGCTTCGAGGTGTGGCAAAACTTCGCGACGCCGATGATGTAGTCACAACACTCCCCCTCCCCGCACAATTGTTATTCCTTTCAAACAGTCGTCGCATAAATGTTTTTCTAATTGCCGGGATAAAATGTTCTATTTTAAGTTTTTATTTTCTTCCCATGTCATCGCGTAGTTTTTTTTTTATCGATTATTTATTTGCCCGCGATGAGGTAATTTTTTTTAGAGTGCGATTATCACAGAATGATCCGCGAAACGCTCGAGGCTTCGAGGTGTGGCAAAACTTCGCGACGCCGATGATGTAATCACAACACTCCCCCTCCCCGCACAATTGAATTTATTGCCGCGATAAGGCATCTGACAATAGGCGCGTTCAGCGGAATTATGTAATCACATAACCTCCCCCTCGATCGAATTTATTGCTGCGATAAGGCATCTGATAATGAGACATCGCGCGCGTACCGGGACTAGTATGGCCGGTATTCATGGATCATATATTTTTGAAGACCGTCTTAAGTATTATCTTACGATGTCATGAACCAATCACAGAGCCGTATTACCGTCTTAAGACATTACTTAAGACTATCTTGAAATAAATTTTCGACTATGAATACTGACCCTATGACTTTTTTTAAAAAATCGTAGGACATAAAAAATGCAATGGGCGCATGTGGAGTAACGCACGTTTGTTCTTTAAAGCTAATACAGCTGAATCGATGAGAAGCGAATAGAGGTAGAACCTTTCTCTCTCTGTCAGTACTTATGTATATATCAGCTTACATGCAACCTAATCCGGTATTCATAGTCGGATCTTATTTCAAGACCGTCTTAAGTGACCGATTATAAGACCGATTAATGTCTTAAGATGCTAATACGGCTCTGTGATTGGTTTATAACATCTTAAGATTGTACTTACGACAGTCTTGATTCATATTCGGATCTTATTTCAAGACCGTCTTAAGTAATGTCTTACGACGCTAATACGGCTCTGTGATTGGTTCATAACATCTTACGATTGTGCTTAAGACGGTCTTATTGCGTGGTGTCATCTGTCGAGCCCACTGAACTAGCTCCACACTTAATGCGTCGTGCGTGGCGTCATCTGTTGCACGATGCTGTCACTACGCGCTTCCCCCCTCTCACCACGCCCCTGACGGCTGAGCTTATTCCCGTGCGAGATACAACCCGTTTTGGTCTGCTACTAGCGGCCGAAGTGGCACGCGCCCACCACCGCGCGGCAAATCGTCTTTATTTCAACCGGCGGCCACCATCCTTACGCCACCGCCGACACCGACTACGACGACGACAAGCCGGAAGCGCAGATCGCCGCCACCGACACCGACGCCGGCCAAGAGATCACATGTCATTGGCGCCGCCAGCGTTGCAACGTCATCGTCGGGAGCTTCGCGACCCGTTCAAGCACTATGCTTTGTCGACAGCGACTCCGACGACAACGACGATGCAATAGCATCGAAATACGCTGGCATGGACGTACCGGAGCCATCCCCTGCCCTCGTCGTAGGGGATCTTTTTATACCAACAAAACACGACAAGGAACTGCTCCGGTGCGTCCTGCTAAACAATCGCGTACGAAATGACGATCAATGGCGACAACTGCGGCAAAGAAAAATAAGCCTTTTTCTTAAGTGGACCACGTCGCAAATGGTCCGACGCGTACACTTTCTGGCGAGCGGGCTGCGGCAAACTACATTTACAAAAAACAATCGAATGAGCATTATGCAACTTAAAGATATATTGGCTCGGGAGAATCGACAAATATTACAACGTGCATAATGTTCATGTGTACATATATATAATTGTAAATAGTACATATTTTTATTTATTTAGATGTAAGAGGTGCTCTATACACACCAAACACAAGTATTTTTTGACTCGAATATAATTGTAAATAATACATATTTTTATTTATTTACATGTAAGAGGTGCTCTATACACACCAAACACAAGTATTTTTTGACTCGAATATAATTGTAAATAATACATATTTTTATTTATTTACATGTAAGAGGTGCTTTATACACACCAAACAAATACTTTTTGACTCGAATATAATTGTAAATAGTACATATTTTTATTTATTTACATGTAAGAGGTGCTTTATACACACCAAACACAAGTATTTTGTGACTCTAATATAATTGTAAATAGCACATATTTTTATTTATTTACATGTAAGAGGGGCTTTATACACACCAAACAAGTATTTTTTGACTCGAATATAATTGTAAATAGTACATATTCTTATTTATTTACATGTAAGAATTGCTGTATACACATCAAACACAATTTTCTCTTTACTCGAATATAATTGTAAATAGTACATATTTTTATTTATTTACATGTAAGAGGTGCTCTATACACACCAAACGCAAGTATTTTTTGACTCTCGAAAGAACGTTCTTCTTTTACTTGACAGAAGGAGAGCGTTCACGTGCCGTCCCCACCTCCTCGCGGTGAGAGTCGGGCAACGCGGGATGAGCAATTGTCTCGCGGCTGACGGGGCTCCGGCTTCAAGTAGTCAAACGTGCGTGTATTGAAATTTAGTTTTATCACAGTCCATTCAACTTTGCAAGTACGCGCGTGTGCGTCCTCGACATTTCCAAGTGTCGACAATTCTTTTACTCTAATTTTTACACATTTTTACCTCCCTCCCCCTACTACCCCTCAGAAGATAGTTCTTTTTTGAAAGAATCAGTCGTAATTGTGGTGATATATTTTACATCCATCGGCAGTGCAATTATTGCACATCTTTTCCTCCCTCTCCCTTCTACCCTCTGGAGATAGTTTTATTTTCAAATAGTAGATCCATAAACAATTAATGCGGTCCAAGTCTGCGAAATAAGTCGTCGCTATGGAATGACGAGACGTCACTTAGATGGACAGTGTCACTACTCCATTCACTAAAGATATGTTGGACATAGAAAACATTTTTTATAAAAATAACCAGTAAAAACCTACAGTATTTAGTCGAAATAAAGTTCAAATAAACTTACTTTACCTGCTTGACAAATGTCCACGGTTACCGTTGTTGAAAGACCCGTTTTTCGATATTTGTCAATATTTTCAGTCCCAACGCGCAAAAACTTCATATTTTACCCATTTTTACCTCCCTCCCACTCCTCTAGAGACAGAATTATTTCTTAAAAATAGGTGTCAGTTTTTGTACTATATCGATTAAACTTGACAAAATTTCCATAATTTTGGCCGCTCTTGGTTGTGCGCACTCCGAAGAGCACGCATCTAAGCCCCGCCACCGCGACAAGGTGGTGGCCACATTGGCGGAGAGGAAAGGAACAAGAAGGAGAGGAAGAGAAATGAGGCACTCACAAAGGCAAAGAAAGAATGAAGTAAAAAAATATGTTTTATTTCTTGTTATATTTACATTAAAATGAACGCCGTACACAATTTTAAAAATAAAACGTAATCCTCTTCGCCCCTTTCCTTGTTCTACTGCAATCTATAACAGTAAAAAACAATGTTGATATTCACACGCGCGAAAGAAATGAGACAAATTAACCAAATTGTTAAATACAAATACAAAAAAAATTAAGAAATGTTCTCTTACCGCTGACGCTTTCTCTTAGGTTTGTCGTCTTCCTCGTCATCTCCATTGTCGTCGTCGTGAAGCAAGGAAAAACAGGAGGAGGAGGAGATAAGTAGGAGAAAGAGGCCTTTACAGGTGCTGGCTGCTGCTGCTGCTCCTCACCGAAGTTGCCCGCGTCCACAGATTCGTCCGAGTCAAATATGACGGAGTAAGCGTCGGGTCGCTAAATGTCAATTTTGCGCGCTCTAGTCTCGTGTCTCAGCGTTTTAAGTCTTGCGTATAATATTAAGCTTACAATACCAAGTCCAAATAATATCTAAACTTACCGTACCTCCTCTTAGCGGAGAATTAAGAGTTGAAATATTGCGCGCTCTACTCGCGTATTTAAACTTTTCGAATCTAACGTGCATCTTTAACGGTTTCATATGTTATTTGCATTTTCAAAGCTAATTCAAGTCTGATAATTTGTGGCCGCTCTTGGTTGTACGCGTTCCGAAGAACGCGCACCTAAGCCCCGCCACCGCGACAAGGTGGCGGCCACCGATCGGCGGGGAGGAAGGGAAGGGATGGAAAAAGGGGGTTGAGGAACGAGTCAAGAGTTTATTCAACGACACAATTATGTGATATATATGTATTTATTAGATATATTTACATAAGATGAGTTACAAGCTATCACCAACCCCGACTTGAAAGTCTACTGCAATCTGTAATATTAAAAAGCACATGATATATTCACACGCGAAATAAATAAGAAAAAAGATACATCGACTGATTCAAAGAAATTTTATGTCTCCCTTACCGTTGGCGTTTCTTGGGCGGCTTGTACTCGTCCTCCTCCTCGTCTTCCTCATCGTCGTCGTCGTCCTCCACGTCGTCAGACGCCGACGACAACGAAGAACAGGAAGGGGAAGGCCCTTCCTGTTGAGACTGCTGCTGCTGCTCCTCCTCCTCCGGAGGCTGCTGCTCTTCTCCGAACGACTCGGAAAAGGACGACGTTACGCTCATCGTCGTCGCTTCGCTCATGGGCGTCGGTGGACGGTCCATGTCGTCCGAGTGGTCCATATGGCCGTTTCCTGAAAAAATAATGGTATATAAACTTACCGAACCTCCTACTGGGGGAAAAAATGGAGTGTAAATCTCGAACCTTCTCATTGAAACACAATTTTGTCCGGATATTGCGTGGGTTGTTACTTCCACCGAGGTCGCCGACCCAATGACCCCTCTCCCCAGATGCGCTCCCCTTATTGTATTATAACCTCGTGGTGGGGATACACCTGGTGGTGGGGATACACCTGGTGGTGGGGATATACCTCGTGGTGGAAATATACCTCGTGATGGGGGAAACATCGCAAAATACCATAATTTCCATGAGTACCAAAAAAAAATTTGAAACCCGTCACTTTCGATCAACGACAATAACGTCTAAACCATACATCTCTGTGTGTCTGGGAAAGTGAGCGCGATATAATAAACTTACCGTACCTCTATGTCTCTCTCTCTCGTATACCGATCGACGCTCTCTCTCTCTCTCTCTCTCTTCTCTCTCTCTCTCTCTCTCTCTCTCTCTCTCTCTCTCTCTATCTCTCTCTCTCTCTCTCTCTCTCTCTCAGTCAGCGTACACAATTTAGGCTCCACGATTCAAAGTCGTCAATTTATTTTGTGCCCACGATTCACACGTCTTACCCCCTTCTCCCGCCCCCCCCAAAGATAGAATAATTTTATAAAAATATGTTCGATATCTGACATTGTGATTGTCGAAAAATTTAAACTCCCAAAAGGGGGTTATAATTTCTTCTTGTGTTAAGCTTACGAGATACCGAGTCGTCATCTGATATCCAAACTTACCCCGTACACCACGTAGTCATCGGAGATCGAAAACATCGACTGTTAATTTCGCGTCTTACAGCTACGTCGTCGTCGTCGTCAATAACACGAGTCGTTCTGATGTAATATCTGAACTTACCGCGTACCTCTTCGGTCCGTGATTTGAACTCCATGACATGCCAAGTTTCTTCGCCAACTTTCGAGTCGATGGGCATAGACAATGTGTGGTCAATAATCTTCTGAGCCTCTTGCGTCCATAGGGACTGAAAAATATTCAAAAATTCGCAAAAATTCGCAAAAAATGTCCAAAAATCGCAAAAATTCGCAACAATTTTCGAAAAATGTCAAAAATTGTCAACAAATATAGCCAAAAATGTCGCAATTATCAAAAATTGTTGAAAAAGGTACAGTTGTCAAAAATTGTAGAAAAAAATGTCGCTAATTCTCAAAAAATGTCAAAAATTTTCACAAATTCTCAAAAATGGTCGAAAAATTTTTAAAAAATGAAAAATTGTCCAAGAATGTCAAAAATTGTCATAAATTCTACAAAATTTTCAAAATTTCTGAAAAATTACCATAAATTGTCACGAATTGTCTGAAATAACAAATTGTTAAGTATTGTCAAAAAACGTCAAAATATGACAAATTGTTAAAAATTGGTAGATTTGCAAAATTCTATAAATTGTCAAAAATTGTCAAATCTTCAAAATTGTCAAAAAATGCCTAATTCTCAAAAATTGTCACATATTGTCACAAGTTGTAAGAAATTGTAAAACAGTCAAAAATTGTCATTCTTACAAATGTCGAAAATTTTCCATGATTCAGACGAATTGTCAAAAATTCTTATTTGTCACAACTGTCGAAAAATGAAAAAAAAATAAATTTACAAAAGTTGCCGATAATTGGAATAAATGCAAAAATAAAAAATTGTCGAAAATTGTCGAATAATCGCAAATATTATCGAAAATTATAAAAAAAAGTCAAAATTTGTACGCTCAAAACGCGTTTCTCGACGTTCCCAGTCGACTGCCGTAGACAATTTTTTTTTCCATTTCTCAAGTCTCGTACGTTGCGACTTAAAAAAATTACAAAAGAACTCCAAAAATCGGTCCAAATTTTGCAAGTCAAAAACGCGTTTTTCGACGTTGCGAGTCGATAGGCATAAACACTTTTGGCTCCATTATTAAAGCCTCATACGTTAAAACTGAAAAAGTCCACAATTCTCAAAAATTGGTCAAAAATTTGCATATTTAAAACGCGTTTCTCAACATTCCAAGTCAATAGACAACAATCTGTGGTCCATTTGTCAAAGCTTCCTGTACGTTGTCGATTTAAGTTTTAAATAAATTCAAAAGCCAGTCAAAAACTTGTGTCTAAGAGGCGTTTCTCGATTCGCGTACTGGCATAGTGAAAACTGGTGTGTGGTTCAATGTTTGTCAATGCTTCTTGAGTGGGCAATCAAATATCAAATATAAATTTGTGCATAGACAACATAGACAACTGTTGCGCGAGTGGCTGACTTTTGCTCAGGCTACGAGCAATCTACAGCAAGGCGGTATACCTACACTGTGTCTTCGTCGTCACTATGCTGCCTTCTCTGTCTGTTGATATAGTATGTGCAATTATACTTGGTTAAGAAACTTGAATGTAGCTACATTATAGTGGGGGGCTCCGCCCTCCCCCAACCCCCCCGGCCGAGGGCTTCGCCCCCTGGACCCCCGCCGGGTGCTCCCGCCCCCTGGTGTGACCGAACGGATCACTCAAATTGTTAATAATCGCGCACTTACTCGCGATATCAATAACGGTCGCCATCACGTTTACCTTTACGTGGAAGGATGAATGCACGGTGCCGCTCGTTGAGGCCCGGATGTTCCTCTCATGACCGAATGATCTTCAGGACGCCGCTTGCTGCCAACGCTGCAACGCCCTTCTCGAAGTTTCGAAGTTTTCTTTCTTTGGGAAGAATCGGAATTCGTATCGATGAGGATTAGGAAATGCAGGACAATAACTGGGTTCACTCCCGTTATCAACGATATAATAACAATATATTTGTCGTATCTAAATACAGTATGCGTATTAACGCGCGCACCGCGGAACTATCTCAATCGCCGAGTCAATAGGACACGTCCGCTCGCGACGACTGTTACTTGAGAAAAGCTCTCGAGAGCTGCGCTTGGCTCTCCCACTACACCTACGCGCATGCGCTATGCTCCCGCGCAGGATTACGGTGATGACGCAATCCTTATAAACACGGGAATTGCGTCATCCTTGCGCATTTTGACCTTAACTATATTCGGCCTTAAACTGAGAACTAAATAATTTTATTCCTAGAAATAAGGAGTTACACAAAATAAATAATATCACACCGATAGATCAGAAAACTCTGCGAAAAATAATCCATCGTTACAAAATCTGATGCAACTCTTAAACTAATCATGCCTGCTTGAAAATTACGGTGGTTACATCACTTTTAGAACTAAATAAAATATTGCGTCATCCTATGTTATTTCGACGCCTTAAATGCTGGATTGCGTCATCAAACTAAACCTAAGACGCCCGGATTGCGTCAGTCAAGGAAACTTAAACTAAGACGTCCGGATTGCATCAGTAAAGGAAAAATGAAGACGCCCGGATGGCGTCAGTGCAAGAATTAACCAAGACACCCGGATTTTGTCAGCCAAGATAAACAAACTAAGACGCCCGGATTGCGCCAACGGTATTTATCAACCGTGAAACTGATATATTACATCATTTGATGTTATGAATCGAAGGATTTGCTTTGCGTCATCGGACGCTTACAACGAAACAGAATATGACTTTACTGAACGCCTCTCGAGGGACTACAGGACATAAGATTACGTCATCCAATGCTATACTCCCGTGCGCTCCTCGAGTGATACCACCACCTTGCATCATCGTGCCTACTGACGCAAGGATGGCGTCTCTTTGGAAGTTTCCACCTCCTCCTCCGTAACGACTTCCGGAAGCATCTCGGAAAGGGATGTCCCATCGAAGCCTACTCCGTCTGCCCTGGCTCCGCGAGCTTGGCCTCTCCAGCATCCATGGCCGCCACCACTTCAGCCCGAATGATTGCATCATTCATATGCCTGCCTGCCAGAACGTCGTTCAACAGGGCTTGGATCTCCTTATCTCTAGGCAGCTGCATCTCATCGGCCTCTTGGTTCGTCACCGACATTGCTGACTCGTCCGGAATCGACTCGGATGCCGGGCCCGTCTCAGTTCTGACTCTAGATGTTGCGTCATCCAAAGTTTCGTTGCCGCTTGTCACCGTGGATCGTGGTGTCGACGTCCTCACTGAAAACGCCGGTTCCACCGAGTAGGTCGGCGTCAATGTACGATAACGCGTGCGGAAACTAGCTTTAGAGAGCCCATCTTCGAGATGAGTTGGCGAAATCGTCTCTCGAGAGACCTAGTACACGTCACAAGTAGGTCGGCGTCAATGCGCGGTGACGCGTGCGGAAACTAGCTTTAGAGAACTCACCTTCGAGATGAGTCGACGAAATCGTCGTTCAAAAGACCTAGGACACGCCTTGAGTAGGTCGGCGTCAATGTACGGTAGCGCGCGCGGAAACTAGCTTTCGAGAGACCATCTCCGAGACGTGTTAGCGGAAACGTCTTCGAGGGGACCTGGTAGACACGCCTAATAGGTCGGCGTCAACGGCGGAAAACGTGCAATGTCCACGAGCACCTTCTCCTGGGAAATCGACCGCTAATGAGACGAAGGGCATCCCCGAGAGGGTGCGCACAGGTCGGCGTCAACGCCCGAGGAAGTTAGAAAAACTTGGAAACCTGGTGCAGCGGAGCCAGCTGAGGAGGACCACCACGTTGTACTGTCGGTGGAAATTTCCACGCCAAAGCCCTTAGAAGGAAGCCACGGGGTGCGTACGTGACAACCACGCGAAAACAGCATGGGACCGTGCGCGAAAACATGCAAAAACTGTAATAAAAAGTTATAACGTGATCGCGAGCGGCGAATAACAACCCAAGAGTGGGGATGGCTCGAGTAGTGGGGAGCCAAAGCGAGATACATTGTTCGAGGCAGTCTATCGGATACGGGCGTAGCGTGCGGACGTATTATGCTCTGTATATAACAACCAGGTACTCCCGCGTGATACGCGTTAAAATTCTCGTTTAACGATAGCGAGCGGTACACAGCTACCAATTGTAACAGTAAACGACACATTGTGTGCGTGAGTCGAAATATTGTAACAAATACAGCAATTAACGATCTGTAATAAATAATTCGTCTTTAGTGAAGTTACGTCTCAAGATTAATTTAACATACTTACCTTCTACTCACCTTGTCCATCGGCGATGATCCATCGTTGTCCGGCGTCTTCTCGGTATGCGGTAATGCGAAGATCCGGGGAAGTTCAGCAGCGGCGATGATCCATCCTGGGCAGGAACCTGAAACAAAAAAAGAATATTAGAGTATAGTTAATAATCGAGACAAACGGCAATCCGGTATGCGGTATAGCGAGGATCCGGGGAGCGCAGCGTCGGTGATGATCCATCTCGGGCATCCACCTGAAACACAAAGCGAATATTAGAGTATCGTTAGTAATCTAGGCAAGCGGCAATCCGGTATGCGGTGAAGCGAGGATCCGGGGAAACGCAGCAACGGCAAGCAGCTATCCGGTATGCGGTGAAGCGAGGATCCGGGGAAGCGCAGCAGCGGTGATGATCCATCTAGGGCATCCACCTGAAAAAAAGGGGAGAAATTACCCTCGTTTATACTGGAGATCATATCTCCAGCGTACCTTCTCGGTAGTTAGAGGTCAAACCGAGTGGCGACCGTCTGATAGGAAGTGATAACGCGTGAATCGCACTCTCAAACGGCCACGTCCGGTTACAACCTGACCTTGCAGCCCGAGGCAGCATCGCGGACGAAGCAGTCGGAATCAGCGACCGGAGGAGCCGGCGGTGACTCTGACCTGGCCAACTGGGCGCAGACCGCGACCCAGCACCACGTGTGAGCGAGTGCGCCCACACCTGCGTTACTATTCCCGAGCCGAATTTTAGCACATTTATTTCCTAAATGTCTTTCTCATTTGTACACGCGTAATTTTCATTTATTTTATTAACTCTATGTACAGATCATATAACATCCGACGGCCGGGAATAGTTTAAGTTTGTTTATTCAAACGCCAAGCGTGGCGTTTAACATTAGTTGTCATTACAAGGTTCGATTCACAATATGACAAATAAAGATTACCTTGATTTTCTCAAATATTACATTCACTCATAAACATATACATAAGTATCAAGTAACATAGCGATTTGGCGTTATTGCTCGTACTTATAATCAGTCATACGCGTAATAATACTTTGCGATACGGATATTGCGGTGTGCGCGTAAAGCATATAACGGAACATTTTTCGCGAAGCCTATCGACACGATGCGACTGATGATGACCAGCGATACGTGATTAAGCGATTTTCAGGTCCGAGCGATACTTGAGTACCGAAAAGTCGAGCACACACGTCAGCTGCAGGAGGAGACTATATAAAGTGACGTAACATGTCACCAGAGACACGCTTCACGTGTAGTTATTCATGTCCGATTCTCGTGCCAGAAAAACCCAGCTCGTACCTCTTCTCCTGGAAAAGACGATTTGTAAGTGTTTATTACACGTCAGCGAACGGGTCAAAGGTCATCCCGACCAAGTTCGATGCCTGTGCCGGGAAAGACACGACACAGATATAATTCGCGGAAACCAACATTGTCAATGCGTTGTTGGGATGCCAATTAAGGCATAATTATCGTTTAATTAGAATTTCGAGCACTGTGCCGGAAAGTCTTGGTGCAGACCTCGCGACCGCCAGAAATGATCTAGCGAGGTCATAATTAGGGCGAATATCAATTTTCACCCTGATCCGACCTGGGTGCCGGAAACACCCACCACGAGCACCTTCCACGGGGACAACCGTGTGCGATCATCTTATTAGGTCCCTAGGAACGCGTTCCACCGAGTCCCGTCGATCTATGATGCCTGAGCCGGAAGTTCCAGGCACACACCATCTACGTCATCTACGGGGAAAAAATTCATATCCGAGCATTTCCGGGATCGCCCTGATGACATCCATCGCGATCCTGTATCGATCCGTCACGTGTGCCGGAAAAAGCATATCACACAGGTACGAGACCTAATTTTACGTCATAGACGTCATTAGGCGATGCTAATTAACATCACCGTCGAGGTCCCGTCCGAATCCAATGTCTATATTCGGAATTCCCAGCACACGCGACTCCACCTGTAAAACACCATTTTGGCATACCCGGGGAGTAGCCATCATCGGGATTGTCAAAGGCGAGCGAGATCTGTCATATTTTGTAAAGAGATATACGCCAAAACGTATATCTCCGAAAACGAGATAAATTTACGAAAATGTATAAAAGCGTAGATCTTCGTATTTAATTTTCAGCGATCTATAATCCCATCGCATTCCTGCGTGTTTACGAAAAGTTGTTTGTCAGATACGCATATACCGTCATACGACGATCACGTGATCGCCGATGGTCCGATGTGAATAACAAGAGTGGGGGTACCGCCCAGGAGGGGACGTACGCCGTTGCGAGCGAGCGATCCTGGTCAGTCCGCCGGGAGATGTACAGTCGCGGTCATTAATGCCTTCCACCTGAAATCAGTCGCGTTCGGGGGCAGATAGTAGCTGAACGCGTCGCGTCTAGCGCTATTCGTGCTTCATGACTGTTGGGTCGGTAACGTCGTGGAGAACGGGCAAAGACCGTGTCGTGGAGAAAGAGAGAGCTGTCAGTTTGACAGCTGTGTGTCAGCGGAAGAGAGGTTAAGAACCGAGGGATCGTCTAAAAGTATAAGGAGAGTATAAGAAATACAAGGACATGTTAATTATTTGATGGTTAGTAAACAATTATTATAAGACAAACTTATATTGATATATATATATAATTTCAGATATCGTAGCTGAGGCATTAACAAAGATTATTGGCCGTATCGAGCCTTCTAGAGAATCGGAATCAAATACGAATAGGAAAAGAAGAAGAAGAAGAAAACCAGCTAAGACAGAGAAATGAAGAAAACAACGATGACTGTGAGAAAGGTAGAGATGATGGTCAATGGAGGAGGAGATGCAGTAAGATGATTTAATTTATATTATATAAGAAATTAATACATTGTTAGTAATTTCAAAATACGATTGCAGAACACCAGCGGGAAATATCAGCGTCATACGATCCGCGCTACGCTTGTCATGCGGCATACTCATCACGGACTCTGATCAGTATGATCCATCGTCACTATGTGTCCTCGCGGTAATCTCCGTCGCTCTTTCGTCGATAATTCATCGTTCACCACCTACACGAGGAATTTGGGATACACCAAAGTCATGGTAGGCAAATAAATTGCAGAGAAATAGGTAGTGAAAATATGTTTCGTTTCCGCGATAAAATCTCACTCTCTAATGAATTAGCATGCATATACTGAAGTAGTATTGTGTGTGTAGAACATAACATAAGATTAACTTTTGTTTAAAAAATGTTTATAAGTTTTTTGATTGATTTGATATTATAATTGTTAAAAAAGTTTACAAACTAATAATCCTGAAATAGCAAGTGATTATAATTGTTATCGTTCACGTTGGATAAATATGTGGGCTTTTAATAGAATTGCAATTTCTTACAGAGCATCGTCGAGCAAATGGTTCATCACATCTTCGAGGAGAATCCTGAATGGACACTTGCAAAGAGATCGGTATGGATTGACAGTCTCTAGGTCTTTGGTTTTAGCAGGGTTATTCAAGTCTTCGGCTTAAATCAATTTAAAAAGAGGCGCCAAGATATCGGAAGGCTTTAATTGCGTTCTCGCGAAATATGTTTCCCCACACAGCACAGTTTCTAAATCCAAAATTGCTTCCTCTCTGTTTGCATCGTGCATCGCGCATTGTGTTTCGCGAGAAAATCTCTTCTCAAAATAATGTTAAATAAATTGTTGAAATACTGTAAAATACTACTGTTAAATAAATTATGACAAAAGAAAAAATCTTAAAAAACGTGTTTATTTTCTTAGAAAACTTTCCATGTTACGTAAACTATTTAGTAAAGAAACAGTATAGACTAAACAAAAATTGTATGTATTATTGTTCTTGTTCTTGTTTTTATGGTTAGTGAATAAACTTTTTGTTTTATAAAAATGGAGATTTTGTCCTACAATTGATAGAATGAATTACTGCCAAGAACGGATAACATATTTAATATCATTCTACAGTGCGAATAATAAATTTACCAAATAGATTTCTCATAAATTAAATTAACATTTAGTCAATTTTTTCATTAGTCAAATAAAAAAATATCATCTTTTTTTACGTATTTATTTTATTCTCGAGAATATGTTTCTAATATCTATGTAAGAAGACAATAAAATAAGCTACTAACATTACAGAGATCTATTAAATATAAAAATATAAGCGCTCTCTCTCTCTCTCTCTCTTTCTCTAATATAATATAATATTTTACTTATACACATTATTAATATATTAGACTATTAATAAAGAGTGCATCATATTTCAGATATATTTATATTATTAGGAGTAGGTTTATATGTTCGTTTTACGCGCGGTTATATTCATTTCGAATGTTCGAAACGCAGTTATACGCAGTTTATTTGTTCAATCATAGTCGGCCACGCGGATCAGGATGCAACGAAATATTTACGCGAACTTGTCGGAAGCAGATAGGGGACGAATTATCGGACTTTATCAATCAGGGACAAATAGAACAGTTATCGCAGAAACAGTAGGATGCAGTAAGAAGACAGTATCATTGTGGATTCGGAAATATGACGAAGCAGGCTCTAATGTGTTGAAAGATCATAGGAAAAATAATGCAAGACCAAAAAAAACTACAGCTCATCAAGATGAAGAAATCGTCCAGTTGGTTGACGCAAATCCCTTCAATCCTGCTGCAACAGTTTTACAAAACGATAATTATCCAATCTCGGAAAGAACAGTGAGACGTCGCTTGAAAGCAGCTAAAGTTCGTTCGCATATACCAGCGAAAAAAGTTGCACTCACAGAAAATCATCGAAATCGAAGAGTGCAATTTGCATTACAATACTTAAATACTCCGCAAGAAGATTGGAATACGGTAATATGGATGGACGAAAAAGTATATTCTTCGAGTGAAGATGGAAGATACAGAGTGTGGCGACCGGACGGAGAACGCCTGAATCCAAAATACGTGCTCCCCTGTCAAAATAGTGGAAGAATTACATTAGGATTTTGGGGGAGCACGACATCCTTAGGATTAATGGATATTGTAGAAATAACACCACACATGAATGCAGAAGAATATGTGGGAATTTTGGAGGAAGTCCTGAAACCTTCTGCAGGACGAATATTTCCTGAAGAATAATACCCGATAATTAAGATCGTGCAAGACAATAGTGCTGTGCACACTTCAAGAATGGTCCGAAAATGGTTTAAAGCGAATCCCGATTTTCAACCAATACCATGGCCTGCAAAATCACCCGATCTAAATACAATCGAGAACGTTTTGGGCAAAATGCAAAAATCATGGATAGCTGGTGAATTGAGAACTAGAGAAGCATTAAGAAATCATGTTCATCAAGTATGGAACGAGTTGGCACTGAATGCTGATTATACGCAAAATTTTTTGTGAGTGCAACTGTTTTTGCTGGTATATACGAACGAACTTTAGCTGCTATCAAGCGACGTCTCACTGTTCTTTCCGAGATTGGATAGTTATCGTTTTGTAAAACTGTTGCAGCAGGATTGAAGGGATTTGCGTCAATTTATTTAACATTATTTTGAGAAGAGATTTTCTCGCGAAACACGATGCGCGATGCACGATGCAAACAGAGAGGAAGCAATTTCGGATTTAGAAACTGTGCTGTGTGGGGAAACATAATTCGCGAGAACGCAATTAAAGCCTTCCGATATCTTGGCGCCTCTTTTTAAATTGATTTAAGCCGAAGACTTGAATAACCCTGCTAAAACCGAAGACCTAGAGACTGTCAATCCATACCGATCTCTTTGCAACTGTCCATTCAGGATTCTCCTCGAAGATGTGATGAACCATTTGCTCGACGATGCTCTGTAAGAAATTGTAATTTTATTAAAAGCCCACATATTTATCCAACGTGAACGATAACAATTATAATCACTTGCTATTTCAGGATTATTAGTTTGTAAACTTTTTTAACAATTATAATATCAAATCAATCAAAAAACTTATAAACATTTTTTAAACAAAAGTTAATCTTATAAGTTATGTTCTACACACACAATACTACTTCAGTATATGCATGCTAATTCATTAAAGAGTGAGATTTTATCGCGGAAACGAAACATTTTCACTACCTATTTCTCTGCAATTTATTTGCCTACCATGACTTTGGTGTATCCCAAATTCTTCGTGTAGGTGGTGAACGATGAATTATCGACGAAAGAGCGACGGAGATTACCGCGAGGACACATAGTGACGATGGATCATACTGATCAGAGTCCGTGATGAGTATGCCGCATGACAAGCGTAGCGCGGATTGTATGACTCTGATATTTCCCACTGGTGTTCTGCAATCGTATTTTGAAATTACTAACAATGTATTAATTTCTTATATAATATAAATTAAATCATCTTACTGCATCTTCTCCTCCATTGACCATCATCTCTACCTTTCTCACAGTCATCGTTGTTTTCTTCATTTCTCTGTCTTAGCTGGTTTTCTTCTTCTTCTTCTTTTCCTATTCGTATTTGATTCCGATTCTCTAGAAGGCTCGATACGGCCAATAATCTTTGTTAATGCCTCAGCTACGATATCTGAAATTATATATATATCAATATAAGTTTGTCTTATAATAATTGTTTACTAACCATCAAATAATTAACATGTCCTTGTATTTCTTATACTCTCCTTATACTTTTAGACGATCCCTCGGTTCTTAACCTCTCTTCCGCTGACACACAGCTGTCAAACTGACAGCTCTCTCTTTCTCCACGACACGGTCTTTGCCCGTTCTCCACGACGTTACCGACCCAACAGTCATGAAGCACGAATAGCGCTAGACGCGACGCGTTCAGCTACTATCTGCCCCCGAACGCGACTGATTTCAGGTGGAAGGCATTAATGACCGCGACTGTACAGCTGTTAACTTGTCTCAATACAACCGAGTAACCCGCGTACGGAGCGATATCCGGAATAACGCGAACATAACGAGTTTCGCGAAAAGTGAAGATAGTGCCAGATATACGCATAACGTAATGGTCAGTCCGCCGGGAGATGTAAAGCCGTCAACACCTTTTCTCATGATAACCGGGGAGACCCGCGAACGGAGCGGGATCCGATGTGTCGCGAAAATATTATAATTTCGGACACTTGTGAAAAGAGTGACTGTAAAAGTCGCCCCTTTTGCGGCCCTCGATTTCGGGATCGAATCATATGCAAATCAGTTCCTTATGGTAAGATATTAATAGAAAAAAAGTTTCAACTTGAGGTGACATTTAGTTTTGGAAATATGAGAGGTCAAAGTTCTAAAAAAACTAACTTATTTCGGAATATGCTGTTTCATTTTAGCGTTTTAAAGTGTTTTTGTATTAGATAATGAATCTAAAGATGGACCCTGTTTATAGTCATCGATAACTTATAGTTTAGTCATTTTTTTGTTTTTTATAGTCATAGATAACTTTTTGACAATAAAAGTTATATATTAAAATACGAAGCAAAACGGCCGTTTTTTACAGAGCTTTAAAAGTTTAATTTGTATGTTCTATTTATATCAAAGTTTTGGTGCTTTTGCCCTAGAAAAAAATCAGTAGAAACATCTGGTAACCGTAAAATAAAGTGAAAAAGTATTTACTCATTTCATCCGATTGCAATGTGTTTCGTGTCATCTAATCCGCATTTGTAATTACAAATAGTGGTCCCCATTTGATATTCTCCGTTTGGCTCCTTCCCCTTCCCTCACATGGGGAAAGAGGGAGGGAGGGGGATATTGAATCGGTACAATTATATATCCCTTTCGAAAATATTCAGGACCTTTCTGAAACATTTCTTTCCAATGCTTATATGGGTACTTATATCCCAAGATATTAGGCAGAATCAAGTTAAATGGAACGCCCGTATATAGTATAACTTTGAACTCTCATATCTCTAAAACTAAATGTCACCTCAAGTTGAAACTTTTTTTCTATTAATATCTTATTATAAGAAGTTGATTTGCGTATGAATCGATCCCGAAATCGAGGGCCGCAAAAGGGGCGAAAAACCCGTCCTTTTTACAGTCACTCTTTGTGCACGATATACGTGTGACCGTGAGCAGTCTATTGGGAGAGCGCGACGCGGTAACATGTTTTGACATACGTGGCGATGTTCGAACGTTCTCGATACAACCGATGACTCCCGTCCGGAGCGATATCCGCGAAAGTGCGAGTAACATAAAATCTCGTGATAATAAAGATAGTGCGTGATATATGTACCATGTACGGTCAGTCCGCCGGGAGAGCTCGTACAGATAACTCATTTTGACGTGTAACGAAAGTTCTCTATACAACCGGGGAGACCCGCGTACGGAGCGATATCCGGAAATATCACGTATCGGTGTTAGCGCGTGCGACACATGTGAAGAGTGCGAAATTTCACATCCGTGTACGAAACGAAGGACGATCATTCGGGGGAATACGTTAGATTCTCACTACGACCGGTGATACACGTGTTGCGGAACGAAATTCGTGTCTTTTCGGAAAATTATCAATTTTACACGCGACACGCGAACTGTGATATACGACGATAGTGATACACCAAGAGTGACTGTAAATCATTGTCGATCGAACTGAATGACTATTTATTCGAAATAATATGAATAAATACATTGTTATACAAATTGATGGTAAAAGTTTACAATAACTTACACAGCTCGGATTACTTTGACCTTGACATATGTTGTCAAGGTCACCCTCCTGAGTGACCTTCAGAAGGTTTTAGTCGGCGGTCGCTGTTTATTAAAAAGTTATAAACAAAAAAAGTTTGGAAAATATAGCAGCTATTTTGAGTATTGGAAGGCATAAACGACTAATATTACGTTTTTTTTTAAAGCAGAGAATACTTTATTTCGTGAGTATGTGCTTCAACTTACAAAACACATACTTGTAAAGCGCGTCACTAACGTATAGGTTAGTGGCGCGCTTTACAAGTGTGTGCTTTGTATGTGCTTTGTATGTGCTTCAACTTCGAGAGCACATGCTTGTAAAGCGCGCCACTAACCTATAGGTTAGTGACGCGCTTTACAAGTGTGTGCTTTGTATGTGCTTCAACTTAGAAAATTGTTTATAACTTTTTAATAAACAAAAAAAAATTTTGTGGGAAAAATTATTTAAAGCAGTGAATTGTTGGTATATTGAAAGGAAAGTTACCCATCTCTGCTTTAAATAACTTTTCTTTCAATATACCAACAATTCACTGCTTTAAATAATTTTCCCACAAAATTATTTTTGTTTATAACTTTTTAATAAACAATGACCGCCAGCTAAAACCTTCTGAAGGTTACTCAGGAGGGGGACCTTAACAACATATGTCAAGGTCAAGGTCGTTTATGCCTTTCAATACTCAAAATAACTGCTATATTTGCCAAACTTTCTTTGTTTATAACTTTTTAATAAACAGCGACCGCCGACTAAAACCTTCTGAAGGTCACTCAGGAGGGTGACCTTGACAACATATGTCAAGGTCAAAGTAATCCAAGCTGTGTAAGTTATTGTAAACTTTTACCAAATTGATATACCGAGTGTCTCAAATCATTCGACGATATCCTGTGACCTATCCTGAGTCACCTTCCAAGCGGGAGATTCACGCGTAATCACCATTCCTGCGGAAATTAAGTGCGAATAAATGCACATTAGTATACGATACTTACCTGAGATTCTGCGACGATCCTGTGGGTGCTTCATCCGTGACGATCCAGTGGTCCAGAGCATCGTTGGTAGTAAGCGGCTTCTACGAAGAAGGTCCATCCGTGACGAGACGCAGAGCGGCCAGCAGCAGTCCGGAACACCTGAAACAGAGAAAAGGGGGAATTAGTCGACAGATACGGTTAGTGGTATATTTACCTTTCTCGATTTAACGGGTAAAATCGAGTGGCGACCGTGCTACACAAACTTTGAGTAAATTTCGGTAGTTTGACGAATGAGTCGTGTCACGCGTGACCTTGAAACCGTCAGTTTCAGCGTCTCCGTCGGGCAGTGGAGCGGCCAAGCAGAGGGCGTCGATGGAGCCGGAGAAGCCGCGGGTAGTGGCAGACCAGCCCGCGGAACTTAAAGTGCGGCTCGAACGGGTGACACGAGGGACATCAAAGAGCGACTCCACAGGTGGGAGCGGAGCCGAAGAGGACGCCGCCCAACGCCCTCCAAAACACCCTGGCGAAAAGCAAATGTAACCCTCGACCCAGCGGACAAGTGTACATATGCGTTTAGGATTAAGGATAAATATTAAGTTTCGCGAGCGTGTAAATATATTATAATAATCATAGGTTAAGTTTGCGAGCGAGCATAGGATAGTAAAAAATACATTTTTGTTTGTATGCTAGTAAAAGAAAAATATATTTTGTTTATGTGCCGCAATAAAGAGTGCATTATGTTTGTATGTTTTGGACGAATGCGCGGATAAGAAAGCAGCGTATAATTTTCGATAAGCATCGTAAGTCGATAGCTGTAAGAAATATATAATAAAAGGATTTATTTCAGTATCCCAAAATAAATACGTAATAAAATTGATATCTTCCCTGCTTCCATACGCGTGAGAAATAGATAAACGCGAGTAAAAGTAGAGTCATTATGAAAGCTATTTAAATTAAATTGATCGAGTCAATCGGAAACGAGAACAAATCCGCGAGTAAGTATTTCGAGTCATCGTAAGAGACATTCAACGATAATTAATTAAAACTCGTAACATTCGAAATAACGGGCGCGTTCGAAAGACAAGAGAGCGCGTTGCACACGCAGTCAGCCAATCAGCGACGACAAGCGGAGGCGCGCACCGAATTTCTTACGCGAGAGACGGAGACGTATGCCGAGTGACGAAAGGCCCTGAGGGGGACCCAAATAGCATGTCTGACAAAGTTTCAACGTGATCGGACGGACGCGTGCCAAAATCGATGCGCGGCCTCATACCCCAAAACCGAGATATCCGGAGTAATCAGGGGCGACCCTGAAGCACTACCTTATCGATGGCATGATCGAAACCACCGAGCGTAGGGAGTCACATGCGCGCGGGTCAAAGGGCATTCAGACCGTCATTCGGGGGGGGGGGGGGGACAGCACATGACAGTGCCGGGGGGGAGAAGGGCAGAGTTAATGCGCACAAGAGGTATCTTCTCCCCCCTTCGCCCCCCCCCCCCTCGGAACGGGAGGAGGCCGTTGCCGTCGGCGACGCCGGCCAACGGCCGTACGCACGGTCCCCCCCCCCCCAAAAAAAACTAAAGGGGTGACCGCGGGGGTGGAGCGGGCGTGCGGGCGGGGTTTACCGCACGCCCGCAGCATAACCCACCCCTGCTAGAGGGGCGGCGGTCTGGGTGGATGTCCCCCCATTCCGCCGCGGTGGTTTCAAGTGGCGGCTCCAAGGAGCCGGGGGAGACGCCGGCGGCGTCTCCCGGGTTGGCGCCCAAGTCAAATGGGCCTGGCGCTGGGGGGCCCCGGAAGAATCAGTGCGTTTCCCGGGGCTCCCCATGACAACGAGCGCCATGAGGGACATCCGCAGGAGTTTTAGTGGGCAAGGTATGCATGCAGTATCGTAAGCGATGTGCATGCTATACAATCCCACACTCCCCCCGCTTATGCCTCTCCCCGGAGGCCGGGGGGGTCTTCCCCGAAAGGGGCTACTGGGTAAACCTGGGACTTTTAGCCCCAGGGATCCCAGTAGTCGAAGATTTCTCCTGCGAAAAAAAAAAAAAAAAAAAAATTCAGACCGTTATTATTGCATCCATGGTGTCGGCGGAGGGCCGATCCAACTAATTTCAGCATATATATTCGAGCCATAACGGCGCGCAGCTAACTCCGTGCGACAAGGTCATAGGCGTGCAAGGGCATGTGCGACATGCTCGCGCGAGCGGAACAAATGTTCACGAGTCATTGTAATAGCGGCCAGGGCGGCGCGCACGAATCTCGATGCGACAAATTAAAAAGTTAATGAGCATCATTTGGGATTGCATAGAAGCATCCGAATGACGGGACAGAGCAAATCGCGAGTCGATAGATGCAACGGCTTACGAGATACATGCGCGCGTCAAGCGGAAATCGAAATTCGCGGCAGCGAGGATAAATAATCGTGCGAATAGCTTTATTATGGAAGCACGGAAGAGCATAGCGATTACGAGCGAAGAATATCGTCGTAAAGCGAGCGACGAGATATATTTCAGATTATGTACGTAGAGATTTCCAGAACGTGGAAATACGAATTTGGAAGTTTCTACAGATGAGTAAATTATAGTAAACAACCATTGGAATGCGAGCGCTCAGACAAACATGTTTTCGTGATCGGACGACTTCGAAAACATGTTTACGCGAAAGGGAGAATGGAATGCGAGTGCTCCGAGGTAGGGATGCGAACGCGCAGACGCGAACGGCTCCGACGGCGAGAACGGAGCAAGTCTCATGGTCTTCTATCCGGGAGAGTCCTAGCGTGCGGACGTGCTAGTGTCTCTTTATTATAAAACCGGAAATAACCCGCGAGCGAGGCGTGATATCGCTAACGAGTGAACAACCGCGGATCGAGATAACGCGAGTTGTAATAATTAATAACATCTTTATTTGAACATTTGAGAACAGTAATTAACGACGATTCACGTGTGTGTGAAATCGGAGTAGTGCGGCGATCGATGATTACGCGCGACAGTTTGAGCGGATATCGACGTGCGCGAACATTAAATAGCGTTAGCGAGTTGCGACGAACCACGAGTTATAATCGCATTGATAATTTGTAACATTCCAGCGTACGACTAAAAGCCGGCGCGTATATTCGGCCAGCCTACGTGGCGACGGACGGCCATTTTGTGAGCGCTAACGCGTATCCATATTGTGTGTAATCTGAAATAGAAATAAATTCAGTGTTAAAAGCAGAGCAAAGTGTCTGTGAATATAAAGTTATTTTCCTGTGAAATACTTCCCTGAAATTAAATCGGTTAACACGGGGTCCGTTGAAATCCCTGTCCAGCGACAATCCGACGATCCAACGG
This sequence comes from Leptothorax acervorum, assembly GCA_035220615.1. NCBI lineage: Eukaryota > Metazoa > Arthropoda > Insecta > Hymenoptera > Formicidae > Leptothorax > Leptothorax acervorum. The sequence continues at coordinate 172,477 of JASTWQ010000207.1, forward strand.
CGACGACGTTCCTGAGGCGGCGGCGATCCAGCGACGGCGGCGATCCAGTGGGCAGCGGGGTCCATCCGGCATCCGAGGGGAACCTGAAACAGAGAAAAGCAGAATTAAAATCAAAATCAATCTACGAAAGGTCTGTGGACATTATACTTACCTTCTCGGTTAGACACGGTTAAACCGAGTGGCGACCGTCGATAAAAGCGAAATTAGAGACAGTGAGTCGTGATAAAATCACTTTCCGCCTGGTTAGGGTATCCGAATAACATATGCGAGAAATAGGGAGTAACCTTACCATCGGATAGTGCAAAGTTAGGACTGGCCTGGACGAACGTTCGGTCACAACCTAACGTGCCCGGTTACAACCTAACCTTGCGACCGCACGCTTTCCAGGCGCTGGTGCGGATGAGGGGATCGCCGCGGGTAATTCTGGAGCGCGTGGCGATACCCAGTGAGGCGGCCGGAGGAAGTGATGGGCGGCCGATTGTGTCGGGCGAGCGGCTGCCAGACATGCCGGCGATCCCACATAGCGGGGAACCGACGCCAGAGCGTCACCAGAGTGCGAGCGAGGTGCCGGTGGTTCCAGCGAACGAGCCGGTAATCTGGGTGCCGATTCCCGGTGACGAGGTGGAGCAGCCGTCGGACGACTTCATGAGTCCGGACAGCGACGGGGTCTCAGACCTCGACCAGCCCCGTCAGCAATAAGGGACCATCAAGGCGGACACGGCGAACATTTGCGAGGCCGGAATACGGTCATTATTTTCATTTTCTTTAATCTCAATAAGAAAGCCATTGGCGCATCTTTGTTTTGATCCTCATTATCATTTTCTATAGTACGTAGGTTAATTATAGAGACACGCCCATCAGGCACGGTCACTTGGCCTTTGCGTTAGGATTAAGGTTATTCTTGTTTATTCCGCCCCATTCATTCATTATGTTCTTTTCGGCTCACGCGAGTAATGTATTTATGTTTTGTTTTGACGCGCGCGAGAATCGGGCGTAGATATCACGCGAAACGGCATGAGCCACAAACAATCTCCAGGAAGCATCTAACATGATTTCTCTGTCCAACAGACTGTAAATTGTTCCTATTTTGTGTTGGATAGGATGACTCGAAAAGAAAGACAGGACAGAGCAATCATGTTGTCACATCCTAGCTTTTACAATAAAAATTTAATTTTTGTTATCAACATATTATTGGGGAATGGGTATCCTATTGATTTAATTTTCTTACATATCAATAAGAGACTGAGGAAACTCCAGTTCCAACATAATATTAATAACACTTGCAATGAGTCTGATTGTTCTCAACAGAAAAAGAGTTTTATTGTTATGCCATATATAAAATCTATTTCGGAAATCATTGCTTCGGCGGTGAATAAATCGGAAAATTCTGTAGGATACCGCATTCTTAATAAGCTTAATTGCTTCATTAAGGTCCAGAAGGATAAGAACTCCAATTTTTCTAACAGCAATGTGGTTTATAAATTCGACTGTAAGAACTGCAATGCCTCTTATGTCGGTCAGACGAAAAGACAATTACATACTAGATTGATAGAACACGAGAATAATATTAGACTAGATAAATCCAAACATTCGGTTGTGTCAAAACATATTGCGGAGTTCAATCATTCGTTCGATTGGGACAACACACGCATTTTAGAATTTGAGCATAATTACCAGAAAAGAATTATTGCGGAAATGATTCATATTAAAGAACAGCCTAACGGTATAAATTTAAACAAAGACACCGAATTATTGGACGAGGTCTATTTTGATGTTTTGAACCTGTTGTCTTAATCGTTTTTTAATAACAACGACGACTGGTTACTGTGCCCTTGCGATGCGAATACTTCCACAGTCAGCGTTAATTTCTTGCGGCGAACACACGTTTTTATAAAATGGATGGAATTTGTTCTCGTTTCTGTCATTTGGCGACTTATGTGAGTCCTCTTTTTGCTTAAATTCAATGGTTTAAAAATTTTTACTTTATTCTTACGGGATTCTCAAATAATAATAATCTTTCATATTTAGTTGCCTCTAAGTTGTTCTGCGACAGAGAAGAGTTTCCATTACATTATTTTAACACACACTTGGTCTCCTTGGACACACATGAGTCGTGAAATAAAGAATGCAGCCGAATTTGTTTGTAATTTGACCAATGTCTACGATGTTACTCTCTGAATTCATTTTGACTATTTGTCCATATTTATGGGTGAGAACTATTTCGACGTTATTGTATATATATGCGACAAATGTAAGTGTTTTCTTTGTTTAATGGTTCTGAAGAAGGCCAAGTAAGGCCCTTAACGTCAGCATGATTGTATTTGATTAAATATTAAACGTATTTTCAACATCCTTTAACTGCTCGAATATTGGTCGTTTTTTATTTTTTTAGCTGTTTGCTTAAACGAGCGAGATTAAGTAGTTATTTTTTATTTTTTAATCTCCAGGAAACTCAGACACAACGGTGATAGGAGCGACCTAGTACACGCTCTAAGTAGGTCGGCGTCGATAAGAGATAACGGGTTGGAACCGGCATCTTCAGTGAGGACGTCGACACCACGATCCACGGTGACAAGCGGCAACAAAACTTTGGATGACGCAACATCTAGAGTCAGAGCTGAGACGGGCCCGGCATCCGAGTCGATTCCGGACGAGTCAGCAATGTCGGTGACGAACCAAGAGGCCGATGAGATGCAGCTGCCTAGAGATAGGGAGATCCAAGCCCTGTTGAACGACGTTCTGGCAGGCAGGCATATGGATGATGCAATCATTCGGGCTGAAGTGGTGGCGGCCATGGATGCTGGAGAGGCCTAGCTCGCGGAGCCAGGGCAGACGGAGAACCGAGTAGGCTTCGATGGGACATCCCTTTCCGAGATGCTTCCGGAAGTCGTTACGGAGGAGGAGGTGGAAACTTCCAAAGAGACGCCATCCTTGCGTCAGTAGGCACATTGATGCAAGGTGGTGGTATCACTCGAAGAGCGCACGGGAGTATAGCATTGGATGACGTAACCTTATGTCCTGTAGTCCCTCGAGAGGCGTTCAGTAACGTCATATTCTGTTTCGTTTTAAGCGTCCGATGACGCAATAAGCAAATCCTTCGATTCATAACATCAAATGATGTAATATATCAGTTTCACGGTTGATAAATACCGTTGGCGCAATCCGGGCGTCTTAGTTTGTTTATCTTGGCTGACGCAATCCGGGTGTCTTGGTTAATTCTTGCACTGACGCCATCCGGGCGTCTTCATTTTTCCTTTACTGATGCAATCCGGGCGTCTTAGTTTAAGTTTCCTTGACTGACGCAATCCGGGCGTCTTAGGTTTAGTTTGATGACGCAATCCAGCATTTGAGGCGTCGAAATAACATAGGATGACGCAATATTTTATTTAGTTCTAAAAGTGATGTAACCACCGTAATTTTTAAGCAGGCATGATTAGTTGAGTTGCATCAGATTTTGTAACGATGGATTATTTTTCACAGAGTTTTCTGATCTGTCGGTGTGATATTATTTATTTTGTGTAACTGCTTATTTCTAGGAATAAAATTATTTAGTTCTCAGTTTAAGGCCAAATATAGTTAAGGTCAAAGTGCGCAAGGATGACGCAATTCCCGTGTTTATAAGGATTGCGTCATCACCGTAATCCTGCGCGGGAGCATAGCGCATGCGCGTAGGTGTAGTGGGAGAGCCAAGCGCAGCTCTCGAGAGCTTTTCTCAAGTAACAGTCGTCGCAAGCGGACGTGTCCCATTGACTCGGCGATTGAGATAGTTCCGCGGAGCGCGCGTTAATACGCATACTGTATTTAGATACGACAAATATATTGTTATTATATCGTTAATAACGGGAGTGAACCCAATTATTGTCCTGCATTTCCTAATCCTCATCGACACGAATTCCGATTCTTCCCAAAGAAAGAAAACTTCGAAAATTCGAGAAGGGCGTTGCAGCGTTGGCAGCAAGCGGCGTCCCGAAGATCGTTCGGTCATGAGAGGAACATCCGGGCCTCAACGAGCGGCACTGGGCATTCATCCTCCCACGTAAAGGTAAACGTGATGGCGACCGTTATTGATATCGCGAGTAAGTGCGCGATTATTAACTATTTGAGTGATCCGTTCGGTCACAGCGTGCGGAAGCTGGCTTCTGAAAGCTTATCTTCCAGACGAGTTAGTGAAAACGCGCTTGAGAAGACCTGGTAGGCGTTCTGAGTAGGTCGGCGTCAATGCGCGGTGACGCGTACGGAAACTGGCTTCTGAAAGCATATCTTCCAGACGAGTTAGTGAAAACGCGTTCGAGAAGACCTGGTACGCGTTCTAAGTAGGTCGGCGTCAATGTGCGATGACGCGTACGGAAGCTTCAGAGGGCTTATCTTCGAGACGAGTCAGGGAAAATGTCTTTCTAAAGACCTAGTTCACGTTCTGAGTAGGTCGGCGTTAACGAACGATAACGCGTGCGGAAACTAGCTTTGGAGAGCTCCTCTTCGAGATGAATTAGCGAAAATATCTTTCAAAAGATCTAGTACACGTTCTGAATAGGTCGGCGTCAATAAACAATAACGCGTGCGGAAACTTGCTTTAGAAAGCTCGTCTTCGAGACGAGTTGGCGGAAACGTCTTTGAGAGGACCTAGTAAACGCTATGAGTAGGTCGACGTCTATAAGCGGTAGCGCATGCGGAAACTAGCTTTCGAGAGATCATCTCCGAGATGTGTTAGCGGAAACGTCCTCGAGAGGACCTGGTAGACACGCCGAGTGGGTCGGCGTCAACGGCGGAAAAGGTGCAATGTCCACGAGCACCTTCTCCTGGGAAATCGACAGCTAATGAGACGAGGGGCATCCCCGAGAGGGTGCGCACAGGTCGGCGTCAACGCCCGAGGAAGTTCCAAAAACTTGGAAACCTGGTGCAGCGGAGCCAGCTAAGGAGGACCACCACGTTGTACTGTCGGTGGAAATTTCCACGCCAAAGCCCCCAGAAGGAAGCCACGGAGTGCGTACGTGACAACCACGCGAAAACAGCATGAGACCGTGCGCGAAAACATGCAAAAACTGTAATAAAAAGTTATAACGTGATCGCGAGCGGCGAATAACAACCCGAGAGTAGGGATGGCTCGAGTAGTGGGGAGCCAAAGCGATACACGTCGCTCGAGGCAGTCTCTCGGATACAGGCGTAGCGTGCGGACGTATTATGCTCTGTATATAACAACCGGGTATTCCCGCGTGATACGCGTAAAAATTCTCGTTTAACGATAGCGAGCGGTACACAGCTACCAATTGTAACAGTAAACGACACATTGTGTGCGTGAATCGAAATATTGTAACAAATACAACAATTAACGATCTGTAATAAATGTTTCGTCTTTAGTGAAGTCACGTCTCAAGATTAATTTAACATACTTACCTTCTACTCACCTTGTCCATCGGCGATGATCCATCGTTGTCCAGCGTCTTCTCGGTATGCGGTAATGCGAGGATCCGGGGAAGCTCAGCAGCGGCGATGATCCATCCTGGGCAGGAACCTGAAACAGAGGAAAATATTAGAGTATAGTTAATAATCGAGACAAGCGGCAATCCGGTATGCGGTAAAGCGAGGATCCGGGGAGCGCAGCGACGGTGATGATCCATCTCGGGCATCCACCTGAAACACAAAGCGAATATTAGAGTATCGTTAGTAATCTAGGCAAGCGACACCCCAGTATGCGGTAAAGCGAGGATCCGGGGAACGCAGCAACGGCGAGCAGCTATCCGGTATGCGGTGAAGCGAGGATCCGGGGAAGCGCAGCAGCGGTGATGATCCATCTTTGGCATCCACCTGAAACAAAGGGGAGAAATTACCCTCGTTTATACTAGAGATCATATCTCCAGCGTACCTTCTCGGTAGTTAGAGGTCAAACCGAGTGGCGACCGTATGATAGGAAGTGATATCGCGTGAATCGCACTCTCAAGCGGCCACGTCCGGTTACAACCGGTCGTCACTAAGTCGATTCTCCGTCCTAACCCTACCAGGCGGAAGGTGACTTTACCACGACTCACTCGTTACTCTATTGAATTACGGTCGCCACTCGGTTTTACCAAAATCTACCGAGAAGGATAGTATATTGACAGACCTTTTGACGTCAAATTTTAATTCCTCCTTTCTGTTACAGGTTCCCTCAGGATGCCGGATGGACCCCGCTGCCTCTGGAACGCCGCCGTCGCTGGATCGCTGCCCTCGCTGGATTGTCGGGACGTCGTTGGACAGGGATTTACTGGTCGTCGCGTCAACCGTTGTGATTTAGGGAAAGTATAACCACAGGAAAATAACTTTTACTCACAGACACTATGCTCTGCTTTTGACACTGAATTTATTCTGTTTCAGATCACATAAGATGGCCGTGTACCATTGTACTTACAAAATAGACGCCCGACGCCATATTGTTGGTCGGTTTATACGCAATTATAATTGCTCGCTCGTGCAATAATTATCGTTATCTCGCCGCGTTTCGTTCACACGTACTGTCCACGCGCGCGTCTCGATCGCTGACTATCGATCGGTTGTACCGGAGCTTCACTGGCTCGGCCAATCGGTGAGTCTTTGCGTTTTTATATCGACCGTCGCACGGTTCCGTTATCACTCACGACTGAGAATGTTCGGCTCGCGTGATTATTCGCGATTGTTTCACCGAATGCGATTTAGCACGTCGCTCGCGGGTTGTGTCCGGTTTGACCTTGAATACTCGCGACACTCTCTCGCGCTGCGATTGATCCAGGACGAATTACCCTTTTGAGATATTAATCACTTTTAATTAATACTCGCGTAATTGACTATCACTGTTATGTGACTTCTTACTTAGCGGTGATACGCGCCACTCGCGGGTTAACCCCGGTTTTATACGAGAGCACAGCAGCACGTCGGCACGCTACGTCTCTCCCGGACGAGAGACCCTTTCGCGATTACACTCGCGCGATTAATCGTCACTGCTAATTAACTTTGCGTTATTCGCTTTGCGGGATTACGCGCCGCTCGTGGGTTATCTCCGGTTTTAATCAGAGCTCTCCTGGCACGTCCGCACGCTACGATCGCTCCCGGATGAAAGACCAAAATGGCTGTTCGCGATTGCCCTCAATGCGCATATTGCGGCAGCGTAGTGGCTACCCCACTACCGAATCTCGCATTCCGTTGTTCGTCTTGCACAAACATGGTTGTCGGGTATATCCCCACCAGAGTGTCTCCGCATTCCAGAGCTCGCTCGAAAAACGTGTTTGTCGGTGGAAATTTCCGCGGTATCACGCATTCCTCGTCCCGAGAAACTTTCGCCGTTCGTCTATTCGGCGTTACAAGATATCGATCGCCGCTTGTAATATTTAATCGCAATCATCGCCAATCACACTGGTTACGCTCGCCCGTATCCTATCGTTGCAGGACGTTACAATCCGCTCGTCCTGCCGCGAAATGGTCACGGTGTCCCGCCGATCATGTCTCCGGATAATCCTACTCTAACCCCGTATGCACAGGTGGGTCTTTCGAGACGTCCCACGCCTTTCCCGCGTGACGCGCGCTAAACGCGCCGTCTGCTCACCGATATCGTGTGGCTGTCGGACCACATTACGCGGTCCGGCGTTGCACGTCTGGGCTGGTCCCCTTTTTGATGACGCACCGGGCCTCGGTGACTCCGGGGTATGGCTCTCTGATATCGGTGAGCCGACTATGTAGCAGGTTGCTATCTTGTCGTGTGTGTTCCCTGAGCTTCCCTGGGAACGTTTGTCTCACGATCGATCGCGCCTCACGCTGGCTCGCGGATCTCGCGAGGCCATATACGCCTCGTCGCGCGGGTTTGTCCTTCGTGTTTCGGAGCGTCGCCCGTCTCTGTCGACCCGGACCGCACTCGCAAATCTCGCTTGCCCGGCCAAGTTCCTGGGACAACTTCCGGTTACGGCTCGGATGTCATTTCCGCGTTTTTCGCGTTCCCCTGAGTACGTTTCACGCGCTTACGTTCAATCGATACGCGTGCCCCATGCAAACGCGGAGCCAGTGCTCCAAATCGATATTGACGTCACGGGTAGTCCCGTCTCGTTTCGTTGACACCCCCGCTATCGCGTTTAAATCTCCCGAATGCGCGCTCGCGAAGATTCCCGGACCATTTCTCCCCCGTATATCCCTCTCTTGCGCCGATCGCTTCCGCACGCTGGCACATTAAGTGGACGCTGGTTCTTGGGTCATCTTTTTAAACGAAATTTTATTCTCTCCGTATAAACCTGGTATGCCCCTTCGGCATATTCCGGATAATCTGTGCGCACGTTTTCGCGTTACAATACGCTCTCGCCGGCGTCGCCGTTACCATATCGGTCGCTTGCTTATGTGTGTATATATATATGTTTCTAGGCCGCTGGCTTTGTTAGTGAACACAGAATTTATTCGTTGCATTTATTAATCATCGTATAATTATCGCTCGCTGTATGCAATGTTATATCTGGCGCTTACGCTAATTGAAATCAACCTTATAAACTAATGTCTCTAGCGCCTATAAGAGATCTAAATGTCTATAAACTAATTCTACTGTTGTTTGAGATTAGGAGATGTGCAACCGCGCTCGCTTGCATGCCTGCAATCACGCGCAGTCAATAAAAGTTATTCTGCATGATTCATAAGTTATAGCATGGATCTTTCGTTATATTCCGGAAAGTTCGCTAGCTGGTAGCAATAACACAGCCGTGGATGACCGGTCGTCCAAATAAAGTCAAGCAACCGCTCTCACACAAAAGGAAGATCCATGTTGTAAACAAACGAGCGAAAACATGTAACGTTCCTTTCGGGTCGTCGCGTGAAAACGGTGACGTCCTCACAGTAACATAGGGCTCTGAGAGCCAATCACCCTCTCGAAATTAGCGGTAACCAGCCTGGAGGGAGGTCGTCTCGGAAGTAATAAAAGGACCGCCACAGCACCGCGGAATAGATTTCGCTCGCAAATCACCCGCTTAGCTTTTCGATACAACCGCTAGTACACCGCTTATACTGACTGATTCGAACTTGCTGTAGCCGCTTCGTTTGCCGTAGCTTCTGTGCGCGCTTCTCGGCTTTTTTAACGGGCGAAAGAACATTGTAACCATTGTACCTTTGTATGTAATATATTTCTTTATTGGACTAATTTACGGTGTTTCGTGTGAACTGCTTTTCCTCGTGTTTGTCTTCCTCTCGCTACACCGCGTTTTCGCGTGCTCTCGAACAACTGTGTATATGTGTGTATATGTGTACGCGTGTATGCACGAGAGACTTGTCTATCTATGTACCTATACAAAAAGCAAATTCATTCCGCTGGGACAAGGGTTAGCTCTCGTGCGCGCGACAGGAGGGCATGGGCAGTCAGGGCTCCCGCGATGGCTGCTCCTTTGGCTGCTCCCTCGGCTGCTCACCCTCGTTGACGCCGTCCTTGCCGCTGTGCGTCCCTCCACGGGCCGCTAACGCGTCCTTCAATTTCGGGACCTACCACTACCGGCTCGACCAGGGTATCCACCCGCCTGATGCTCGGCTTGGCAGGCTGCTCCTGACCCCCTGTCTCGGTCCCCGACGATGGCAATGGCGTCCCTGCAACAGACGGTTGCAAAGTTACCTTCTGATTTTTTCTCATCTGCTTCGCCTATTTTACCAGACGGAAAGAGATATTACCACGACTCACTCTTATTTCTTTAATTGAATTATCGGTCGCCACTCGGTATGACCGCTACCCACCGAGAAGGACAATATATCGACAGACCTTTCGTAGTTACTCTTGAAACTTCCCCTTTTCTGTTTCAGGTTCCCCTCTGGATGCCGGATGGATCACGATGCCCTCGCCCCCGTGCAGGGGAGCGATTCCCTGCTTCGGGGAGGCATGGCCCATGCCACCGAGCGCGTCCCCGGGTTGCGGATAGGGGAATGGCCTCCAGATATGGAGGTTACCCGTGAATAACTCTTTCGGGAGGAATAAGCGGGCGCGGACAAGGGCACAGTGAGGGCGTGGGGGGTGTGCTCCCCTTTGGGCGTTGCTCCTGGCGTCCGGGGCGAGCGTGGCTTATGCCGCGTTCGTGCTGGCGTCGGATGTGGCCCTGAGGGGGGGGTGCACCTTCCTGCGAACTGGAGCCCGGCGACTCCATTAGGGACCTGGGGGTCCCAATCGCCGGTAGGGGAAGGCGACCCCGACTACAAACGCCCGGCCGGCCGGAGCCGTTAGGGAGGAGGTCTGCTCCTCCCACCGAGCTACGGGGTAGGGTTTGTGGTGGGGGTACCACCGTCTCAAAGCGGGCAGGAATGCTGTCCCGCTGAGAGGGAGGGGAAGATCCTGCTCTTCGGACCCATTGCACGCCGGTGATCCGGCAGGGGAAGAGAGCGGGATTACCTTTCTCGTCCCTGGTCTCGGACGTGGTCCGCGATCAGGGACGGGGAGGAACCCACACTCGCGGCTGCACACCGGGGACGTGGTTCCACGGTCCGTGAGGGGTGGAGGGTCGTCTGGGCCGCTCGAACGTATTTTGATGCCGGGACCAGGCGACCTGGGATGGTGGACTTCTCGGGCCACTCGGACATATTTCGAGGTTAGGGCCGAGCGGTCTGTCTGCCACGGCAGCAGTGAGGGACGGGCAGGCCGGGCTCGGTAGCTCTTTAGCAACCGGCCTAGGGGAAGAAAAACCCCGAAATCAAACCATACACACACCTTCACACTCTATACACTACACTTACAATCGGGTTTCGCGGGTTTCCGCCGGGGGCCTCCGGGGGCCTGGGTTGTCGTGCGCGCGTCGAGGCAGAGGGTACAGCGGTTAAACAGGGTTTTGTCGACATTTCCCTGGGCGCCCGATAGTACAGGGGCCCGGGTCGGCCTAACCAGCATGACCTGGCTGTCCCACCAGCGGGCGAATAATCTCGCGGGGGCGAGTACTGCCGGTTGGTGACCGGTTGGGACCGTGCTCGCCCTCGCAGGGGCCACCGCCGAGGCCACTGTCCTTCGCGCGCTCGATGCTCCTGGGTTTCCCGGGTCTCCCGGTGCGGGGCTTCGCGGGCCCGTGTACACGCACACACACTCACACACACGCACATAGTTTGACTAGGAGTAAAAAAAAACTATGAAAATGTCAAATCCGAGGAAAATTGTAATGAAAAATGTTGAACTGAAGTCCGGGGTTTCCCAGCCCCACGTGAAGGTGGAGAGGATCGCAAAAGCGAAGTCCTCTGCGGACATGCCTGCACCCAAGTGCGTACAGGAGAGGCGGGCCAAGGAAGCGGCTAATGCCGCTGCCTCTGTCAGCGGTTCACCCTCCGGCTCCCTAAGTGATTCGCCACAACTAGGCCGGAGGGATCGCTCTTCGTCCCTGCCGGACACGAACGCGCCGGATGTCGCCGTCACGGGCGAGAGGGACGGGAAGGCAGGCATGGGGCCTGTCTATTCCAAGGCCAAGGAAGACGTCGTGGCCTTGGATGGGGTGATCCTCAAGCTGAGGGGCAAGAAGGTCCCCCCGGCGCTGAAAGCCGAGGAGACACGAGGTCGCAAGCCCACGGAGGGGGAATGCTACCTGAAAAGGCTCGAGGAGCAAAGGCGGGAGCTCGCCGGCATTCTCGAGGACCTGAGGGGTATCACGGACACCTCGACGCCCGTGAACCTCTCGGGAAATCGGAAGGCCCTCGAGAGGGAGGCGGCGGAAGAATTCCGCTTCACTCCGCCCGAGACGCTCCCAGGGATAATCCTGGAGAGCGTGCGGACGATCGACAGGGTGCTCAACAAAGCGGGCAATCTGCAGGGTTCCCTGCAGGGCGCCCTGAACAAAGCCGCGGCGGACATCTCGGCCGCGGTTGAGCACCTTGCCCGCAGGCAGGCAGGCCCGACCATTGGCGACGCGCGGAACGCGGGGGCTAAAAGAGCTCCGCGGCAAGATCTCCCATGAGGAGGAGATCAAGAACCTGAGGGAGCAGCAGTCGCAGCATGCGCTGCTGCAATCTCACGTACAGGAGCTGCAGCGACAGCTGCAGAAAATGCGGGAGAGGGAGGTCCCCCAAATTGGGGAGCCGACCCCCCGGGACAGGGAGGCCAGGAAGAGGGTAAGGGTGCTGGCCACCTCCTCGTCGGAGGAGGACCGGCCACCCTTGAAGATGTCGGCCGCCCAGCCCTCGGTGGGGGAGGCGACGGGGCCCCTCTCGACGCCCATGGAGGTGGGCGCCGAGGAGGAGAGCTCCTATGAGCGCCACAGGGAAGAGCTAGAGAGAGAGGGGCTCCCACCCTTGTGCAGGCCGCCCGTTAAGGGTAAGCGGGCCCTGTTGGAGAAGGCGGTGCCTCCTAGGAGGGAAGTCGCGGCCGCAGGCGGTGTAACCGCCACCGCTGCGATGGAACAGTCGGAGCCGATCCCCCAGGTCGTGGAAAGCCTGAAGGGACAGATGCTCCGACTGTTCGAGAGGATGGCAGCATCCTACAGAAGTAGGATGCTGGAGGAGATGGACCGGATGCTGGGGAGGACTGTCCCAGCACCCGGTCCCACGACCCTGGCGCCGGCGGGGGGAGTGGTGCCCCCCCTCCCCCGCGGCGGGGACGAATGGACAATCGTCACCGCCAAGAGGGCGAAGAAGAGGAAGAAGGGGAAAAAGGGCGTCAACCCCCGGCGATTGAGCCAAGAGGGGTGACCTCCTTGAGGGTGGCGGAAAGGGAGGTGCCGGGGGGGGCAGGAAGGGCCCGCAGCCCCGGGACTTCTCATCCGTGCCCCTCCCCCCGCCGGGACGACATTTGTGAAGTTGGCACCCTTTTTTCAAAATTTGAAAAAAATCATCAGAGTTCTGGGTGCCCCAGCAAGAGTTCTGGGGTTCTCTATCGATTTTAGAAAGAGTTCCGCCATTTAAAGTGACGAAAACATTTTAAAAATGGGGGTGCTAACTTCACGGCGCACCTCATTTTTTAATAAATCAATTTTTTATGGTGGATTCAAAAGTATTTCGAAGAGTTCTAGAGTTCCCTATAGGTTTTAAAAAAAAAGAGTTCCGTTAAAATAACACCAAAAATCAAAAATTTAAAAAAATCATATTTTTAAAAAAATTATTTTTATGGTGGATTCTGAAGTATTTCGAAGAGTTCTAGAGTTCCCTATAGGTTTTAGTAAGAGCCGTTCAAATAACCCCAAATATCAATGATAAAGTGGAACGCATATTTCAAAGTTGCCCAAATATTCAAAAATCCGCAGTTCTGGGAGGCCCCCCAAGAGTTCTATCGATGTCTATAAGGAGCCGAAGCGCCACGACCAATATTTAACGAGATACGGCCATCCAAAGGGCGCTGCTCGAAAAATTTCCAAGTCCCGAGGGGTAGGAATTTTTTCTCGAATTCGACAGTTCTGATCGGAGTTCTGGGAGGCCCCCCAAGAGTTCTATCGATGACTTTTATAGCCCGAAGCGCTACGACCAATGTTGAAAAAGTTGAAGGCATCGAAGGAGTAAGGTTTAAGAAATTTTTAAGAATTGAAGAGTGAAAATGTACTTACATGATAGTAAACACGCTGTTGTAGACCACGTGACACGGGTTGCAATCATGTCTACCCATTAGAGAATAGCAACTTCTACTCTGACAGGTAAGATATAAATGCCACCCATGCGCACGTATATGTTAATATTTACTCTTCTTGCACAATTGCGTTTCATTATCTTTATATTAAAAAAGTAGCGTATTTTTTTATTATGATAAGACTTTTACTGCGCACGGCGCAGAATGGATTTGCGTGGTAATCACTGCGCACGGCGCAGAATGAATTGTCGTGATAATCACTGCGCACGGCGCAGAATAAATTTTCGTTGTAATCACTGCGCTCGGCGCAGAATGAATTGTCGTGGTAATCACTGCGCTCGGCGCAGAATGAATTTTCGTTGTAATCACTGCGCTCGGCGCAGAATAAATTTGCGTGGTAATCACTGCGCATTTTAACATTACTCAGAGCGATGAATTAGTTATTTTTGTTTTAATTCTAATTAAATTTTACTTAAATGCTTGTCTTTCATCTTTATGTATATTTATTCATCCGTGTTTTCTTCTTGTACCATTTATCGCCTTTTGGTATATATAACTTAGAGTAATATTAATTAATTTTTCAATGATGGTTATCTTACTTATATCTTTATGTTTTAACATAAAGTACTACGTGTGGAAATATTTCTTCATTTGGATTTGCAATAGAATGCTTTGGGGGCATGTCATCGAATTTGTGCCAATGTAGGCCTTTATATGTAAATGCAACGTAATGTCCGTCTCTGTCTTTAAGGCCATATTTAAAGTATGATGAAAGGCCTGCCAAAGAATAGGTATCATTTTCAATTGTAATAATTTTTGCTACATCATTTAACGTATGTTTCCACTGTTGTATGTCATCTTCCATGTACTTTTCGTCAGTTGTGATACTTGTGTCAATAATTATATGAGGTCCGTATGTTATGGTACGAGTAACGGTATTTTTACATTCGTGACATGTTGTTTTTTTTTGCACATTTGATTGTATCGTCGATCGCTTGTTGCATATTATTGAAGCCGTTCTTTAAAATTTCGTCAACATTTATGTAATACGTTGGTGATGTCCTTTTTTGTCTATGGCCACACTCGTGACAATCGTACTCAGTTGTGTAACTCGGGATGCTTTCAAATAAATAGTCTATGAGACGCGCAACATTACAGTTTGCGTTAAGTGATAAGCTAGGGCGCCTGCGACGTTTATTCTTTGTGAACATTGGTAGGTTCCATAAAATCGATGCTCTTGTGCTGTAATCGTTCGCAATAATTTTTCCGCGATTTAAAATGTCCATTGTAAATTTCGTAAAGATATTCGATGAAATTAATGCAGCCATATTTGTTTTGTAAGTATTGTGCATACCTATACCATTTGCAACTACTTGAAAGGTAGAGTCAAATGCACAAGTTTCAAGCAGCACTGTGGGTTTTTTATCAATAACAGTCGGTTTGCACATATTGCCATTTTTTAAAACTGGAAGACCTATAGCTTTATTTGTATTACTCAAATCCCAATCGGCGCATGGCGTTAAATAATTTGGTTTGAATCGTTTTGAAACGTGTGTTTCAGGATTTTTGGATGTCTCTCTTTATTTTACATCGCCAATTTTCTATTTCGTTTAATGAGTCTTGCTCCAGACAATCTTTATTCGTATTTGAAAACGACCCGTTCGCATTATCATGTTTACAAGGTGATTGTGTTGGATTGCTTTGGTCTGATAGTTTTACTGAACTCGATTCTTCGTTATTCGCAATCAGATCCGCATTATTATTTATCGAAGATGATTGTATGAGATTGTCTTCATCAGGCATTTTTGCTGGACTCAATTCTTTTTCACTGAAATCCGCATTATCTTTCTGAGGTGACTCTATTAGGTCGTCGTTTTGAAATGTTCTTGGTGGACTCAATTACTTTTCACTGAAATGCGCGTTATCTTTCTGAGGTGACTCTATTAGGTCGTCTTTTTGAAACGCTCTTGCTGGACTCGATTCTGTCTCATTTATATCGGTTCTTTCATTGGATGATGCACACGTTATTTTAAGCCTACCGTCAAGGTATTCAATATGTCGTAATATAAATTTATCTATTCGCATGGGTAATTGATTTTTGAAGGCTCGGGTCTTTAATGAGGCAAATTCAGCCTCAACAACAGATGATGTAGCGATCTGTGAACTACGTTTGAAATGTGGTCTCATTATGCCTGTCCATAAAGGTAGGTAAGACATAAGGTTTTTTATTTTTTTGCGGCTTCGACATTATAATATGCGTTTACGATTGTTCCGTTGACTGAAGCATCGGCAAGTTTTTGAGCTTCAAGAAACATGTTTTCTGCCCAGGTAGTCCAGTAACCTTTTGCAGTCATTTCATCATCTTTCACGCATGTATGGTTCTCATGTTCTTCTGGATCGTCAATCGTAACACCTTTAATAGTATTATTAATATGTAGGAGATAAATCTGGGATGGTAACAACATACCACTATCATCATCGCCTAGTTCTTCGCTTAACGCTACAACCAATATGTATTTTAGAAAGATGGATAAATCCTTAAAATTATCCATCTGATATGCTTTTCCTAAACATCTCAAGAAAAATTGACGTATTTTAATTGCCTTGCCTCTTAGACAATCCCATCTAGCAATCATTGCTATAAAATGGCTAACATCTAGTCTCATGTAACATGACGGAATGTCCATATAATTATCATTAACAATTTTATAACATATTTGCAAGTAATGATTTAAATCATTGCAATTTGCAAATACACGCGCAACAGCGATTAGTATAGCCTTTCCAAAATCCGTTACAACAATTCGAGGTTTTCGAGCACCATTTCTTAGAATTTCCAAAAAAAAGTAACTTATTATGGCTGCATCTTGCTTTGCGGATATCATTTGGAAAGCTGGAAAATTGCCATGCTTAGAAGCGCAAACGCATTCATATAAGAATAAATGTGAAGATTTTTTGCCGTTAGGAAGACGTAATTTCTTTCCTATACTTCCTGTAGCATCTATTGCTAAAACGCTGTTTTTATCTTTATGTGCTGTTTTATACATAAGCTGTTGTTCTTGAGTCCAGTACATACAATAAAATGGATCCATTCCTATATTATGGATAATACCAGTACATCTAGTGTGCTTTGCGGTATGTAAATTCTTTAATGGATCGGTATTTTCCAGCTGTAAACGATTGTCCATTTCCTCTTGTTTAGCTTTGCGCAAAACTGTTGTCTTATATAAAATTGGTGGGATATCATCGCCAAATGTCATAATTCTATTGGTTTCTTCATTACGCCATACGTTGGCATTTTTATTTCCATTTACCAATTCACTTGCAATTTTTTCCCGCAATTCACCTTTCAATTGTCTTTTCTTCTTATGTTTAACATCTGCGGAAAATCCTCTGAGCGTGCACTCAAAAATTATATCGTTACCTTTTACGGGCTTACTATATAAAATGCCCACAAGTTTTGCATCACATTCGTTGCAACGACCTCTAAATATTGCGTAGCATTTAGCATCGCTACTTTTAAATACTTTTCCATGCTTAAATGTAAATGCGCACGGTATTTTAGTTTGTTGCCATATTTTGTCTGCAAAAATGTGGGTCCATTTTCCTGCTTACAATGACAGGTATTTACGTTTATAATTACTTTTCTTTTTTGTATCGGGCTTCATTTGCGCCCACTTTTCTTCTGAAATCAATAACTGAAACTTTTTCACTGCTTTTCGCAAATAGAACTGTTATTCAATTCAGTTATATTATAAGAATTATCTTTCGAGTCATCGTATTTATCTCTTTTATTAATTCCAAATGCTTTCAATACAGCACTGTACATGCCGCTTCTGTCATTTTGCAAAACTGTATATATGTGTTTTGGCGTTATATCGGACCCACTATTTTTCATCGTCTCAGATATACAGGGTGTCACTTAATTCGCGCCCACTATTTACGCAGTGATATTCCTCATGAAAAACTGAATCGAAAAGTCCTGAATCACTTTTTTCGAATTATGCTTAGAAAAGTAGTTATTATTAATTAAAGATTAGCCAGTCAGCATCGCTTTTTAAACGGACGCACGTTCGTGAGCCGCGCATCTACTAGTATGCGTGAGCGAGCCTCCGCGCCGCCGCTCGCTCCGCCGCGCGCTCGGTCGCGCCGCAACGATGTTCCGTCGCCACGATCGTCCGTGTAAAGTTCAGCTACGAAATAATTAATAATTACTCTTTGCAATAAGCATGATATTTCCTACGCTAAAAGCATCTTTTCAGATTACAATTCGTTAGTTCAATTCAGATCTCGTCAAGATTTAACCGCGGCTGTAAGAAAACTGTAATCTTTTATGTAAAAATACACACACACACACAAATCATTTTACAAGTTGTTCTTTCTGTTGATAATATTGATCAATGTAATTAAGCTGTTCGACACAAGATAAGCAGAAATCATTATTGTCTCATGCAATCCGTCTTAAGAGACGCACGTTCTATGAAATTTGCTTAGATTGTTTCGACATCTAGTCAACATTTCTGTTTATTTGACGAATTTGAAATAACAGGTGATATTGCTTCGTTTCTTCTAAAAAATTTAAAAATAGAAAGTTTAGTCAATATGAGACCTATAAATTTTAGAGAGTTGATACCTATGTCTTTAGTCCCATATCTTGAGTTCATTTACTGCCTTACAAGTAAACCTCAGGGAATGTCACACGTCAATTTGTCTCTAATTTTGTAGAGTTGTTTGTCATATCAGAGTATAAAAAAATCTGTCATTACTTTTAGCTCAAATTAATTTTTCTTGTATTTTTTCAGTTTTACGCAAATACACGACTTTACACGCATATTTAAAGCAGTATTAATGATTCTACGTCCTTACTTGTGAATAGATGGCGGGAGGGGAAAAGAATAAAATAAAAATCTAACAAAAGTTTCTTAAAGTAGAGTCCTTTAAAATAAGAAAAATTATTAAATACGACAATTTTTTCGCGGAGATATGCTTATTTGAAGTTACGCAAAATTTTGATATGAATTGAGTGTTGCAATATTTTTTTTTACATTAATGTAGATCCAGCAAATTCATGATTTATTTTATTTGGAAAGAGGGTTTTAACTCCAACCCCCCCAGAATCCGCCAGTGCAGTCTTAAATATCAATAATAATTAGATAATTATTTTTAATACTCTTAAAATACCACTACAAATAATTATCAGCAACATTGTACAGATTCACAGAAATCACTCCCTCAATATCATATCAATCAGACGACTCTAAATAAGAACATTAGTACTAAGCAGTAATTGAACTCAAGATTTAAGACTAAAGACATATCAACTCTCTTAGAGGGGAACCAGTGTAACTGTTCGAAATATCGCGCATCGACGGAAAATCCCTCGGCTGGAGACAGCGACGCGGCAGGCGAGCGGGCGCGGCGAGGGGAGCGCGGCCGATCGTGTTTTTGTTTTTACCGGTCCGCGCGGGGGTAGCAGCGACGCGAGACTCGCAGCGTCGCGTTCGACTTCGCATTCGGTCAAGGTCTTCGGTACTAGTAACACGGTTATTTAGCTCCCCGAATTCTTTGTCTCGGTAGCGGCAGTCCGATCTTCCGATCATTCGGTTAAGAAAGGCGATAGTTTCGTTACAGAAAAGACTTTCGTACATTGTGTGCTATAACGCAAGATGTAACTTTATTTCGGAAAACGATATTATATTCGGAAGTGACAGGGAACATTATAACTACGAAAGGACCTACGAGGCGCCCTCGTCTCTACCGCGAACGTGTGTGGTCCGATCCTCTCGTATACGATCGAGATTCAGAAGTGCGTGCGTGCGATAAACGAGAATAGAAAGAATAGCGAAGTACGAATTCCGGCAACAGACATTACTGTGATCGAGACAGCGGACATCCTCGAAGGACGAATCTATGCAGACATCCACGAGGGTCCGTGTTCAGCATCCCAGGCCATCCTCGGCGTTGCAAACCGAGCTGTACTCAACAACGCTAAGTACCCTGTTCTCTTATACATCCGATATATCGGATAAGTGCGTTACACGCCGCCGCGAGTTCATTGTAGCTTATCCGACTTTCGTCGGATAACTCTGTCTGAAGACAGACGCATTGATAATTCGATCCGTTGATCTAGTGGACCGTGCGACGACCACGGCACCACATTTAATCGTGAGCTAGATTAGTCCGGTCCTTTGTGCAACCGCGTGCCTACCTCGTGCTCAGGACACGTAACTGCGTATACAACAGGACATATCGGTAGTGCTCACTAAAATTGCCATCGGCATAACGGTCATTCGATTCGCCCCCCTCGTCGTGTCGACTTTCAAGTCGCGTACACCTAATCCGCTATATTATTTCAGCGTCGCGCTGTATTACGTATTTCAGACGCTTTCTTGTATTTCTGTGTATGTGTTATATAGCGTTAAAGTTTGCGTCAAACTTCTCAAGTTATTTATTGTACTTTGCTTCTCGCGATCACATCCGTGACTTATCGTAATTCGTCATGCGCTCGGGACGTTAATTACGTTATATATCTCTATTCACGAAAAGAATCCGTTAACTACGGTGCATCACTCGCTTTGCATCGTCCAATTACGTCATCTCGACAATATTATTCGTTTGATCGCTCGAATAGTTATTCAAATTATGTATATTCTTAGCTTTAGTTTACTCGCACGGTTGATTACAAAGAGAGTTCAGATTGCTCTATTAACATAGTAAGTGGTACTATCACACGTGAATTACGTTCTTGAAATCAATTATTATTAAAGTTGTACTATATGTCAATTGCTGCATAAACATACTTAATAGCTATAAACTAGCTTTACCGATCTGCGGACATGACACTTTCTGTGTCATAGCTTATAAACTTCTTTAATCCTTACACTTTCTGTGTCATATCTTATTAACTTCTTTCATCCTGACTCTTTCTGAGTCGTATCATAGTAACTTCGTTCATATATTACTGACTCTCTGGGAACTGTTACGTGCGACATGTCATGTGTCGTCATTCACTATCTTTATTATATTATGCTTAATTCTAAAAGTTACATTATTATCTGTATTTCATCTTCTTATGTGCATTATATTGCTGTATTTCTTTAATGTGTATTTCGATATATTTACTGTAATATTCTTTCAGGATTTATGTACGATATATATATTTTGTATAAGTTTGTGTGCCAATTATATTTACTCATTTGCCTGTCAGGGGAGCTTGTATCAATTGTCCGAGATAACTAAATCCCTGACTCTCGCTCACCTTTTTATAATCCTCACTATCTACATTCTTACTATTTTAAACATTTGGTCCTTCGAGCCGGATACGGTGAGCGGTGTCAGGATGAGACTCGGTCACGTTGAGGCTCATTTAGAGCAACAGCTAACCCTGATGGGCATAATCGCTGACACGGGTGACAGATTGCTCAGTGTAGGACGATCGAATATTACGCAGCGGATGGTACATACGCGTTTAACTGATCTCAAAGATAATTGGGAAAAATTCTCGCTTCGACATCAAGCCATCGGGGTGGCAATTCGCGCATTAGATGCAGAGGATATAACGCGGGTACTCAATCACGCGTATTTTGTGGAAAACTTTTATTCCTTAACGCACGAATGCTATTTACAAGAGACCGACAAACTAAAATCCTTCCTTGATTCGGAACGAGAGCCGACATCGTCGACATCTCCTACGCCGTCTATTTCGAATAATCTTACGGTCGTTAACTCTAACAATCCGACTACGTACCATCACGCGCGTTTGCCGCGTATAGACTTACCGAAATTTGACGGATCACAATCGGATTGGTTGTCTTTTAAAGATCTTTTCAGCTCACTTGTCATTATGAATCCGACGCTCACTTCGGTCGAACGGCTGCAATATCTAAAGACGAGCCTAACAGGGGCAGCTGCCCTTTGGCTTAAAAATACGAAGCTCACTGCTGACAACTTTCAAAAGGCATGGGATGCCTTAATCGCTTTCTACGAGAACACACGGTTACTCGTCAATGAAACTCTCCAGTCATTGACATCCTTGAAACCAATGGCTAAAGAATCTTCTAGTGAACTGGAGCAGCTCTACACGAACATTATGCAAATCTATCGCACTTTAGAGACTTTGCAGCGCCCGGTACATACATGGGACGATTTTCTGGTATTCCATGCAGTACAACGACTGAACTCTGATTCGGTTAAAGCATGGGAGAACCATTTGGGATCAGCAAAGCAACCCCCCACGTGGGAACAATTCAGCAATTTTTTGTTGAATCGTCTGCGCTCGATTCAAGCTTACGAAAAGAGCCGCTTAGGAAAATCAGCACTCCGTTCACAACAACCGGCTGCGAAAGCACATTTTCAGGGAAAAGTAAAGGACAATAAAGCAGTAAAGCCAAACTCTTGTGTGATATGTTCATCGAAACATTATGTTGCACATTGTCCGAACTATACTTCTAAAACCGTTCAACAGCGGATGGCGATTATTGCTAAACACAAGCTGTGTTTTAACTGCCTCGGAGCACACAGAGCATCTGCTTGTCGCGTGACAAAGCGCTGTTTAAAGTGTGGCAGCAAACACCACACCACCATTCATCAGCCGAATAAGAAATCAATTAAATCTGAACCTAATTCGAGCAAGTCCGAGTCTAAAACGGAATCAACTTCTGCTACTGCAGATGGCCAAGCGTCCCAGTCGACTTCTACTGTCTCGGAAGCGAAGGCAGTACATTCCACTGCAACATCAGGACTTACCTCGTGCGTATTGTTGGCAACCGCGCGGATCCTAATTGAAAATCATAACGGGGAATTTATAACAGCTAGAGCTTTGATTGATCAAGGATCAGAGATATCATTAATCACCGAAAACCTCGTACAGAGGCTGCATCTCCCGAGGAGACATTCTTATACTCCCTTAATCGGAATAGGGGAACAGAAAACCCGCAGAACAAGAGGAGTCGTTACCTTTAAATTCAAGCCTCACTTCAACAGTGAATACGTGTGCGCTGTCACGGCTCACATCTTGCCAAGGTTGACAACGTCGCTACCTTCTGTTCATTCTGACGTTTCAGATTGGGAACATCTAAAAGGATTACAATACGCAGACCCGGAATTTACAGTTCCTGGGTCGATCGACATAATACTTGGAGCCGACATTTACGGTTGCATAATCGAAGAAGGGATAGTTAAAGGGGCAGTGGATTCTCCACTTGCTCAATGTACCAAACTCGGATGGATTATTTCCGGACCAATAGGAAGCGATCTACAGCCTCCCTTTGCTCAAACGCATCACGTTTCCATTGATAGAGAACTCTACGACTTGTTGGAACGACATTGGGAACTGGAAAAGATTCCTTCTTCGAATAATTCCTCATTGTCAGATGACGAGCAACAGTGCGAACAACACTTCCAATCAACGCATACTCGAGACGCTAGTGGACGGTATCAAGTCAGACTACCCTTTAAAAAACCTGCTGAGATATTAGGAGATTCTCGTTTGAAGGCGGTTCAAATATTGACTAGCCTGTCTAAACGTTTGACATTCGATCCGCTTTATGCAAAGGCATATAATAAATTCATGAACGAATATAACGAGCTTCAACACATGACTCTCGTACCGGACTCCGCCCCGGAACCACAACAAGCTTTCTACTTACCGCACCACGGAGTGCTACGAGAAAACGATCTCGATAGAATTCGAGTTGTCTTCAATGGGTCGAGCCGTACTTCATCGGGATATTCTCTAAACGAATTACTCCACTCAGGAGCTAAACTACAGATTAACGTCTTCGATGTTTTGATTTGGTTGCGGCGGTTTCCGTATGTCTTTTCTACCGATATGGAAAAGATGTTTCGACAGATTTTGATACACCTCGCCGATCGGGACTTTCAGAGAATTTTGTGGATCCTAATATCCAAAGGCATTATCAAGATCCTGACCTTTCAGTTAAACACCGTTACTTACGGTTTGGTTTGTGCACCATACTTGGCTCTTCGGACGTTATTACAGCTTATAGAGGATGAAGGTATAAATTACCCGCTTGCCGTGCCTGTGTTAAGAAAAGGGCGATATGTGGACGACGTGTTTGGAGGTGCTGACTCCGTACAACAGGCAAAGGAGACGGTACAACAGGTAGTTGGAATCTGCTCAGCAGGCGGTTTCCCGCTGCACAAATGGGCATCAAATAAGCCTGAGATTTTGGAATCAATTCCTCCAGACAAGCACGCAATTGCATTCCCGGTTAAGTTCGACGAGAAGGCAACTGTCCACGCACTAGGATTGTGCTGGAATCCGCCTACGGACACATTTCACTTCACAATAAAGTTGCCGTCTACTAAGGTAATTTCAAAACGGGCCATCCTGTCAGTCATCGCACGGATCTTCGATCCTCTCGGCCTACTCTCTCCAGTGATAATACCCGCTAAAGTTCTCATCCAAGAACTGTGGACCTTGAAGCTCGGTTGGGATGATCCTCTACCCGAGACCGTAGCTAAAAATTGGAACAAGTTTGTAGATCAGCTACAGGAAAAAATTGATATTGTTATTCCTCGTTGGATCGGGGTCACGTCTGACCATTACGTAGAAATACACGGCTTCTGCGACGCCTCTCAGCAGGCAATTGCTGCCGCGGTATATATACGATCTACAAACAACAACGGAGAAACAACGGCTAAACTGCTATGCGCTAAAACAAAGGTCGCCCCTTTTAAGCGTCTCACAATACCGCGACTCGAACTGGAGGGCGCTGTACTGGTTACAAAGCTCATCTCAAAGGTGATAAGCGTTCTTCAATATGAGAACACGCCTGTTTTCGTCTGGATGGACTCAGCGATTGCTTTCACATGGATAACTAACCATCCATCTCGGTGGAAAGATTTTGTCCATAATAGAGTGGTCTTCATTCAGAAGACTCTGCCGCACGCTAAATGGAGATTCGTGCCAGGAAAAGAGAATCCAGCTGATTGTGCTACTAGAGGTCTTTCGCTCACGCAATTGCAAGAGTTTGTTGCCTGGTGGCAAGGACCACCTTGGCTCTCACAGCCATCAACAACATGGCCGAACGAAATACGAATACCCGATCATAAGGATAAATTGGAGGAACGACCAGCTAAAGTGATCACGGTCTCAAAGGATTTGAGCTCCGAGTTGTGGGATCTCGTTACACGATATTCGAGTGTAACCCGTTTATTGCGCATTACAGCAACATGCATGAGGGCAGTTGCTCGTTTTCGACGAGCATACGATGTATCCTCGGCTACACCACTGACTCCACATGAGCTAGACAAAGCAAAACTCTTTTGGATAAAGGCAGTGCAACAGCTATATTTCAAGCAAGAACTACAAGCCAAAGTTAACGGGCTACCACTCGCAAATTCCAGCCCACTTCTCCGGTTAACACCGATCTTGGACCCCGACGGACTCCTACGTGTCGGAGGTCGTCTCGATTCTGCCTTCTTGTCAATAAACGCAAAGCATCCTATTATCTTGCCAAGAGGATCCCCTCTTACGACGTTGATTATCTCGGACGCGCATCTGCGTACGATGCACGGAGGTACCCAACTCACTACCAATTTCATACGCTCCGAATATTGGATAGTTGGAGGACGGGCTCCTATCCGCTCCTTCATTCTTAAATGCGTTCGATGCGCACGTTTTAGACAAAGGAGGGCACAGCAACTGATGGGACCACTTCCAGTGGAAAACGTAACACCTTCCCGTGCCTTCTTACATACTGGCGTTGATTACGCTGGACCTATCGTGCTTAAGACGTGGAGAGGGAGAAATACCAAGACATACAAGGCATACATCGCCCTCTTCGTATGCCACTCTACGTCAGCCATACACTTGGAACTGGTAACCGACTACTCTACCGATGCGTTCATAGCCGCATATAAGCGATTCACTGCACGAAGGGGGATATGCGCCACCCTTATGAGCGATTGCGGTACGAACTTCAAGGGAGCTGATTCGGAGCTCCAAAGGCTGTTCTCAGCTTCCTCGAAGGAACTGGGAGATTTGGCTACCATCTTATCCAACCATGGAACTCAGTGGAAATTCAACCCTCCTGCTGCACCTCACTTCGGAGGTAAGTGGGAAGCCGGGGTTAAGTCGGTAAAGTTTCATCTTAAACGAGTCGTGGGAGACGCATTTCTCACGTTCGAGGAGATGAATACTTTGCTCACTCAGATTGAAGCTACACTCAATTCACGACCTCTTAGTCCATTAACTGACGATCCGGAGGATCTGAATGCCTTGACTCCTGGACACTTCCTGATAGGGAGTGCTCCAGCGACAATACCAGAACCGTCTCTTGCGGCGGTTAAAGTCTTTCGACTATCTCGTTGGCAAATGCTAAGCCATATGTTGGAGAGTTTCTGGACAAGATGGTCTAAAGAGTGTATGCATCGCTACCATTCCATTTATAAATGGAATAAAGCCACTCCTTCGTTAACGGTTGGCTCTCTCGTTTTACTCGTAGATGAGAGGTACCCTCCATCAAAATGGCCTTTGGGCCGCATCATCGAAACCTTTCCAGGAAGCGACGGACATGTACGAGTAGTCAGCATCAGGACGCAGAACTCCATACTGAAGCGACCTATTGTTAAAGTGTGCCCCCTTCCGATTACTACGGACGTGTTGTAAATCTTCGTTGACCATGGTCAACGAAGGGGGGGAGGATGTTCGAAATATCGCGCATCGACGGAAAATCCCTCGGCTGGAGACAGCGACGCGGCAGGCGAGCGGGCGCGGCGAGGGGAGCGCCGCCGATCGTGTTTTTGTTTTTACCGGTCCGCGCGGGGGTAGCAGCGACGCGAGACTCGCAGCGTCGCGTTCGACTTCGCATTCGGTCAAGGTCTTCGGTACTAGTAACACGGTTATTTAGCTCCCCGAATTCTTTGTCTCGGTAGCGGCAGTCCGATCTTCCGATCATTCGGTTAAGAAAGGCGATAGTTTCGTTACAGAAAAGACTTTCGTACATTGTGTGCTATAACGCAAGATGTAACTTTATTTCGGAAAACGATATTATATTCGGAAGTGACAGGGAACATTATAACTACGAAAGGACCTACGAGGCGCCCTCGTCTCTACCGCGACCGTGTGTGGTCCGATCCTCTCGTATACGATCGAGATTCAGAAGTGCGTGCGTGCGATAAACGAGAATAGAAAGAATAGCGAAGTACGAATTCCGGCAACAGACATTACTGTGATCGAGACAGCGGACATCCTCGAAGGACGAATCTATGCAGACATCCACGAGGGTCCGTGTTCAGCATCCCAGGCCATCCTCGGCGTTGCAAACCGAGCTGTACTCAACAACGCTAAGTACCCTGTTCTCTTATACATCCGATATATCGGATAAGTGCGTTACACGCCGCCGCGAGTTCATTGTAGCTCATCCGACTTTCGTCGGATAACTCTGTCTGAAGACAGACGCATTGATAATTCGATCCGTTGATCTAGTGGACCGTGCGACGACCACGGCACCACATTTAATCGTGAGCTAGATTAGTCCGGTCCTTTGTGCAACCGCGTGCCTACCTCGTGCTCAGGACACGTAACTGCGTATACAACAGGACATATCGGTAGTGCTCACTAAAATTGCCATCGGCATAACGGTCATTCGATTCGCCCCCCTCGTCGTGTCGACTTTCAAGTCGCGTACACCTAATCCGCTATATTATTTCAGCGTCGCGCTGTATTACGTATTTCAGACGCTTTCTTGTATTTCTGTGTATGTGTTATATAGCGTTAAAGTTTGCGTCAAACTTCTCAAGTTATTTATTGTACTTTGCTTCTCGCGATCACATCCGTGACTTATCGTAATTCGTCATGCGCTCGGGACGTTAATTACGTTATATATCTCTATTCACGAAAAGAATCCGTTAACTACGGTGCATCACTCGCTTTGCATCGTCCAATTACGTCATCTCGACAATATTATTCGTTTGATCGCTCGAATAGTTATTCAAATTATGTATATTCTTAGCTTTAGTTTACTCGCACGGTTGATTACAAAGAGAGTTCAGATTGCTCTATTAACATAGTAAGTGGTACTATCACACGTGAATTACGTTCTTGAAATCAATTATTATTAAAGTTGTACTATATGTCAATTGCTGCATAAACATACTTAATAGCTATAAACTAGCTTTACCGATCTGCGGACATGACACTTTCTGTGTCATAGCTTATAAACTTCTTTAATCCTTACACTTTCTGTGTCATATCTTATTAACTTCTTTCATCCTGACTCTTTCTGAGTCGTATCATAGTAACTTTGTTCATATATTACTGACTCTCTGGGAACTGTTACGTGCGACATGTCATGTGTCGTCATTCACTATCTTTATTATATTATGCTTAATTCTAAAAGTTACATTATTATCTGTATTTCATCTTCTTATGTGCATTATATTGCTGTATTTCTTTAATGTGTATTTCGATATATTTACTGTAATATTCTTTCAGGATTTATGTACGATATATATATTTTGTATAAGTTTGTGTGCCAATTATATTTACTCATTTGCCTGTCAGGGGAGCTTGTATCAATTGTCCGAGATAACTAAATCCCTGACTCTCGCTCACCTTTTTATAATCCTCACTATCTACATTCTTACTATTTTAAACAGTAACAGTTAATAAAAATGGTTATTTTTAAAGATTTTTTTATGGCAAATTATTGTTTTTTTCCCATATCACTTTATTAACATCACAAAGTACATAATTCAAACTACTTTTGTGAAATTTTTATTAAAAAAATTAATATTTATAGCTGTGATAGCCTAAGTCGCCTGAAAAAAATACGGGCGCATGCGTAGCGGACCAACAAAAGTTCTGAAATAAAAAACCAAGTATTTTCTTAAAATATGAGATAATTGCTTCAGTTGTACGTACGGAATTTTTCATTGAGTAATTTGTTCTTGTAACGTTAAGAAACAAGTCAATTTTTCACCAATTTTTAAACCGTTTTTTTTTTAAAGTGCCATTTTGTAACAAATTATTTTTTTTTTAAATCCGTGTGTACAACTGAAGCTATTGTCTCATATTTTAAGAACATACTTGTTATTTTATTTCAGAACTTCCGTTGGTCCGCTATGCATACGCCCGCCCGTCAACATAATAATTTTTTTAGCCGCTAACACTATTGTAGCTATTGTAGCTATAAATATAAATATTTTTTAACAAAAATTTTACAAGAAGTAGTCCAAATTATGTACATTGTGATGTTAATAAAGTGATTTAAAAAAAAAAGCAATTATTTCTCAGAAAAAAATCATTAAAAATAGCTTCTTTCTTTAGTTGTTACACTAGTTTTCCTCCTTACATTTAGGTCTTATATTGGCTAAATTTTTTATTTTACTTGTAAGTAGTAAATGAACTCAAGATATGAGACTAAAGACATATCAACTCTTTTTGATTTTATATTGACTAAACTTTCTATTTTTAGATTTCCAGAAAAAACGAAGCAATATCACCTGTTATTTCATATTCGTCAAATAAACAGAAATATTGACTAGATGTCAAAACAATGTAAGCAAATTTCATAGAACGTGCGTATCATAAGACGGATTGCATGAGACATTAATGATTTCTGCTTATCTTGTGTCGAACAGCTTAATTACATTGATCAATATTATCAACAAAAAGAACAACTTGTAAAATGATTTGTGTGTGTGTGTATTTTTACATAAAAGATTACAGTTTTCTTACAGCCGCGGTTAAATCTTGACGAGATCTAAATTGAACTAACAAATTGTAATCTAAAAAGATGCTTTTAGCGTAGGAAATATCATGCTTATTGCAAAGAGTAATTATTAATTATTTCGTAGCTAAACTTTACACGGACGATCGTGGCGACGGAACATCGCTGGCCGCTGCGGCGCGGCCGAGCGCGCGGCGGAGCAAGCGGCGGCGCGGCGGCTCGCTCACGCATACTAGTAGATGCGTGGCTCACGAACGTGCGTCCGTTTAAAGAGCGATGCTGACTGGCTAATCTTTAATTAATAATAACTACTTTTCTAAGCATAATTCGAAAATGATTCAGGACTTTTCGACTCAGTTTTTTATGAGAAATATCACTGTGTAAATAGTGGGCGCGAATTAAGTGACACCCTGTAGAGCTATAAACGGCATCAGATGGTGAAAAAATTTTACCATCATTATGTATGGTTCTATATTTCTCGTCACATAAAATATTGTGCAACAGTTCTTTGTTATACATGTTTAATCTCGTCTTATGTCTTATAAATGTACCTAATAATATTTGTACAAATATTTGTTATAAATGTGTGAGATTTATTTCACCACCAATTTTTTATTTTATATGTATGTATATATTTATATATATCTGTATATATTTATGTATATATCTGTACGAATAAATTTGAATAAATAGAAAGAGAGGAAAACCTAAAAGAAAATAACATACGTAATTTAAAGAACAATTTAAATGTAACAATGCAAAATCCGTTATAATACGACATAACGTATAAAATTTGCAAACATTTTACGTAATTGTTGAAATTTCCATAAAAAATTAATAAAGTATTATATTGGATTTTGATTCATTACATTTAATAATATTTTTATTACTCATTGCAACATATAATCAAAGATGTGCATTATCTCAAATGCATAGCTAATATCATCTTTCGTCGTCAATGAGAGAGAAAGAAGTTATTTTCAATATAGCAGCTGTTGCACTCAAACTTTCACTGCGTGTGACATTTATGTTTAAATACTAGAAAATATATAGAAGAAATCTTTATTAGTGCCTTTGTAATAATTTCCCGAAAAAGAGCTTTCTGTTTTGGCCATCCAGCCTGCCCCCCTCCCCTTACAGTTGATTATTTACCAAAAATGTAGCACGATCAGGCTTGGTATGTACATCGCACAGCAGTGAAGGTGTATATTGACACACTTTTTAGACATTCACATAATTCCTCATACAATAAAGAGAAAATTGCTTAGAAGCTGTATCTTATTTATCTGTGACTGTTTGCTATACACAAAGGTTAATGTCAGCGTAATTACGGAGTATAAATACGTATCAGCATAATACGTATATTCCGTAATCATGCTGACATTAATCTTTATGTATAGTAAATTATGTATAAATAACACAAAACTTTACAGTAATTTTCTTGTACGCAGAGTTGTTGTGTATACATATGTGTAAAAAGGATAATTATTTACTATAGGTGAGGCAGCTGTAATGACCTTGATCTTGACATATGTTGTCAAGGTCATCCTCCTGAGTGACCTTCAGAAGGTTTTAGCTGTCGCTCGATTTGTATTAAAAAGTTCATAACAGAAAATGTTTGAGGAATATAGCAGTTATTTTGAGTTGAATATTGAAAGGCATAAAAGACTAATATGTATGTGAAAATAGTACATGTATGAACAAAAGAAAGTCTTTTAAAGCAGTGAATCGATGATATATTGAAGTCTTTTTGTTAAAGCAGAGAACAGTTGGTATAAAAAAGTATATAGGTATACAATTTTATGTGTTAGAAAGCACAAATATAAAATATTCTCTGTTTAACAAAAAGACCGTTCAATATATCAACGATTCACTGCTTTAAATGATTTTCCTTCGTTCATACATATACTATTTCCACATATTAGTTGTTTATGTCTTTCAATCATATTCAAACTAAGTGCTAAATAAACTTTTTTTGTTAATAACTGTTTAATAAAAAACGAGTGACGGCTAAAACCGTCTGAAAGTTACTCAGGAGGGTAACCTTGATAACATATGTCAAGGTCGAGGTCATTGAAACTGCCTCTCCTATACTAAACAATCACCGTAAAAAGTGTGTCAGTATGCAAGGATACGTTCACTGTTGTGCGATATCAACATGCCTGAGCGTGCCAAATTTTCTGAAATTGTTAGGTCGACTTTGAATGCTTAACAGCTTCGTCATTTTCGTCCATTCTACAAAATCTGAAGGGACAATCGGTAATTCTGGGCCACTCGTACACGAGACAAGAAGAGTTAACCTCGAAAATGTATACCATTTTCATCATAAGTGTATAATAAAATGTTTTCTTTGCAGGTGTTAACAGTGGAAAATAATACAACTTATTCGTTGAGTACTTCCTCTGAACTCCTCCTCTTCTCGCCTATCCTTGAAATTGATCACAGTTCACTCGTAAAACTTCACTCGTAAAAGTCACTCGCTTTACATATCGATCAATCACAATCCATAAACGTACAATAGATTACTCGCACTCGCGACCTTCCTGATTGGTCGACGACAGCCGCCAATGTCAGGCCCGCAAGAAACCGGCCGCCATGTCAGAGACGAGGCACGTACGTGATTGGTTGCCGGGCGCACATATATGTGCGCATCTAGTAATGTGCGTGAGGTGCCGCGACGGAAATGGCGCCAGCGGCGACAAGGTGGGGATCGCGCTCACACGTGTTCGTGCCTCGTGCCGTGTACCAAAGAAAGAAACACGATTAACCGGATTAACGTTCAAAAAGATCAGGCGAGAGGCGAGACAATGGAACAACATAAAGCGTACGTATTATAAAATCTTTCGGAATGGATTTTGATCGGAATTGCATATTTCTACTATTGTATTGTGTTTTCTACGGAAAACAGAATAATTCCGTTCGAAATTTATTCCGAACATTCATAATATAGATACTTATAACCTAATGTGTCTCATGCTGTTTTCACAACAGAAGAGAGGGAAAAAGAAAGGGAGCGAGCAGCGAAAGAAGGGCGAGGAGCGAAAGAAGGGCGAGCAGCGACGGAAGGGCGAGCAGCGACAGAAGGGCGAGAAAGGGTGAGGGAAGGGCGAGCAAGGACAGACAGGATTCAAGAAGACAGAAAGAGGAGGAAAGGTTAGTATCTCAGTTTTATGTCATTACACTTTGTCGCATACAATAATTGCAAAATTATCATACCAACTGTTGTAAACTTTAGCTGCGTTCCGATATTTACTGTCAGTACGGGAAATGTATAGTTTACGCCACGTACACTATAGATTTTCAGTACTTGCAGTCAATATCGTAACGTAGCTAAAGTTTACAACAGTTTCTATCATTTTTTTCATTACTGGTGTAATAATAAAGATTGTGTTTAAATTATAGGACACTCCTTTCTGAAAACGCCATTCGCCAACGACGAAGAAAGGAGATTCTTGACATGGATTGGGAAAGAGAAAAAGAAAGGGAGGACAAAAAGAACACCACAGAAAATGAAGAAAAAATGAGCGTGCAGGAGGTAATTAATGAAGGAGATGAGGCTTGCCCGCCGCCTCATCGTGAAAGAAGAGAGAGAGGAGGAATACGTATGGAAGAAAGAAACATCAGGTATGTTACATTTGTCAATGAAAAGTTTATTTTGTAAATAATCGCTGTATAATTGCCTCTTTCATTAAATATGTTGCGTTACATGTTACAGGTATTACACCTCGAGAGCGCGGCGGGCAAGAGGTCCTCCTGGATGGAGAGCATCACAGCGTGGAGGCGGGTGGGGCGTTCCCCAATGGAGAGGAGGATGGAGAGGAGGATGGAGGGGCGGAAGAGGCAGAGGAGGAGGATGGAGGGGAGGAAGAGGCAGAGGAGGAGGATGGAGGGGAGCACGGCCTGTCGTTGTCACAACGCAGGTGTATATATAGATATACACTACAGGTGTATATATAGATATACGATTTCATACATTTCTTTCTTTTCTTTTTTATTTTATTTTATTTGTAATCATCATTACTTTTATAATGTTTCATGCATTACACATAACAACTTTTGTAACAATTATACTTGTACTTATTCTTATATTACTTACTATACATACTCTTATGCAACCATGTATTCTTTTGTACTTACTTTCTTATTCTTATATTGTACTTATTATTGTACTTATACTTATTCTTATATTACTTACTTTGTAACAATTATACTTGTACTTATTCTTATATTACATACTGCATTATGCAACCATATATTTTTATATACTTTCTTATGTACGAGCCTTATTGATTAAAACATTAATCAGTAAGGCTTAACATACATTAAAACAGAGTTTATAAAACTTTTGCTGTAAATTTGTCTAAACTGCCAATAATTTCCTCTTCCCAATTGATTGATTCCTGATTCGTATACTTTGTTCTTATAATTCGTGGTGATAACGTCTCTTTCATTATTATTATTAATAATTTATTAATTTTATACATCAAACTGCTGTTAAAAATAATTACTTTTGTTATACAAAGTTCTAAATAATAAATAATCGTGTAGAATTAATTTCTGATAGATCTATAACGTCTTCATTTTGATAACGAAATAATTAACATTAGGCTATGACAATAATAACGTGAGTGCTGGTGCGTTAATTATACATCATAGAATTGATTTTAATCGATAAACATATTAGTATATCATTATAATAAAATATGAATTAATCGATCCGTAGTTGTCCCTTAGTAGAAAGTTGACTCAAAAATGACTGGGTACGTGATCATGGTCAGGGGAACATGAGATTCATGGTCATTGAAAACGTGAATTTTCTAAATTAAACATGGTACATTAATATGACTGTACACTGTGTTAACTCGAGTTAATGTCAGTTAGTCGTATTATACAAGCTGTCTTTGTGACAAGTCGACCATGTAATTAATGTACCATGTTTAATTTATTTCAATGACCATGAATCTCATGTTCCCCTGACCATGATCACGTACCCAGTCATTTTTGAGTCAACTTTCTACTAAGGGACAACTACGGATCGATTAATTCATATTTTATTATAATGATATACTAATATGTTTATCGATTAAAATCAATTCTATGATGTATAATTAACGCACCAGCACTCACGTTATTATTGTCATAGCCTAATGTTAATTATTTCGTTATCAAAATGAAGACGTTATAGATCTATCAGAAATTAATTCTACACGATTATTTATTATTTAGAACTTTGTATAACAAAAGTAATTATTTTTAACAGCAGTTTGATGTATAAAATTAATAAATTATTAATAATAATAATGAAAGAGACGTTATCACCACGAATTATAAGAACAAAGTATACGAATCAGGAATCAATCAATTGGGAAGAGGAAATTATTGGCAGTTTAGACAAATTTACAGCAAAAGTTTTATAAACTCTGTTTTAATGTATGTTAAGCCTTACTGATTAATGTTTTAATCAATAAGGCTCGTACATAAGAAAGTATATAAAAATATATGGTTGCATAATGCAGT
Organism: Leptothorax acervorum; assembly: GCA_035220615.1. NCBI lineage: Eukaryota > Metazoa > Arthropoda > Insecta > Hymenoptera > Formicidae > Leptothorax > Leptothorax acervorum. The sequence continues at coordinate 207,172 of JASTWQ010000207.1, forward strand.
ATGTAATATAAGAATAAGTACAAGTATAATTGTTACAAAGTAAGTAATATAAGAATAAGTATAAGTACAATAATAAGTACAATATAAGAATAAGAAAGTAAGTACAAAAGAATACATGGTTGCATAAGAGTATGTATAGTAAGTAATATAAGAATAAGTACAAGTATAATTGTTACAAAAGTTGTTATGTGTAATGCATGAAACATTATAAAAGTAATGATGATTACAAATAAAATAAAATAAAAAAGGAAAGAAAGAAATGTATGAAATCGTATATCTATATATACACCTGTAGTGTATATCTATATATACACCTGCGTTGTGACAACGACAGGCCGTGCTCCCCTCCATCCTCCTCCTCTGCCTCTTCCTCCCCTCCATCCTCCTCCTCTGCCTCTTCCGCCCCTCCATCCTCCTCTCCATCCTCCTCTCCATTGGGGAACGCCCCACCCGCCTCCACGCTGTGATGCTCTCCATCCAGGAGGACCTCTTGCCCGCCGCGCTCTCGAGGTGTAATACCTGTAACATGTAACGCAACATATTTAATGAAAGAGGCAATTATACAGCGATTATTTACAAAATAAACTTTTCATTGACAAATGTAACATACCTGATGTTTCTTTCTTCCATACGTATTCCTCCTCTCTCTCTTCTTTCACGATGAGGCGGCGGGCAAGCCTCATCTCCTTCATTAATTACCTCCTGCACGCTCATTTTTTCTTCATTTTCTGTGGTGTTCTTTTTGTCCTCCCTTTCTTTTTCTCTTTCCCAATCCATGTCAAGAATCTCCTTTCTTCGTCGTTGGCGAATGGCGTTTTCAGAAAGGAGTGTCCTATAATTTAAACACAATCTTTATTATTACACCAGTAATGAAAAAAATGATAGAAACTGTTGTAAACTTTAGCTACGTTACGATATTGACTGCAAGTACTGAAAATCTATAGTGTACGTGGCGTAAACTATACATTTCCCGTACTGACAGTAAATATCGGAACGCAGCTAAAGTTTACAACAGTTGGTATGATAATTTTGCAATTATTGTATGCGACAAAGTGTAATGACATAAAACTGAGATACTAACCTTTCCTCCTCTTTCTGTCTTCTTGAATCCTGTCTGTCCTTGCTCGCCCTTCCCTCACCCTTTCTCGCCCTTCTGTCGCTGCTCGCCCTTCCGTCGCTGCTCGCCCTTCTTTCGCTCCTCGCCCTTCTTTCGCTGCTCGCTCCCTTTCTTTTTCCCTCTCTTCTGTTGTGAAAACAGCATGAGACACATTAGGTTATAAGTATCTATATTATGAATGTTCGGAATAAATTTCGAACGGAATTATTCTGTTTTCCGTAGAAAACACAATACAATAGTAGAAATATGCAATTCCGATCAAAATCCATTCCGAAAGATTTTATAATACGTACGCTTTATGTTGTTCCATTGTCTCGCCTCTCGCCTGATCTTTTTGAACGTTAATCCGGTTAATCGTGTTTCTTTCTTTGGTACACGGCACGAGGCACGAACACGTGTGAGCGCGATCCCCACCTTGTCGCCGCTGGCGCCATTTCCGTCGCGGCACCTCACGCACATTACTAGATGCGCACATATATGTGCGCCCGGCAACCAATCACGTACGTGCCTCGTCTCTGACATGGCGGCCGGTTTCTTGCGGGCCTGACATTGGCGGCTGTCGTCGACCAATCAGGAAGGTCGCGAGTGCGAGTAATCTATTGTACGTTTATGGATTGTGATTGATCGATATGTAAAGCGAGTGACTTTTACGAGTGAAGTTTTACGAGTGAACTGTGATCAATTTCAAGGATAGGCGAGAAGAGGAGGAGTTCAGAGGAAATACTCAACGAATAAGTTGTATTATTTTCCACTGTTAACACCTGCAAAGAAAACATTTTATTATACACTTATGATGAAAATGGTATACATTTTCGAGGTTAACTCTTCTTGTCTCGTGTACGAGTGGCCCAGAATTACCGATTGTCCTTTCAGATTTTGTAGAATGGACGAAAATGACGAAGCTGTTAAGCATTCAAAGTCGACCTAACAATTTCAGAAAATTTGGCACGCTCAGGCATGTTGATATCGCACAACAGTGAACGTATCCTTGCATACTGACACACTTTTTACGGTGATTGTTTAGTATAGGAGAGGCAGTTTCAATGACCTCGACCTTGACATATATTATCAAGGTTACCCTCCTGAGTAACTTTCAGACGGTTTTAGCCGTCACTCGTTTTTTATTAAACAGTTATTAACAAAAAAAGTTTATTTAGCACTTAGTTTGAATATGATTGAAAGACATAAACAACTAATATGTGGAAATAGTATATGTATGAACGAAGGAAAATCATTTAAAGCAGTGAATCGTTGATATATTGAACGGTCTTTTTGTTAAAACAGAGAATATTTTATATTTGTGCTTTCTAACACATAAAATTGTATACCTATATACTTTTTTATACCAACTGTTCTCTGCTTTAACAAAAAGACTTCAATATATCATCGATTCACTGCTTTAAAAGACTTTCTTTTGTTCATACATGTACTATTTTCACATACATATTAGTCTTTTATGCCTTTCAATATTCAACTCAAAATAACTGCTATATTCCTCAAACATTTTCTGTTATGAACTTTTTAATACAAATCGAGCGACAGCTAAAACCTTCTGAAGGTCACTCAGGAGGATGACCTTGACAACATATGTCAAGATCAAGGTCATTACAGCTGCCTCACCTATAGTAAATAATTATCCTTTTTACACATATGTATACACAACAACTCTGCGTACAAGAAAATTACTGTAAAGTTTTGTGTTATTTATACATAATTTACTATACATAAAGATTAATGTCAGCATGATTACGGAATATACGTATTATGCTGATACGTATTTATACTCCGTAATTACGCTGACATTAACCTTTGTGTATAGCAAACAGTCACAGATAAATAAGATACAGCTTCTAAGCAATTTTCTCTTTATTGTATGAGGAATTATGTGAATGTCTAAAAAGTGTGTCAATATACACCTTCACTGCTGTGCGATGTACATACCAAGCCTGATCGTGCTACATTTTTGGTAAATAATTAACTGTAAGGGGAGGGGGGCAGGCTGGATGGCCAAAACAGAAAGCTCTTTTTCGGGAAATTATTACAAAGGCACTAATAAAGATTTCTTCTATATATTTTCTAGTATTTAAACATAAATGTCACACGCAGTGAAAGTTTGAGTGCAACAGCTGCTATATTGAAAATAACTTCTTTCTCTCTCATTGACGACGAAAGATGATATTAGCTATGCATTTGAGATAATGCACATCTTTGATTATATGTTGCAATGAGTAATAAAAATATTATTAAATGTAATGAATCAAAATCCAATATAATACTTTATTAATTTTTTATGGAAATTTCAACAATTACGTAAAATGTTTGCAAATTTTATACGTTATGTCGTATTATAACGGATTTTGCATTGTTACATTTAAATTGTTCTTTAAATTACGTATGTTATTTTCTTTTAGGTTTTCCTCTCTTTTTATTTATTCAAATTTATTCGTACAGATATATACATAAATATATACAGATATATATAAATATATACATACATATAAAATAAAAAATTGGTGGTGAAATAAATCTCACACATTTATAACAAATATTTGTACAAATATTATTAGGTACATTTATAAGACATAAGACGAGATTAAACATGTATAACAAAGAACTGTTGCACAATATTTTATGTGACGAGAAATATAGAACCATACATAATGATGGTAAAATTTTTTCACCATCTGATGCCGTTTATAGCTCTACAGGGTGTCACTTAATTCGCGCCCACTATTTACACAGTGATATTTCTCATAAAAAACTGAGTCGAAAAGTCCTGAATCATTTTCGAATTATGCTTAGAAAAGTAGTTATTATTAATTAAAGATTAGCCAGTCAGCATCGCTCTTTAAACGGACGCACGTTCGTGAGCCACGCATCTACTAGTATGCGTGAGCGAGCCGCCGCGCCGCCGCTTGCTCCGCCGCGCGCTCGGCCGCGCCGCAGCGGCCAGCGATGTTCCGTCGCCACGATCGTCCGTGTAAAGTTTAGCTACGAAATAATTAATAATTACTCTTTGCAATAAGCATGATATTTCCTACGCTAAAAGCATCTTTTTAGATTACAATTTGTTAGTTCAATTCAGATCTCGTCAAGATTTAACCGCGGCTGTAAGAAAACTGTAATCTTTTATGTAAAAATACACACACACACAAATCATTTTACAAGTTGTTCTTTTTGTTGATAATATTGATCAATGTAATTAAGCTGTTCGACACAAGATAAGCAGAAATCATTAATGTCTCATGCAATCCGTCTTATGATACGCACGTTCTATGAAATTTGCTTACATTGTTTTGACATCTAGTCAATATTTCTGTTTATTTGACGAATATGAAATAACAGGTGATATTGCTTCGTTTTTTCTGGAAATCTAAAAATAGAAAGTTTAGTCAATATAAAATCAAAAAGAGTTGATATGTCTTTAGTCTCATATCTTGAGTTCATTTACTACTTACAAGTAAAATAAAAAATTTAGCCAATATAAGACCTAAATGTAAGGAGGAAAACTAGTGTAACAACTAAAGAAAGAAGCTATTTTTAATGATTTTTTTCTGAGAAATAATTGCTTTTTTTTTTAAATCACTTTATTAACATCACAATGTACATAATTTGGACTACTTCTTGTAAAATTTTTGTTAAAAAATATTTATATTTATAGCTACAATAGCTACAATAGTGTTAGCGGCTAAAAAAATTATTATGTTGACGGGCGGGCGTATGCATAGCGGACCAACGGAAGTTCTGAAATAAAATAACAAGTATGTTCTTAAAATATGAGACAATAGCTTCAGTTGTACACACGGATTTAAAAAAAAAATAATTTGTTACAAAATGGCACTTTAAAAAAAAAACGGTTTAAAAATTGGTGAAAAATTGACTTGTTTCTTAACGTTACAAGAACAAATTACTCAATGAAAAATTCCGTACGTACAACTGAAGCAATTATCTCATATTTTAAGAAAATACTTGGTTTTTTATTTCAGAACTTTTGTTGGTCCGCTACGCATGCGCCCGTATTTTTTTCAGGCGACAAGCTATCACAGCTATAAATATTAATTTTTTTAATAAAAATTTCACAAAAGTAGTTTAAATTATGTACTTTGTGATGTTAATAAAGTGATATGGGAAAAAAACAATAATTTGCCATAAAAAAATCTTTAAAAATAGCCATTTTTATTAACTGTTACACTGGTTCCCCTCTAAGAGAGTTGATATGTCTTTAGTCTTAAATCTTGAGTTCAATTACTGCTTAGTACTAATGTTCTTATTTAGAGTCGTCTGATTGATATGATATTGAGGGAGTGATTTCTGTGAATCTGTACAATGTTGCTGATAATTATTTGTAGTGGTATTTTAAGAGTATTAAAAATAATTATCTAATTATTATTGATATTTAAGACTGCACTGGCGGATTCTGGGGGGGTTGGAGTTAAAACCCTCTTTCCAAATAAAATAAATCATGAATTTGCTGGATCTGCATTAATGTAAAAAAAAATATTGCAACACTCAATTCATATCAAAATTTTGCGTAACTTCAAATAAGCATATCTCCGCGAAAAAATTGTCGTATTTAATAATTTTTCTTATTTTAAAGGACTCTACTTTAAAAAACTTTTGTTAGATTTTTATTTTATTCTTTTCCCCTCCCGCCATCTATTCACAAGTAAGGACGTAGAATCATTAATACTGCTTTAAATATGCGTGTAAAGTCGTGTATTTGCGTAAAACTGAAAAAATACAAGAAAAATTAATTTGAGCTAAAAGTAATGACAGATTTTTTTATACTCTGATATGACAAACAACTCTACAAAATTAGAGACAAATTGACGTGTGACATTCCCTGAGGTTTACTTGTAAGGCAGTAAATGAACTCAAGATATGGGACTAAAGACATAGGTATCAACTCTCTAAAATTTATAGGTCTCATATTGACTAAACTTTCTATTTTTAAATTTTTCAGAAGAAACGAAGCAATATCACCTGTTATTTCAAATTCGTCAAATAAACAGAAATGTTGACTAGATGTCAAAACAATCTAAGCAAATTTCATAGAACGTGCGTCTCTTAAGACGGATTGCATGAGACAATAATGATTTCTGCTTATCTTGTGTCGAACAGCTTAATTACATTGATCAATATTATCAACAGAAAGAACAACTTGTAAAATGATTTGTGTGTGTGTGTGTGTATTTTTACATAAAAGATTACAGTTTTCTTACAGCCGCGGTTAAATCTTGACGAGATCTGAATTGAACTAACGAATTGTAATCTGAAAAGATGCTTTTAGCGTAGGAAATATCATGCTTATTGCAAAGAGTAATTATTAATTATTTCGTAGCTGAACTTTACACGGACGATCGTGGCGACGGAACATCGCTGCGGCGCGACCGAGCGCGCGGCGGAGCGAGCGGCGGCGCGGAGGCTCGCTCACGCATACTAGTAGATGCGCGGCTCACGAACGTGCGTCCGTTTAAAAAGCGATGCTGACTGGCTAATCTTTAATTAATAATAACTACTTTTCTAAGCATAATTCGAAAAAAAGTGATTCAGGACTTTTCGATTCAGTTTTTCATGAGGAATATCACTGCGTAAATAGTGGGCGCGAATTAAGTGACACCCTGTATATCTGAGACGATGAAAAATAGTGGGTCCGATATAACGCCAAAACACATATATACAGTTTTGAAAAATGACAGAAGCGGCATGTACAGTGCTGTATTGAAAGCATTTGGAATTAATAAAAGAGATAAATACGATGACTCGAAAGATAATTCTTATAATATAACTGAATTGAATAACAGTTCTATTTGCGAAAAGGCAGTGAAAAAGTTTCAGTTATTGATTTCAGAAGAAAAGTGGGCGCAAATGAAGCCCGATACAAAAAAGAAAAGTAATTATAAACGTAAATACCTGTCATTGTAAGCAGGAAAATGGACCCACATTTTTGCAGACAAAATATGGCAACAAACTAAAATACCGTGCGCATTTACATTTAAGCATGGAAAAGTATTTAAAAGTAGCGATGCTAAATGCTACGCAATATTTAGAGGTCGTTGCAACGAATGTGATGCAAAACTTGTGGGCATTTTATATAGTAAGCCCGTAAAAGGAAACGATATAATTTTTGAGTGCACGCTCAGAGGATTTTCCGCAGATGTTAAACATAAGAAGAAAAGACAATTGAGAGGTGAATTGCGGGAAAAAATTGCAAGTGAATTGGTAAATGGAAATAAAAATGCCAACGTATGGCGTAATGAAGAAGCCAATAGAATTATGACATTTGGCGATGATATCCCACCAATTTTATATAAGACAACAGTTTTGCGCAAAGCTAAACAAGAGGAAATGGACAATCGTTTACAGCTGGAAAATACCGATCCATTAAAGAATTTACATACCGCAAAGCACACTAGATGTACTGGTATTATCCATAATATAGGAATGGATCCATTTTATTGTATGTACTGGACTCAAGAACAACAGCTTATGTATAAAACAGCACATAAAGATAAAAACAGCGTTTTAGCAATAGATGCTACAGGAAGTATAGGAAAGAAATTACGTCTTCCTAACGGCAAAAAATCTTCACATTTATTCTTATATGAATGCGTTTGCGCTTCTAAGCATGGCAATTTTCCAGCTTTCCAAATGATATCCGCAAAGCAAGATGCAGCCATAATAAGTTACTTTTTTTTGGAAATTCTAAGAAATGGTGCTCGAAAACCTCGAATTGTTGTAACAGATTTTGGAAAGGCTGTACTAATCGCTGTTGCGCGTGTATTTGCAAATTGCAATGATTTAAATCATTACTTGCAAATATGTTATAAAATTGTTAATGATAATTATATGGACATTCCGTCATGTTACATGAGACTAGATGTTAGCCATTTTATAGCAATGATTGCTAGATGGGATTGTCTAAGAGGCAAGGCAATTAAAATACGTCAATTTTTCTTGAGATGTTTAGGGAAAGCATATCAGATGGATAATTTTAAGGATTTATCCATCTTTCTAAAATACATATTGGTTGTAGCGTTAAGCGAAGAACTAGGCGATGATGATAGTGGTATGTTGTTACCATCCCAGATTTATCTCCTACATATTAATAATACTATTAAAGGTGTTACGATTGACGATCCAGAAGAACATGAGAACCATACATGCGTGAAAGATGATGAAATGACTGCAAAAGGTTACTGGACTACCTGGGCAGAAAACATGTTTCTTGAAGCTCAAAAACTTGCCGATGCTTCAGTCAACGGAACAATCGTAAACGCATATTATAATGTCGAAGCCGCAAAAAAAATAAAAGACCTTATGTCTTACCTACCTTTATGGACAGGCATAATGAGACCACATTTCAAACGTAGTTCACAGATCGCTACATCATCTGTTGTTGAGGCTGAATTTGCCTCATTAAAGACCCGAGCCTTCAAAAATCAATTACCCATGCGAATAGATAAATTTATATTACGACATATTGAATACCTTGACGGTAGGCTTAAAATAACGTGTGCATCATCCAATGAAAGAACCGATATAAATGAGACAGAATCGAGTCCAGCAAGAGCGTTTCAAAAAGACGACCTAATAGAGTCACCTCAGAAAGATAACGCGCATTTCAGTGAAAAGTAATTGAGTCCACCAAGAACATTTCAAAACGACGACCTAATAGAGTCACCTCAGAAAGATAATGCGGATTTCAGTGAAAAAGAATTGAGTCCAGCAAAAATGCCTGATGAAGACAATCTCATACAATCATCTTCGATAAATAATAATGCGGATCTGATTGCGAATAACGAAGAATCGAGTTCAGTAAAACTATCAGACCAAAGCAATCCAACACAATCACCTTGTAAACATGATAATGCGAACGGGTCGTTTTCAAATACGAATAAAGATTGTCTGGAGCAAGACTCATTAAACGAAATAGAAAATTGGCGATGTAAAATAAAGAGAGACATCCAAAAATCCTGAAACACACGTTTCAAAACGATTCAAACCAAATTATTTAACGCCATGCGCCGATTGGGATTTGAGTAATACAAATAAAGCTATAGGTCTTCCAGTTTTAAAAAATGGCAATATGTGCAAACCGACTGTTATTGATAAAAAACCCACAGTGCTGCTTGAAACTTGTGCATTTGACTCTACCTTTCAAGTAGTTGCAAATGGTATAGGTATGCACAATACTTACAAAACAAATATGGCTGCATTAATTTCATCGAATATCTTTACGAAATTTACAATGGACATTTTAAATCGCGGAAAAATTATTGCGAACGATTACAGCACAAGAGCATCGATTTTATGGAACCTACCAATGTTCACAAAGAATAAACGTCGCAGGCGCCCTAGCTTATCACTTAACGCAAACTGTAATGTTGCGCGTCTCATAGACTACTTATTTGAAAGCATCCCGAGTTACACAACTGAGTACGATTGTCACGAGTGTGGCCATAGACAAAAAAGGACATCACCAACGTATTACATAAATGTTGACGAAATTTTAAAGAACGGCTTCAATAATATGCAACAAGCGATCGACGATACAATCAAATGTGCAAAAAAAAACAACATGTCACGAATGTAAAAATACCGTTACTCGTACCATAACATACGGACCTCATATAATTATTGACACAAGTATCACAACTGACGAAAAGTACATGGAAGATAACGACATACAACAGTGGAAACATACGTTAAATGATGTAGCAAAAATTATTACAATTGAAAATGATACCTATTCTTTGGCAGGCCTTTCATCATACTTTAAATATGGCCTTAAAGACAGAGACGGACATTACGTTGCATTTACATATAAAGGCCTACATTGGCACAAATTCGATGACATGCCCCCAAAACATTCTATTGCAAATCCAAATGAAGAAATATTTCCACACGTAGTACTTTATGTTAAAACATAAAGATATAAGTAAGATAACCATCATTGAAAAATTAATTAATATTATTCTAAGTTATATATACCAAAAGGCGATAAATGGTACAAGAAGAAAACACGGATGAATAAATATACATAAAGATGAAAGACAAGCATTTAAGTAAAATTTAATTAGAATTAAAACAAAAATAACTAATTCATTGCTCTGAGTAATGTTAAAATGCGCAGTGATTACCACGCAAATTTATTCTGCGCCGAGCGCAGTGATTACAACGAAAATTCATTCTGCGCCGAGCGCAGTGATTACCACGACAATTCATTCTGCGCCGAGCGCAGTGATTACAACGAAAATTTATTCTGCGCCGTGCGCAGTGATTATCACGACAATTCATTCTGCGCCGTGCGCAGTGATTACCACGCAAATCCATTCTGCGCCGTGCGCAGTAAAAGTCTCATCATAATAAAAAAATACGCTACTTTTTTAATACAAAGATAATGAAACGCAATTGTGCAAAAAGAGTAAATATCAACATATACGTGCGCATGGGTGGCATTTATATCTTACCTGTCAGAGTAGAAATTGCTATTCTCTAATGGGTAGACATGATTGCAACCCGTGTCACGTGGTCTACAACAGCGTGTTTACTATCATGTAAGTACATTTTCACTCTTCAATTCTTAAAAATTTCTTAAACCTCACTCCTTTGATGCCTTCAACTTTTTCAACATTGGTCGTAGCGCTTCGGGCTATAAAAGTCATCGATAGAACCCTTGGGGGGCCTCCCAGAACTCCGATCAGAACTGTCGAATTCGAGAAAAAATTCCTACCCCTCGGGACTTAGAAATTTTTCGAGCAGCGCCCTTTGGATGGCCGTATCTCGTTAAATATTGGTCGTGGCGCTTCGGCTCCTTATAGACATCGATAGAACTCTTGGGGGGCCTCCCAGAACTCCGATTAGAACTGTCGAATTCGAGAAAAAATTCCTACCCCTCGTGACTTAGAAATTTTTCGAGCAGCGCCCTTTGGATGGCCGTATCTCGTTAAATATTGGTCGTGGCGCTTCGGCTCCTTATAGACATCGATAGAACTCTTGGGGGGCCTCCCAGAACTCCGATTAGAACTGTCGAATTCGAGAAAAAATTCCTACCCCTCGTGACTTAGAAATTTTTCGAGCAGCGCCCTTTGGATGGCCGTATCTCGTTAAATATTGGTCGTGGCGCTTCGGCTCCTTATAGACATCGATAGAACTCTTGGGGGGCCTCCCGGAACTCCGATCAGAACTGTCGAATTCGAGAAAAAATTCCTACCCCTCGGGACTTAAAAATTTTTCGAGCAGCGCCCTTTGGATGGCCGTATCTCTTTAAATATTGGTCGTAGCGCTTCGGCTCCTTATAGACATCGATAGAACTCTTGGGGGGCCTCCCAGAACTCCAATTAGAACTGCCGAATTCGAAAAAAATTCCTACCCCTTGGGACTTAAAAAGTTTTCGAGCAGCGCCCTTTGGATGGCCGTTATTGGTCGTAGCGCTTCGGCTCCTTATAGACATCGATAGAACTCTTGGGGAACCTCCCAGAACTCCGATCAGAACTGTCGAATTCGAGAAAAAATTCCTACCCCTCGGGACTTAGAAATTTTTCGAGCAGCGCCCTTTGGATGGCCGTATCTCGTTAAATATTGGTCGTGGCGCTTCGGCTCCTTATAGACATCGATAGAACTCTTGGGGGGCCTCCCAGAACTCCGATCAGAACTGTCGAATTCGATAAAAAATTCCTACCCCTCGGGACTTAGAAATTTTTCGAGCAGCGCCCTTTGGATGGCCGTATCTCGCTAAATATTGGTCGTGGCGCTCCGACTCCTTATAGACATTGATAGAACTCTTGGGGGGCCTCCCAGAACTCCGATTAGAACTGTCGAATTCGAGAAAAAATTCCTACCTCTCGGGACTTAGAAATTTTTCGAGCAGAGCCCTTTGGATGGCCGTATCTTTTTGAATATTGGTCGTAACGCTTTGGCTCCTTATAGACATCGATAGAACTCTTGGGGGGCCTCCCAGAACTCCGATCAGAACTGCGGATTTATGAATATTTGCGCAACTTTGAAATATGCGTTCCACTTTATCATTGATATTTGGGGTTATTTGAACGGAACTCTTACTAAAACCTATAGGGAACTCTAGAACTCTTCGAAATACTTTAGAATCCACCATAAAAATAATTTTTTTAAAAATATGATTGTAAACGTAAGAGTGGGTCGCGCCCAGCGTTTGAATTTCCCGCGCTTCCCACGTTAGAGAGTGCAACGCCACCGAGGCGCTCCGCGCTTGCGCGCCTCGCGCCCGATCGACACCAGCGCTTCGCGTAACCACCCCAGTGACGCCCTGAGCGGCCATTGGCTGATTCGTATTAGTTGGTGGCGCGCATATATCCCAAGTGCGTACCGGTAGCAACGGCTACGCAGGTCTTATCCATCCGACCATAGTCGCGTTAACATCGCTGTATAGCTCGCGAATAAAGAAGTCTTTGTTATATTAACCGAGGGTCTGTTCACTACTTCCCGGACACCGCTTCCTATCCTGACACCACCCTAGACCTGGTTCGCGCCCGCGGATCTAACCTGCGGCGGACTGCAAGCGTCTTACAATGATTTTTTTTTATTTTTGATTTTTGGGGTTATTTTAACGGAACTCTTTTTAAAACCTATAGGGAACTCTAGAACTCTTCGAAATACTTCCGAATCCACCATAAAAAATTGATTTATTCAAAAATGAGGTGCGTCGTGAAGTTAGCACCCCCATTTTTAAAATGGTGTTTTTGTCACTTTAAATGGCGGAACTCTTTCTAAAATCGATAAACTCCAGAACTCTTGCTGGGGCATCCAGAATTCTAATGATTTTTTTCAAATTTTGAAAAAGGGGTGCCAACTTCACAGACATGCCGGGACGACCACCAAATTGTATGCGGCGGCGGTCGCCGGCGGGGCGGAGGGGAGGGCGAGGAAGGGGGAGAGTCGGGAGACCCTCCCTCCGAAGCGGGCCGCTGTCGCCACACGGTGGTCGAGAGGTCGGGAGCCGGAGCAAAATCCGGCAGTAAGGCCGGTGGGGGGAGTCCGTCGGCCATACAGCCGGGCAGGCCCGGGAGGCGTAGAGTGCCCAGGACCGCCGCGGTCACTTTGACCTGCCCGGCGGATAAGTACGGGGAGGTGATGCTGCTGGCGAAGCAGCGCATCAATCTCCCCGAGCTGGGGATCGACCGCCCCTTTAATGTGAAGAGGACGGCCACAGGTGTCCTCAATATTTGAGGTAGCAGGGTCGGAGTGCGGCGCCAAGGCGGACGCCCTGGCTGACAGGATGTCAGCGCTGTTCGCCGGCAGGGAGGGTGTCCGCGTTGGACGCCCGACGATGTCCGCTGAGCTGAGGCTCAGCGGACTCGACGATTCGGTACTGAAGGGGGAATTGAGGGAGGCACTGGCCGCCAAGGGCGGCGTGGCTCCCTCCAGTATCAGGGTGGGGCCGCCGCGGCGGGCGCCCAACAAGCTTAACACTTTTTTTGTGAGGTGCCCGCTGGCGGCGGCCAATGTGCTCTCTCGCGAGAGCCACACTGGCGTGGGCTGGATGAGGGCGCGTGTCGTTACTCGACAGGCGCCCTCTTCAATGCTACAGGTGCCTCGAGGTGGGCCACACCCGAGCCACCTGTAGCATCGAGGTGAACCGCACCGGTAGTTGCTACCGGTTCGGCGGCGTGCTGGGCCACCAAGCCCGCACGTGCGCGGCCGCGCCGAAGTGCGCGGTCTGCGAGCGGGCGGGTCGCCTCGCCGACCACCAGATCGGGGGCAAATCCTGCTCCGGTGGGAGGGGGGAAAGAAGGGCGCAACCGCCGCCCCGAAAAAAGGGAAAGGCAAAAAGCCCCCCAAGGCTCCCTCGACAGGGACGGCGGACGCGACGTGCGCTTCCACGCCGGAGGCATCGGCTTCGGGGACCCGTTTCACGGGCCCCCGAATAACGCGCGTTGAGCCTGTCAATCTCACAATTAAGAGGCTTAAGACGGCCACCAGCAAGATTGACAGGGCGCTGGGCGAGGCGGAGGCGGTGGCAACCGAGCTACGCGAGGAAGTCGCCGCCAGGCGGCGCTCGCGTCCGTCATCGCGGATTACGCGACAGGGGATAGCTCTGTGGATTGGGTGGATCCACGGGGTGAAGAGGAGCCCTCTGCCGGGCCCGGGTACATCGGAGGGGGGACCGCGTCGGCGGCCGTTGTGAGGGAAGTGCCGGAGGACCCTACGGATTTCTCGGAAGATCCATGTCTGTAGGGGTCCTCCAGGCGAACTTAAACCACGCCCGCGCAGCCCAGGATTTGTTTATCCACACAATGGTAGAGTGCGGGTGTGGTTTGGGGATAGTCGCGGAGCCCTACAGGGTCCCAGCAGCCCACCCCTGCTGGGCCAAGGACCGCAGTGGCTCCGCGGCTATCACATGGCGGGCATTGCCACACGCCCCCCCCCCCCCCCGTGCACTCGTGGTGAGGCCGGGATAGGTTTCGTGGCGGTGCAATGGGGGCCCATCTCCGTGGTGGGCGTTTACACCCCTCCAAGCTGGAACCTGACCAGGTTCGAGCGGACGCTCCACGATATGGAGGGATGCGTCCGCCGATGCCCTACTGGTCGGGTCATAGTGGCGGGGAACTTCAATGCGAAGTCCACGCTTTGGGGTTCCCCGCGCACTGACGCGAGGGGCAGCGTCCTGGAGAGGTGGGCGGCGGGGCTCGGCCTGTGTCTCATAAACACGGGCCGAGTAAGCACATGTGTGCGCCGGCAGGGGGCCTCGGTGATCGATCTCACCTGGGCGACTCCCCCTGCCGCACGCGAGATACACGGCTGGAGGGTAGCCACGGACCTAGAGTCCCTGTCGGACCATCGATATATAGATATGATGGTCCGGGCCACCCTTCCGGCAGTGCTGTCCCGCCGCCGCGCCGCGGAGAAGACGCGGCGGAGATGGGCCCTCAAGAAGATGGACCGGGATCGCCTACAAGCGGCGATCCTGGTCCTAACTTGGGGTAGGGCGGAGGGCGGCGCCCTTGCCAAGGGGACTGGGGAGGTGGATGTGGACGCGGAGGCGGACCGACTGGTGGAGGCCGCGTCGCAAGCATGCGACGTGGCGATGCCCCATGTCCGCACTCTCCCCCGGCGAGCCGCCTATTGGTGGACGGACGAGATCGCCGAGCTTCGGCGCTCGTCCGTCCACGCGTGCCGGCGGTGGCTGAAGGCCCGCGCTGGGCGCGGTGCCCTCGGCGAAAGAGAGGCGGGGGAGGCCTGGCATGCTGCCCGCCAGAAACTCTCCCGCGCCATCTTCGCGGCCAAGAAGGGGGCCTGGGAGGAGCTCCTCGCCACGATATCGGAGGATCCGTGGGGGCGTCCGTACAAGCTTGTCTTGCACAAGCTCAAGCCATGGACGCCCCCGCTTACGGAAACACTGGCCCCCCAATTTTTCGGCGGGGTGGTGGATACATTATTCCCCGCCGACAGAGGAGGAGAGGTCCTCTTTCCGGAAATTAGAGTTCCGGAATGGAACGAGGACCTGGGGGTCAGTGAGGAGGAAGTGGCGAGGGCTATCCGCGGCGTCAAGAGGCAGAAGGCCCCTGGCCCCGACGGGATCCCAGGCAAGGTCTGGGTCTTGGCGCGGGGGAGCTGACCGGCTGGATGCGGAATCTCTTCACCGCATGCCTGCGTGCCGGCCGGTTCCCCAGAAGATGGAAGGAGGCCAGCCTGGTCCTCCTGCCAAAGGCGGGAAAGCCCGCGGACTGCTCGTCCGCGTACAGGCCCCTGTGCCTGGTGGACGAGGTGGGCAAGATCTTTGAAAAGATCATTGCCGAACGCCTCGTCCAGCACCTGTCCCGGGGTGAGGGAAGAGGTCTCTCCGACGACCAATTCAGCTTCCGTGCGGGGAGGTCAACCGTGGACGCGATCAGGCGCGTCCTCTCCCGCACGGAGGCCGAGATTGAAGTGGGGGGAGTGGTGTTGGGGGTGTCGTTTGACGTCGTCAACGCCTTCAACACCCTCCCCTGGGAGGTAATAGGGAGGGCGCTGGTGAGGTTTGGCGTCCCTCCCTACCACATCAGGGTCGTCGAAGAGTACTTCCGGGACAGGGGCCTGAGGTACACGGACCGGGACGGGGTCCTGAGGATCAGGCTCGTTGAGCGCGGTGTTCCGCAGGGGTCGGTGTTGGGGCCCCTGCTATGGATCATGGCCTACGACCTGGTCCTCGGGGTGGCACTCCCCAGAGGATGCTGGCTCACGGGGTATGCCGACAACATATTCCTGGGGGCCAGCGGGGAGGGCTGGCAGGAGGCCGTCAGGCTGGCCAACGTGGCGGCGGCGAGCGTGGTGCGCGCCATCCGGGCGCTGGGCCTGAAAGTGGCCCCCCATAAAACGCAGGCGACCATGTTTTATGGTTGCCTTGCGGGGGGGTCACCGCCGGGGGGGGGGCTCAGCGTCCGGGTGGAGGAGACTGAGGTCCCGATCACTCCCCACCTCCTATACCTGGGGGTTTGGATTGACCGGAAGAGGAGCTTCGGCGAGCACGTCACCCGCGTGGTCTCGAGAGCGAGGGTAATGGCCAACAGCCTGGCAAGGCTGTTGCCCAATATTGGCGGGGCCAGCGGGTATGTGCGTCGCCTCTACGTGGCAACGGTCCACTCGGTGCTGTTGTACGCAGCACCGGTTTGGGCGGACAAGGTGGGCGAGGATGCCCGCCTTGGTAGGCAACTGGCGGCGATTCAGGCAAGCCTGCGGGCCACAGGGCTTTAGGTAAGGCTTGTGCCTACGCAAAGAAAAGAGCCAAGCCGGGTAGAGCGACAGGTGTGACGAAGCCTAAGCCTCCATCGCAAGACAAACTGGTCGCAATGGAGGTAGAGCAGGAAACGGAGCCCTCGCATCGGCTACCGACAATTGTGAGCGTGGAGAACATCTCGGTCCCAGTCCATAAAAGGGTCCCTATCAAAAGGGCGGCCCCGTGTATTGTGGAGAATGGGGAAAAGGAAACCAGCCTGGAACCTAAAACGCAGAGGAGGCGGAGGGATAGGGGGCTGGAACCGTTGTCGCAGTCGACCCCGCTGCCGCGGCGGGCCCTGGTCCCCACGCCACAGATGTCTTCCACACCACAGGAAGGAATGCCTGATAACATCGGCAAGATGAGACGACGGAGCCGCAATTTGGGGCCCTGCCAAACAATGGGCAGAACGAAGAGAAGGAGGGGGAGGACCTCGGACCGGGCTATCTTTAATGGCCCAGAGGCTCCTCCAGGCTAACCTCAATCACTGTCGCGCCTCGCAGGACGTATTCCTACATACTATGGCGGAGCGCGGCAGTGGCCTGGGAGTGGCTGCGGAGCCGTGGAGGGTGCCGCCTAATCACCCGTGCTGGGCGGTGGATCGGCGCGGCTCCGTAGCAATTTACTGGCGGATGACGGATGGGCCCGTCCCCTGCTCTCGACTTGAGGCGGGAGACGGGTTCGTGGCAGTCAGGTGGGGTCATGTCACAGTGGTGGGGGTCTATATATCCCCCAACACGGACGTGGCCCAATACAATGCATGGCTTGACGGCCTGACGGCGTGCATAACGAGGATCCTGCCTGGGCCGATAGTAGTGGCCGGGGATTTCAATGCCAAGTCGGCATTGTGGGGCTCCCTGGTCACCAATGCCAAGGGCGGAATCCTCGAGAGGTGGGCGGCGGGCCTTGGACTAGTCACACTGAACACTCGAACACACGGCAGCGTTCAGACTTGCGTGCGGCATAGGGGGGGGGGTCCATAGTTGACATTACTTGGGCGGACCCCTCAACCGCGCGCCGCATTACCGGGTGGAGGGTGGCTGAAGAGGTGGAAACGCTCTCTGACCACCAGTTTATCGAGATGAGTCTCTCGGTCATCCCCCCGGTGGTCCAGGCCCGCCGCAGAGAAGCGGAATTCCGCTTCCCAAGATGGGCACTACGTAAGATGGATCGGGACCTATTCCAGGCCTCGATCCGAACATCGCTGTGGGTGGACGACAGCTTTACAGTGCCGGCGGATGCGGACGAGGCAGCACAATGGATCGGGGACGTCGTGACTGCGGCGTGTGACGTCGCAAGGCCCCGATCCAAGCCTCGTCCAAGGAAGGCGGCGTATTGGTGGACGGAGGAGATCGCTGAACTTAGGCGCTCCTCCGTCCACGCCAGACGCCTGTGGTTACGTGCCCGGCGTAGCCGGCAACCACGGAGATTAGAAGAGGCTGGGGAGGGTTACCGCTCCGCCAAGCGGGCCCTCTCCAGGGCGATCAAGGTGGCCAAGGATCGCGCGTGGGAGGAACTCCTCCAGGCCCTGGACGAAGATCCGTGGGGGCGCCCCTACAAAATGGTTCTCAATAAATTGAGAACCTGGGCGCTCCCAGTGACTGAAACTATGGAACCCGAGCTCTTAGAAAGGGTGGTTGATACTCTCTTCCCCGATGACCCGGGGGAGAGGGTTAATGGCGGTCCTGCCCCACCTGCCGTTGGGGAGTGGGACGAAGAAGAGCTCGGGGCAACTATGGACGAGTTGCGTGCAGCCGCAAAAAAGCTGCAGGCAAGGAAGGCACCGGGGCCGGACGGAGTCTCCGGTAAAGCGTGGTCCTTGGTAACGGGGGAGATGGCCGAGCATTTGAGAGCACTATTCTCCAAATGTCTCAGGGAAGGCCGTTTCCTCCGCGCGTGGAAGGTGGCTCGATTGGTCCTCCTCCCCAAAGCGGGAAAGCTCGCCGACCAGCCGTCGGCGTATAGACCGGTCTGCTTGCTGGACGAAGTCGGCAAACTATTCGAAAGAATTATTGCCAGTCGACTCGTCCGGCACCTGTCCCGGACTGGTCCGGATCTATCTCCGGACCAGTACGGCTTTCGAGAGGGTAGATCGACGGTAGACGCGATCGAGCGTATCCGTGCCCTCTCGGAAGCTGCGGCGGAGGCTGGCAGGGTGTTACTTGGCATATCTTTTGACGTAGTCAATACGTTTAACACCCTGCCATGGCCGGTTATAAGGGGGGCGCTAGAATATCACGGCGTCCCTCCTTATTTGGTAGCCGTACTGTACGACTATCTCCGGGACAGGAGACTGGTTTATACAGACCGAAATGGAAACGTGAGGGTCAGGCTGGTCGTGCGAGGGGTTCCACAGGGGTCAGTTCTGGGCCCCTTATTGTGGAACCTCGGCTACGACGCTGTACTGCGCACTGCCCTGCCCCCGGGATGTTGGTTGAATGGATTCGCGGACGATACATTCCTGGGGGTTGAGGGCGACAGCTGGGAGGAGACCAACTGGATAGCCAATGTTGCGGTGGCAAAGGTGGTGGCTGCCATGAAGGCGGTGGGCCTTAAGGTGGCTCCCCAAAAAACGCAAGCGGTTTATTTCTATAACCGTTCTATAGGGAAGCCACCGAGGGCCCATATAACTGTTGAGGGAACCCGTGTCCCCGTAGAGACCAATATGAAACTTTTGGGTCTCTGGTTGGATGGCACCTGGAGCTTTGGCGAGCATTTCGCTCGCCTAGCTCCCAGGATGTTGGGCGTTGCCAAGAGCCTTGCGAGGCTCATGCCCAACCTGGAAGGGGCGAGCGGTCGTGCTCGCCGGCTATACGCCATGACGGTGCACGCCGTGGCACTCTACGGCGCCCCTGTGTGGGCCGATGCGGCGGAGGGCTCCACACGCATAAAGACGCTAATGCGTCAAGCTCAGCGTGTGATAGCCCATAGAGTGTCACGGTCGTATCGCACCGTCTCCCACGTGGCGGCGACGACCCTGTCCGGGCTCCCCCCGTTGGAGCTCGCGGCTAGACAATGCGCCAGAGTGTACCAACGCACGAGGGAGCTGCGAGCCCGGGGGGTAGTAATAACGGGCAGGATACGTCGAGCTATAAGGCTCCAGGAAAGAACGGTCCTCTTGGGTAAATGGCAAGAGTACCTAGCCAACCCGGAATTCGGGAAAAGGACCGTCGACGCCATCCGACCCTGCCTAGCAGACTGGCTGGGCAGTCGGGGACGTGTGCTGCAATATCACGCGACACAGGTACTCACCGGACACGGTTGTTTCGGTGGGTATCTGTGTCGCATCGGGAGGGAGGCCACCACCGAATGCCACCACTGTGATGAGGAGGAGGACACGGCGCAGCACACGCTGGAAGTCTGTCCAGCGTGGAGTGTGCAGCGTCGTGTCCTAATGGACGAAATAGGCAATGATCTTTCCCTTCCGGCCGTCGTGGCGGCGACGGTCGGGAGGGAGGAGAAGTGGCGCGCATTCCTAGCTTTTTGTGGCGAAGTAATGCGCGCCAAAGAAGACGCGGAAAGGATCCGCCGAGGGGAAAGAGACCCCGATGCGGCGGATCCTCCCCAACGACGATAATAGAGTGATCTCAAGTCAGGGACACTTCCCCCTCCCCCATTATCACCATTACTAATGGGGCTTGCCGTACTTTGTACGACAAGAGAAGGACTGCACCTCCGGGCCTCTCCCTCCGACGAGGGGGAGGTCCGGAGGATGGGAGGCCGACGCTCCGGCGGGGATTCCGGGGCGCCGGCCAATCTACTCCCACAACAACGGGAGGGGCGGCTGAGTGGGTGGTGTCCACACTTTCTGCCGCATATAGATACACCGGCTCTACCACGAGCCACAGAGCTTCGGCTCAGAACTGGGAGCCGCAAGGCTCGGCATCGGGGAGTGCACCGGATGCAATAGTACAATGTTCCCGGGCACTCCTCAACGATGCTGGTCAGGACACCCGCAGGGTTTTAGTGGGCAGGGCATGCATGCAGTATCGTTAGCGATGTGCATGCTATGCAATCCCACACTCTCCTCGGTCCCTCCCCGGGGTCCGAGGGGGTCTTCCCCCTGTCAAACGGGGGGCTACTGGGCAAACCGGGAGCCTAAGCTCTCGGGATCCCAGTAGTGGAAGATTTCCCTGCGTCAAAAAAAAAAAAAAAAAGGCAACCGGCGGCGGCTCAAAAGCTTATAGCCAACAGAGCCGCCAGGGCCTACCGGACCGTGTCACACGTGGGGGCGACTACCCTCGCCGGAATCCCCCCGATTCACCTGGTCGCCAGGTCACATACACGCGTGTACACGCGGACCAAGGCGATCAGGGACGGGGGGGGGGTGTCATCACGGCGAGGGTCAAGAGGGTGCTGAGGCTCCAGGCCAAAGCGACCCTCCTGCGAGAGTGGGAGGAATTCCTCGAGAACCCCCAGTTGTGGGGCAAGAGGGTCAGGGAGGCCATCCGGCCGGTCCTGGGGGAGTGGGTGAAGCGTAGGGGGAGTGTCCTTACGTTCCACACGGCACAGGTGATCACCGGGCATGGGTGCTTCGGTGATTACCTGTGCCGAATCGGGAAGGAGCGCACCACGCGCTGCCATCACTGCCCGGAGGAGGCAGACACGGCGCAGCATACGCTGGAGTTTTGCCCAGCGTGGGAGGAGCGGCGCCGTGTCCTCCGGGCAAGTGTAGGAGACGACCTCGCCCTCCCGACCATCATCGCCGCGGCGGTGACCGGGGGAGAGGAGGGCGAGTTTAAATGGAGGGCGTTCGTTTCCTTCTGCGGCGCAGTCATGTCGCAGAAGGAGGCAGCCGAACGCGTCAGGAGGGGGGCAGCACCACCCCCCTCTAGTGACAACGATTGGAGCGACGGGATGGGTCCGGGCCGCAGACCATGTCAGTTTCGGGGGGGGGGGGGGGGCGGCACATAACAGTGCCGGGGGGAGAAGGGCGCAATTAATGCGCACAGGAAGTATCTTCTCCCCCCTCCCACCCCTCGGAACGGGATGAGGCCGTTGCCGTCGGCGACGCCGGCCAACGGCCGTATGTACGGGTCACCCCACTAACTAAAGGGGGGGACCGCGGGTGTGGAGCGGGCGTGCGGGCGAGGTTTACCGCACGCCCGCAGCATAACCCCCCTGCTAGAGGGGCGGCGGGTTTGGGTGGATGTCCCCCCGTCCCGCCGCTGTGCACAGGAGGCAGCTCTACCACGGATCGGGGGAGACTCTGGGAGTTTCCCAGGTTGGTGCACACGATGAGCTAGGCGCTGGGGGGCCCCGGAAGAATCAGCGCGTTTCCCGGGGTCCCCCTCAACAACGAGCGCAGTGAGGGACATCCGCAGGAGTTTTAGTGGGCAGAGTATGCATGCAGAATCGTGAGCGATGTGCATGCTATATAATCCCACACCCCCCGTTATACCTCTCCCCGGAGATGGGGGGTATTCCCCGCAAGGGGCTGCTGGGTAAACCTGGGACTCTCGAGCCCCAGGGATCCCAGTAGTTGAAGATTTCTCCTGCGAAAAAAAAAAAGATGGATTACGATGCCCACTGGATCGCCGCCGCCTCTGGATTGTCGCCGTCTCTGGATCGCCGTCGCTGGATCGCCGCCGTCGCTGGATCGCCGCCGTCTCTGGCTCGCCGCCGTCTTTGGACAATGATTATAGGATCGCCGAGTCAACCAGTCTATGCAGGGAAGGATAACAGAGGGTAATTAATTTCACTTGAACAGACACTATGCTCTGCTTTTAATCACTGAATTTATTTCTTTCAGATCACACAAAATGGCTGTGCGCGATCGCGCTAACAAAATGTCCGCTCGTTGCCGCTTAAGCCGGCCGGATATGCGCGTCGGCTATTCGTCGAACGTGAATATCAATGTTCGTCAAAACGCAATTAATTAATTGTTCGTCACGATGCGTTAATATAATTGGTCTGTACGCACGCGTCGATCGCTGGTCACCGGTCGGTTTTAATCGGAGCCTTAACGTTCCGCCGCTCGCTGATCCGTTTCGTGTTCTTCTCGACCGCCACTTGACTTCGATATTACTCGCTCGTTCGAACAATGACTATTGTTGATAACAATCTTCGCGTTCGTATCGCGTTAACATATAACGGCTTTATGACTTGTGGGTTTATGCGCCGCTCGCGGGTTGACCCCGGTTTTAGATGAGAGTCAGTAGCACGTCAGCACGCTATGACTGCTCCCAGGCGAAAGACCCTTTACGATATTAATTAATTTATTAATACCGTTTACGTGGTTATTTAACAAAACAATTGCGGATTACGCGTCGCTCGCGGGTTAAGTTCCGTTTTTCAGAGATGCTCCCGGCACGTCCGCACTCTTCGAGCTCTCACGGGCAAAGACCATGACTCTCGCTTTCCAACTACGCACGTCGTTCGCCGCGCCTATGCAGTACGCTCGCTCAATCACCCCCGGTACCTGTGGGCCTATTGTGTGCCGCTGCGTGCTCACGCGAAAACAAGTTTTTTCTCCGCATTCCGGAGGCCCGATTCTGACAAACATGTTGTGTGCCGCTGCGCGCTCACGCGAAAACAAGTTTTTTCTCCGCATTCCAGATGCCCAATTTTGACAAACATGTTTACGCGTAAGCTCCCATCGGATTCCATTCCTCTTTTCGATATAAGATATTTTCGTCAGAAGAACCTGCTTTCGCGCAAACTTACAATAATTAAATTATGATCGAAAATTCGCGTTGTTCACGCTTACAATGATGTGGCCCTCAATCTCGGCGAACCCCGGCGCTAGATCGTCGTGGCCTCGCTGGAACGCTCGCCGTATGGCCCGGAGATGGCCCGGAGACGATTTTGTCGCTGCGAGTTTTTTCTATCGTACGGCCTGCCATTTCCCGGGCCGTCGGTTTTTTTTCGATACCGCCATGACATATAGTCTTATTGGGGCCCTTTTGGCCCGCTCGGCATGCTCCTATTCGCGGATGACGCGTGGCCCTGTAGTTAGCGGGCCCGTATATTTTTCTCGCCGCGGACCCCGGAACCGTACTTCCGTTGTCCTTCCGAGCAATTTTGCACGTTTTGACGATCGCTAGGAACTCACGGCACCTGATTTCTCGGGCCGTGTGCACGATTCGCCCGATAATTGGTCGTTCGTAATTCTGGGGTCCACCCGTACTCCTCTCGCGAGATAGATTACGCAATAGGCTGATGGCCTTAAAGATCGCGGGCCGTGCAGGCAATTCGCCCGTTATTCTTACAAGCACGTCTCGGCTCTGGTTCTCTGGACATCCTCTCTCGGATTTGCAGCTCGCGCACGCGCATGCTTCGTTGCACCTGAAATACGCGCAAAGAGGCTGTCGCAAAGAAGTCGGCGAAACAGAAGATATGTTTGAACACAATTTTATTATGTTGGAAACTTACGGAATATAATTTAATCAGTTTGATTAAAAATACGCACTAAGTACCGCGTTTGACTCTCATGGCCAATTATATTGTATTACAATTTTATTTTGTTTTACAAAGCTTTTTCCGCCAACGCGGAACACTCGTCGCAACCGAGCGCTGATCTCCGACGAACGAACCCGCCGTTCGGAGAGGAAAAAAAGAAAAGAGAAAGGAAAAAGAAAAAGAATAATAAAGCGCTAGAAAAGGAAACAAAGAATTGTCGTTTTTGTTCAAACGAACCCTTACGCCATTATTCCTTCGGCATAAGCCTTTCGCGCGCAAATAAACTTAATATTTTAGCTTAGCCTACGCAAGATAAATAATACCACAAAAAAAAAAACTCGCACTATACGCGACCGTCACCCGCCGCAAAATTATCTTATTTCCTACGCGTGGGGACATGTGTCGGCAATTCTAACGCCCGCTTTTCTTTATTTATGGGTCATGGGAGGACAGGGCTCTTCGTGGCTGGCCTCGGTATTGTCATCTCCGGTGGAGCTTTCCAGCCTCTCGTCCTCCTGGTCAGCTTCGGTGCCGCCGTTCGCGAACCATAGGGCCGCTCGCTCCCTCAGCCGGGTGATACCGACCCTTGGTTGGTCTTGGCCGCTGTTCGTTGGTGTCGCCCCAGCCGTCGGTTGCATCCTCCCCGTCCGGCGTGACGAGGAGGTGTCCTCCGAATCGCGGCGTTGTGATCTCAACGCAGCACGACGGCGTCTTTTGTCGTTCGCCCGCTGCTCCCGATACTCCTCCAACTGAGTTTCACTAATGACTCGGTTTTCTCTCAGTTGCTATTCTTGCCGCTTTCCTTTGACTGACGCCGGATAGCGTCACCCAGATTTGTTGCCGTCTTTCATAACGGATGCACAAGCGTATCTACTTTAGGGTCGCCTGTCCGCCGCTTTTTTCTCTCGGGTGCCCACCTGGTCCTCTTCTGCTGCGGGGCGCACCGTCTGGGCAGGGGTAATTGATTCCGTAATCTGGCACGGGTCGGTGCCCTGCGCCTGATTATTTCCCTTAGCCCCCTCCTGGTTGTTGTCCGCGCTCTCGGGCGTTTTCCCTCTTGGTTGTTAGTATCGGGGACTTTGGTTTTGTTCTCGATGTTCTTTGTGGCCTCCGCGGTGGCTGGATGTGGGTCCTCCTGATCGGGTAGGTTCTCTCCCGTCATTGGTCTGCCCTCGGGGTAGAACTCCGCGTCCATCACGATGTCGCTGCCTTTTACGTCCATCGTGAAACGATATGGTATTTCCGATAAGACTACTTCGCGACTAGCCGACAAGGCGATCGTAGCCGATGCGAAGCTTTTTTGGTCTCGCGGGTCTTGTAATCTTACCGTTTCTGACCCTAAATCAACTCGGCTGCGCAGCTCCAGGCATTCGGACAGTTTATCAAGGAGCTGATCATTCGCTTCGACTTCACTCGCCACGATTTCCGGCTCGATGTAGGTGTCCCGAGGACCGTGCGCAAGAAGTCCTCGGTCAGACTTAGGCACTGCCTGCTGCGCTCCACTTCCTCTAGGCCCTTTTTATACTCATCGAGCCATTGAGTTATCACGTCGCGACGCGCTTGAATATCCTTTAATTCACCTGATATGTTGGTGGGGTGATCCATTATGCCTTTTGCCACTCGGCACTCGCGTATCCGCCGATGCACAATTTCGGCTTTAATGCCTCGCTCACGTCGTATGTCTATTACTGATCGCGGAATAATAGCTGAATAATCGCGCACTCGATACGACGTGTTCGGCTGTCGCGAGGTGATTGAATTTCCACGCGTCGTCCGTAGTACGCACATTCGGCTCGCTAGATCGCTCCATTCGGCTCCGCTCGCGCGGCTCCGTGAGCCGCCCCTACGCGCCGCGTCATGGTGCGATCCCATGGTACGGAACGTATGCGCAATGCGGAATTGACGGAATGAAGTCCGTCCAATCGTAGATATTCCGCCAGTTGCGTTCCGCTGAAACATCTTTATCTGTGTCCCATGGAGCGGAATTCGCGGAAGCGCAATTGACGCTTGCCAATCACAAGATTATTTCCCATAGATCCTTTCATTGTATCTATCGGAACAGTGTATATTATTGGCACGCACAGACTACGCTTCCGCATTTTCCGCTCCATGGGACACGGATAATTATATTTAAGTGGAACGGAATCACACGTACATACATGCAATACATCTGTCACATTAACGAATTCCATTCATAACCTACAAAATTGTCACCAATTGCTACAACATTCAGTCGCTAAAAATGTATTCTAAAAAATTTTTTGTTATTATTTGCGTATTATTAAAGAAATTAAAACAATGTTGGTGTCCATTTAAAAAGCAACAACTACGCAGTAAAATTATAAACTTATATTCATAATATATTCATAATATATAATCGCAGAAAGAAATGAAAATGAAAAACAACGAAGATATTGGGTGCGACCTATATTTAGTATGGAGAGAAGATTAAAACAAGGAGCAAGTGAGAATCTTGTAAAGGAAATGCTGGCCGAAGACAGAGAAAAATATCGAGATTATTTTAGAATGCCACCTCAATTATTTAATAAGTTATTAACATTGGTCGAACCAGTCATCAGAAAACAATATGTTATTCGCGAACCTATTTCCCCTGACACTCGGCTCCAGATTACACTGCGCTATTTATCATCACTCTTACTTATGGCTCCCAACGCCACACCCTGGAAGACTACATTGACCTGTAGGCTAAACTAAGTAAGGGTAGCTAGATATGGCGAAGGCGAAACCTGATGGAAGGCAGCAGTGACCATCAGTATTGCACTGGGGCAGAAGAAGATGACTTCGGAATGGCCTAGGAGCAAACTATTTCAGGCGTGATAAACGGCTGGAATACTGCGGTGCAGAAAGGCAGGGGAATCTACTGCACTATCACTCCCATGAGCACTATGCGATGTTGACTAATGGATCTGGTATGTCTGGCGACCCGACTAACAATCGGCGCTGTCCTACGTCCGGGGTAGACAGTGGGAAATTAGCTACCGGGCATGTGGGTGTGGACCACTGGGCACCACATGCGAAATATGCAACCAGAGATGACAACAACTTCAATGGTCGAACAGAATCCCGTCTGGCGACTTGGAATGTACGAGGACTTCTACAGGTGGGAAAACTAGAGATAGTGAAGAAAGAGCTCTCGAGATGTAATGTGAGGATCGCGGGAATTTCCGAGACAAAAAGACAATATGTGTTCTTGTTACAGGCTCCACCAAACAGCGGATCAACATATTACAATTACAAAGGCCATCACAGTATTAATCTTCTCGGAATCAGCGATGCAAACTATTGCTTTACAATGGTCGATATTGGTGCTGAAGGTAGGCAAAGTGATGGAGGAGTCTTTCGCAATAGCGAAATTGGGAAACGCTTCGAAGTTAATTCGTTCAAACTGACAAATCCGAAACAAATTGAAATTGACGGACCAGAATTACCCTATGTACTAGTAGCAGATGAAGCTTTTCCATTATCGATGTACATGATGAGACCATATCCGCGAAGTAGAAAACTCGACATTGGGAAAAAAGTATTTAATTACCGACTTAGCCGTGCAAGAAGAGTTGTGGAGAACGCTTTCGGCATATTAGTGGCTCGATGGAGAATATACCGAAGGCCAATCATCGCGAATGTCAGCAATGTACGCAAAATTGTACAAGCGACTGTAGCACTGCACAATTTTATTATAAAAAACGAAGCGCAATTAACGGGAAGTAAATCATATTTACGCACTGGTGAAGAAGTGCTGCATACAAGTCATGGAGTTCGTAATATGCCACTTTGTCGAAGCCGCGGCAATAACAATGCTATTGCAGTTAGAGAAGCGTATTCAACATACTTTCAAGGTACTGGTGCGTTATCTTACCAGTGGGAAAAAGCGTTGCAAAACGATTTTTAATTAATAATTGACGATAATTAACGATAATTGACGATAATGATAACACTGAGGAACACCTCTGATAATATTTTCCCGTAGAATAAGTAGTACTGTAAGTAGATGTAAGTTGGTAAAGCGTAGATATACTTATAAACAATGGATAAACTCATTTGTAAGGCTTGTATGTGGTATGTCATAATAAAAATATAATTTGCTTGAAAATAAATTGTATTTGTTTGAAACTAAATATACCTAGTACAATAATAGTCATACTTAATATTAATGTAACAAAAAATAAAATTGTAATAATAAAAATAAAAATAGATATAATAATAATATATAATGTAGTAAAGAAATTCTTTTATATCAGATAGTAGAGTGAATATAAAGTGAACATAAAGTGAACATAAATATGATTTATTTATATTCGTTAATTAATTTATTTTGCTCTTCCATGAGCATAGCAAGGAATTTCATTTCTAATTCGGTTCGCTTTCTGTATGGCAGTTTCCTTAATCCTTCTCCGAGTAGAAGTAAAAATCCATCAACTCCATCAGGTTGTTTATTGGTTTCGCGTAATGTTGAGATAACTGCTTCGTGAAATTCGTCGTTTGTCTTGCTCAATCTGTCTGACTTTCTTTCTAAAATATTATTGATTTTTAACATAAGATACATTTATTGAAATGTTTAATAAAATAATATAGAACCGTACTTTTACTTAAGTTTAAATCAATTTCTCCGGAGTTTGATGGCAGCGATAAGTCTGATACATTGCTGCTCCCATTGCTGCATGTTGGTTGGGGCACCAATACTGAGTCTTCACTAACTTCAGTTAACATACTGTCATCTTCTTCATTGTTTTGAACGTTTGATGGTAGACTACTACATGTTCTAGAGAGAAAAACAGCACTTTTAATATCGGATCGGGTCCTAACAAAGAATAATCAAGAACCTTGGAGAAAAATTCCTATTGCGTGAATACTAATTTCAAGTGTCAAAGAGGACTAAATAAAATAACCAAGTCAAGTCTGGAGTGTTTCTGTATTTTAAATACATTGACTTTTTAAACAATGTATATATTAAATTATTAAACTTACAAAGATTTTCCTAAGACATCATCCAAAAACTTCATTTGTTCATAGAACCTAAACGAACTTTTTTTCGAAGTTGATGTTTCTGCAGCAGACCCACTTGGAATGTATATATATTCTTTTTTTTTTGCTTTCATATAGCAATCTCGAAGATATCGCCATCTTTTTTTGACTTCAGTTATATTTAATACTCCTGTAAACACATATCAGAACCAAATAGAAGGTTTAGTTGCGCTTATATAATTATTGTACATGGCCAAAATATATATGGTATATACTAACCTCCCAATGAGTTACATATTTCTTGCCACAGTGCATTTTTTTTCAATGTGCTTCTGTCGCTAGTTGGTGTTCGATGGTCGAATAATGCTCTCTTCTGGGATACGTAATATATTAAGAGCTCATCCCCGTATCAAGTCCTTGCATGTTATCATTTGGATCATCATTTAATTCGTATGCACGGGTCACTGTAAAATAAAAGGAACAATAATAACACTGGCAAACGAAATCCAGTCCATTCAGTATCACTGTTAGACGGGACAATATAATTTTTCAATAGATAACTAATGGCATGCTTTACTAAGGGACATACTTCGATTACTATAAATAATACCTACCAACAGTGACTACTAAATTTTCATCCACATTTAATAGATGTGTTTCCTCGTTAAACGGATGAAAGCAAGAATGGTTCATCAGGTCAAAGTTTCCTGAGAGAATATATCCGCAATATCCACATTTTTTATCCTATAACCAAGTACAAATATATAATCATAACTGAAATATATAATTCAAACTCCCGCATATAAACTTATATTTTGTAAAGAAGTTGTTCAATATAGTATTGCATTAATATAAAATTATTAAATCCGTGTAAAGGCTCTGGTGAAAATCAAAGAGAGAGTGCAACGGGCTAAGTAAGAGCCAGGCGCTGTTGACGGTGCATAAAGGTTAATTCCTTTATTTATGATAAATCAAATTTGTAACGTACGTTTCGGTCCGAATTTTGGACCATCTTTAGCGATAATATAATAACGAAGTAATATATATTACTTCTGAGGATGGTCCAAAATTCGGACCGAAACGTACGTTAAAAATTTGATTTATCA
Source organism: Leptothorax acervorum (assembly GCA_035220615.1). NCBI lineage: Eukaryota > Metazoa > Arthropoda > Insecta > Hymenoptera > Formicidae > Leptothorax > Leptothorax acervorum. The sequence goes on from JASTWQ010000207.1 coordinate 237,512, forward strand.
TAAATAAAGGAATTAACCTTTGTGCACCGTCAACAGCGCCTGGCTTTTATTCAGCCCGTTCCACTCTCTCTTTGATAAAATTATTAATTCAAAATTACATTATTTTAAATTTAAATAGTTTTTAATAATATTCTTACGGATCTCTGTTGAGACATTTTGTCTTTTCACACTCGCACACAAGCACACTTCTTCTTTGTTAAAAAGAAAGCTTTTGTTATAAAGCTTCCGCAGTTTCCGCACGGATAGTGCGGATAAAATAGAAACTTGCGGATAAAAGTCGGAGGAACGAACGTAAAAGAGGTCGAACCAATCACGAGCGTTCCGCCAATTCCGCATTGCGCATACGTTCCGTACCATGGGATCGCACCATCACGCATTCCGGAGCGCGTAAACAATTTTTTCCGGATCGGCACGCGGTAAAAATATCGATCGCGACCACTTATATTTCTGAATTTTGTTTTACGTATTATTTTAAGTTTTATAATACGTCCTTTGTCCCTCCGTAAATCTTTATTAACTATCTGAGGCTTGCTGTCAATGTCCATGCCTCCACTCGCGTTTCGCGTATTCTCACTCCCATAATTACCGTAATTGTCATTCCCCGTCATTCGCGACGATTTCTCCGGTTTCGAGGATATCTCGCCGAATGATTTTACGCACTCGCGATTCGCGTAAATGTCATTTATTTCGTTTTTCGCGAGTAATATTGTTTTATGTTTGTAGGATCTGTTTCGCGACCGATCGGTAACTGCGTGCGCGTCGCGTTGATTGCTCCGATCGGTGGAGAGTCTCGAGCAAGCAGTCACCGTAGTAAGACGTATGAGAAAAAGCTCCGTGTTCGTGAGTGAGTCGCGATCGGGAATCGAAAACGAGTTAAGAGTTACGAGTGCATACGAGTTGCGTTCGCCCACGATATGTGCACACGGTATGACAGAGACGAGAGACTATGTGAGTGCTCGAGACGGTTATATTCAAAGAATCGAAATACAGACATTACAGCGAACATCTTTTGTTAACCTGCATTTAACCCGCCTTATCATAAATTAAATTATTTGTACACGCTAATACAATCATAACTCATATAATTATTTTCCCGACTCCAGTAATTATATGTGATCCTACAAATTTGGGGGCTCAGTCCGAGATCTGAGAGAGCCGTTAACGAAGAATCGAGAACAGTTTCGAAGTGACACGTGAACAGTTTCGGAGTGACGCGTGAACAGTGCTCCGGGCAAGGTGTTAGCGTGAAATAAACACGAAAAGTGCGTGCGTGTATGCTAGCCCGGCAAGGACATTGAACATTGTCAATAATTGAACAGTTCTGCGTGCGGAAAATAATATCGATCAATATGAAGGACCCGAATATGTATTCTGTATATACGGTGACTGCGCTGAAAGAGATGTTGGAGAAACGTGGTCTCTCCACGGCGGGGTCGAAAGCAGAGTTAATCAGCCATATAATGGAGGCCGATCCGAACGGAGAGTGGTTGCACGACGATGGCAATGAGTCCGGCAACGGTCTTGACGAGGCAACTGCTATAAAACAAGGTACCTCACGAACAAACGCATCAGGTATGCAACAAAATTCTATCATTCAGCAACTAGAAGTCGAACTGTACCGGAGGGAGAAAGAGGTGGCGGAGCGTGAATTAGAGTTAGTGCGACGCGAGTTGGAGATGATGCGGCAGAGTCAGAGAGAGCGTACGACCGGTAGCGAGGATCGCCGGCGCGTTATAAACGATGACGACAATACGCGGAATCGACCCGTACAGACAAAGATAAACGTAGAAGCTATCGCGGACTTGCTCGGTTGTTTTGATGGTAAATCGACGAATTATGATATATGGGAGAAGCAAGTTCGATTGTTGAAGACTACTTATCAGTTGGAAGACGATTCGGCGAGATTACTAATCGGCATGCGGTTGAAGGGTAGAGCGTTAGAGTGGCTACATTCTAAACCCGAATACGTAGGGATGCCATTTGACACACTTCTCGGTGAATTACGGGGCATGTTTCAGCATCGCCAGACTAAGGTGACCAGGAGAAAGAGATTTGAGGAGTGTACGTGGAAGAAGGATGAGTCATTCCATGAGTATTTGCACGAGAAGGTCATCATGGGAAATTGCGTTCCGATCGACGACGATGAGATGCTCGAGTATGTTATCGACGATATACCGGATGAGGCGCTTTGAAACCAGGCGCGTATACAAGGATTCGAGACAGTGGACGTGCTGTTGAGGGCCTTTGAGAAGGTAACTTTTCGAGAACGAGGTACGTTAAATTCGGCGAAATATGATAGAAATAACGGTTATCAGAATAAAGGAGAGAAGAAGGAGAAAACTAACGGCGAGAAGAAAAAGCATGTAACGAGTGCCATGCGTTGTCATAATTGTGGCATGCGAGACCATATGGAAGTTGATTGTCCGACTAAAGAGCAGGGTGTAAAATGTTTCGGATGCAATGTTTCGGATGAGGACATATTGCTTCGAAATGTCCTAAAAAAACGGGAACCACGAAAAGAAGTTACGTCGCAGCGCGCTCTGCGAATCAGAAATACATCAAGGATGTCTTAATTCATGGACAGCAAATAAAAACTTTAATAGATTCCGGGAGTGACCTTACTTTAATACGCGCGGACGAATACGCGAAGCTAGGCTCGCCATGTTTTCAGTCAGGAGGAATGCGATTCCGTGGCATAGGATCCGACAATAACATGACCCTGGGAGAATTTCAGACCGAAATCGTTGTTGACGGACATTCTTATCCTATACGCGTACACGTAGTCTCAAATACTCTGTTTCAGCACCAAATGTTAATAGGAACTGACTTCATAAATACTGTCGAAGTCAACATCAGAGCAGGAGAAATCTCTATCAGTCCATTGCGATTGGAATGCAACGTCGAGGACTCAGTGCCGGAAATATTCAAGATAGATCTGACTGATGAGGAGAGCCGAGAGACGTGTCGGGTGGATCTAACTTCGGTAGAGGATGCCGAGCAGCGAAGGATGCTGCAACAACTTATCGAAAATTACACGCCCAGTAAAATACACGAAACCGATATTAAAATGAAACTTATTTTAAAGAATGAAGAGCCAGTTTACCAGTCAGCGAGGAGGTTATCTCCATCGGAGAGGCAGATGGTCAATGTGCAGATCGACGAGTGGATCGCGGAGGGAATTATTCAACCATCAGTTTCGGATTACGCCAGCCCCGTGGTACTGGTCAAGAAGAAGGATGGAACGCATAGGCTATGTGTGGACTATCGTCTGTTGAACAAGAAAATTATTAAAGATCGATATCCTTTACCATTAATAGAGGATCAGTTGGATTCGTTACAAGGTGCTCGAGTGTTCAGCACGCTCGATTTGAAGAATGGATTTTTCCATGTGAAGATGGACGAGTCGAGTCGAAAGTACACGGCTTTCGTCGTGCCTGACGGCCAGTATGAGTTCCTGAGAGTTCCATTTGGCCTCTGTAATTCGCCAAGTGTGTTTCAGAGATACATCTATTCAATCTTTAAAGATCTGATACGGCGAGGCTTGGTTTGAGTTTACATAGACGACGTGATCATTCTGGCGGACAGTATCGAGGAAGCCATAGAGAGACTTAAGGAAGTTCTGGAAGTCGCGAGTAGAGCTGGACTTATTATAAATTGGAAGAAGTGCTGTTTACTGCAGACTAGGGTCGAGTTTCTTGGTCATATCATCGAGGAGGGACGTGTGCGTCTGTCTGATCGTAAGACTGAAGCGGTACGACGATTCCGCGAGCCTGCGGACCGGGTGCAGAGTTTCTTGGGCTTGAGCGGCTATTTCAGGAAGTTTATTCCCGGATATTCCACAATAGCACGGCCATTATCGAATCTCCTGAGGAAGGGGGTGAAGTTCTGTTTCGGCGCTGCAGAGAGGAACGCACTTATGCGATTGAAGACAATGCTGATCGAGAAACCCGTGTTGAACTTATACCGAATCGGGGCAGAGACGGAATTGCACACAGACGCTTCGGCGCTCGGGTATGGTGCGATCCTACTCCAGAAGAATAATGAAGATGGCCTATTCCACCCTGTTTATTATGCCAGTGGCAAGACAACGCCCGCTGAGTCTAAGTATACAAGTTACGAGTTGGAGGTCTTGGCTATCATCAAAGCGTTAAAAAGGTTTCGCGTCTATTTGTTGGGCATTGCTTTTAAAATAGTGACTGATTGTCGTGCCTTTACCCTTACCATGAATAAAAAGGACCTCTGCGTACAAGTTGCACGATGGGCGCTGCTTTTGGAGGAGTTCCAGTACAGCATAGAGCATCGCCCCGGAAGAAGTATGGCGCATGTTGATGCGCTCAGTCGCAACCCATTGTCCGTGTGCCTGGTGATCGACGAATCTGATGCGGGGGTGACAGCGAGACTTAGGAAGGCGCAAGAAGAAGATGACGGCGTGAGAAGACTTCACGATCTGGTTCTCCGGGGACAAGCCCAAGACTATATATTGCGAGGTAATCTGTTATTTAAAGAGTCTAATGGTGATTTACAACTTGTAGTTCCGAGGAAGATGCAAACCTAGATCATTCGACGAGCGCATGAACGAGGTCATTTCTCAGTGGGCAAGACTTTAAGTTTGTCGGCCTGTATCTTCCGCTTTCTCGCTGCCTCGATGAGTCGCTGCTTGGCACCCTCTATTTTCTGCTCCCAAGTGATGTCGTCAGCCTCGAGGGGAATAAGCGCTGGATCGAGCGTTAGATGGCCGTTCTCGCCATCGTGAAGCTCGCGTGGTGTGTACCCGGTCGACGAGTGAGTCGTATTATTTATCACTCTTTCCGCCCGGTTTACAATTCTATACCATCCTTGATGATGGTGGCTACTGTATGCTCGCATTAACCTGCCTAATTCGCGCATTACTCTTTCCACTGGATTCGATTGCGGATTGTACGGTGTCGTACGGCGTACTTCGAATCCTTTATTAAAAGCGAATCTATCCCATCGGCGGGTTAAAAATTGTCCTGCATTATCGGTTAATATCGTTTTCGGAATTCCTATTTCCACGAAAAATTCGTTTTCTAATTTTTCGATAATCGAGTCTAAACTTTGATCGCACATCGGATATAGTTTAACGTACTTGGAAAATTGATCCATTATGACCATTACGTATTTATATCCCTGCTCTGTTCGGGGTAACGCTCCGAATATATCTATCGATAAAGTGTCTCCCGGTGCATCAGGGAGTTGATAATATTGTGTCCCTACGACCGCTCGCGTATAAAATTTTGTCGCTTGGCAAGTTACGCAAGACGCTACCACGTCGCGGGCTATCCTAGCAAAATTATGTCCGTGAAAATATCGTTTCATAAAATCTAGGACTTTATCGGTTCCAAAATGTACGAGAAGTTCATGCGATAGCTTTGCGATTTTCCACGTGATTCTCCTAGGCAGTATAATTCTACCTCCGTCCGGATATTTTATTCGAAAGATTCCTTCTCTCTCGTATATCTTGTTCGGGTTGTCTTTCGCTGCTTGCTGCAATTCTTCTTCCGCCTTTTGCTCGTTCTTAATTATTTGAATCCAGGTTGACGTATCTGCTCCCTGGTATGCGTTTCGAATCATTGCTATCTGCTTCTCATCTGGTGAGATAAGTCTTTGTCGAGAAAGTGTATCTGCTATCTCATTCTCCTTTCCCGGTAAAAGCTTAATTTCGAGCTCAAACTCTTGTAAAAACGCAAACCATCTTGCGATTCGTCCATTATTTTGAACGCAAGTACTTAGAAATTTTAAGGCTTGATGATCAATGTGGGCACGTATATGACGTCCTAATAGTAGAGTGTGCCATTTTATCAGCGCCCATACTAGCGCTAGGCACTCTAATTCCGTAATAGTGTAATTCGATTCTGCACCTTTCAGACTTCTACTAGCATATGCCACTGTCTGTTTTTCATCCGATCCATCCTGGTACTGGTATAACCTTGCTCCCAGTCCAGTTCGGGCTGCATCGACATAAATACCGAATTTGTAACCGCGTTGGATTTGATACAAGTCTGGTGCTTCTTGGAAAGCCGTCTTAATCTCGTTAAAGACATTTTGATGCTCATTTGTCCATATAAATTTTTGGCCTTTCTTCAATAAGCCTTCAAGTGGACGAGTTAATCGTGCAAGATTTTTTATAAAACGACGGTCCCAGTTGACCAATCCTAAAAACGATTGAACGTCTTTCTTTCTCCTCGGTTTTTCGAAACTAGCTACTGTTGCTCTAGTCTCGTCATTGATTTCCGCTTTAATTTCACTGAATGTGTGTCCCAGGAATTTGATCTCTTCCCGTAAAAATTCGCATTTTTCGCGGTTCAGTTTAAATCCTATAGCTTCTAATTTTGTTAGTACCCAATCAATGTGGTATAAGTGCTCTTCTAATATCTCAGACGAAATCATTACATCGTCGAGATAAATTGTAGTAAATTCATTAACGCCTAAGGCATCGTCTATTGCTCTAGTGAACGACGCTCCTGCCGTTTTTAGGCCGAACGGCATGCGTTTGAAAACGTATGTCTGTCCCTCGAACAAAAGTCCCGTAAATTGCTGAGAATTTTTTTCAAGAGGTATCTGCCAAAATGCATTTGTTATGTCGATCGTTGTAAAATATTTCTTTCTGCCTACTCGTCTGAAAACTTCTTCTATCGTTGGAGGTTGTGCATGGTCGTTCGTCATGTGTTTATTTAACTCTCGAGCATCGAGACACAAACGAATATCCCCATTTTTCTTGATCACCACGACCAACGGATTGACGTATTGCGTAGCCTTTTTGAAATGATACCCTTTCGCTCCAATTCTCTTATATAGTCTCTTACTCTTCCCATATGTACCTCTGGAATCGGGTAAGTTTTCTTCTTGAATGGCTTATTCATGTTCATTTCAATTTTGTGTTTATAGTGACTGACTCTTCCGATCTTTCCATCAAACATATTTTCATGCTTATCGAGGATTTCTTGTAATTTGATTTCCGCTTCGTCCCTTCTAATGACGTGTATGGCGATTCCCGGGTCCATAGCTCTGCGAAATTTTATATCTATCACCATCGCAAGCCAATTGCATTCTGTACTTTACTAGAAAATCGATTCCAAGAACAACTTCGTATGCTAGATTTTCTACAATAAAGAATTCGTGACTATATCTTTCTTCTTTATACTTAAATATAAGTCGCGCTTTACTAGCGACTGTCGAGCCTCTTTCAGCGAAAGCTCCTCTTAATCGAAATCTTTTGATTGGGAGTACCTCCATTGGAACTCTATTTTCCTCCAATTGTCTGTGGAAAATTTTCGTAATTGCAGTAATCTGTGCACCTGTGTCAATTAATGCCTTAGTGGTGCATGTTCCAAATTTCATTTCTATCATAGGCACATCTGCCTCTTTTAATCTCTTTGACTGGGCTTCCTTCAGGTCCTGGTCGAGATCTTCGATAATTTCTTTCGTCCTAATTATATTCATCGGACTATTATTAGATTTTTCTGTTTCGCGTGTCAGAGCACAGCAGTTCTTCTCCATCTCTTCCGATGTTGTACTGACTGCGTCTTCATCTAGCTTTTCTTCGCTCTTCGCCGTGATCGCCGCGATTTTTTTTGCGTGGTCTTCCGGCTTCTCCGATTTTTTATAACGATACTCGGGCTTCTCATATTCCCGTTTTTTGTATTCATTACGTCCATTGTCGCGTGTGTAACGCGTGATTTTGGCTTTGCCATCTGCATTGTCACTGTCAGGCATTTCGACAATATCCACTCCATTTTTCCGCGTGCCTCTGCGCGCAATTTTCGCGTTTCTTGCTCGTTTTCTATTGTATCGAGCATTGTAATCATATCGTTTACATTTTTAACGACGGATGGCCTCAATTCTCTGGCGATATCCGCGTGAAAGTGTTCTTTTATGGTTTGGACAATTTCCTCGTCCATCATTGGTGGAATCAAAGTTTTGGCTTGCTGTGCCAAATTTAGTGCATAATTTGTCATCGACATGTCTCCGGGCTTGTATTTCCCGAAGTACACTCTTTGCCGGAACCTCATTTGCGCTTGACAACTCCAGAAATGATTTTTAAATAATTGTTTCATCTCATGGATGTCGTCGGCGATTTGAAGCTCGTGCCTTTGGCTGGCCGCTCCCTTCATGCATCTACCGAAATAAAATAATTGCTCGTCTTCGGAGACGCCCTCGTAATTTGCCAATTTCTTGAATTTTTCCAGAAATCTAACTGGATTTTGTTTATCCGTTTTTCCAAAATACGTTAGTTCATCAAACGGATTCTTTATCCATCCTCCTCTTGGAAGTCGAGCTTGCATCGGGACAATCTGTAACGCTGCATCGGCCGCTCTTCCGCCACCGTACGTTCGCTCGTCTATGGTTGTCGCGTCGAATAAGTTCGTCGGTAGACCGCGTTCCGTATTTCGTGATGCGACGGATTCACGACGCTCGCGTACTTCCGTCCTCAACTGCTCTAACTCGTTGGACAATAATTGAATTTGATTAAGCATTTGTCTTCTCTCCTCGTTAAATGCATCTTCGACCGCGCGTTCGCGGCTTAAGTTTACTACAACAGGACTTCCCTCGTTGTCAATTTGTAGCAAATTATCATCTCGCGTCTTTAGCGGTACCGCGGATGTACCTTCGTCCTCGCGGACATCCGTACGCGCTGCTTCCTGAGAAGGTTAATATATCGACAGACCTTTCGTAGTTACTCTTGAAATTTCCCTTTTTCTGTTTCAGGTTCCCCTCTGGATGCCGGATGGATCTCGATGACCACTGGATCGCCGCCACCTCGGGATCGTCGCCGTCTCTGGATCGCCGTTGCTGGATCGCCGTTGCTGGATCTCCGCCGTCGCTGGATCGCCGCCGTCGTTGGATAATGATTATAGGATCGCCGAGTCAACCAGTTTATGAAGGGAAGGATAACAGAGAATTAATTTCACTTGAACAGACACTATGCTCTGCTTTTAATCACTGAATTTATTTCTTTCAGATCACACGAAGTGCGCGATTGCGCTTACAAAATGTCTGCTCGTTGCCGCTTAAGCCGGCCGGCTATGCGCGTCGGCTATTCGTCAAACGTGAATATCAATGTTCGTCAAAACGCAATTAATTATTTGTTCGTCACGATGCGTTAATATAATTGGTCTGTATGCACGCGTCGATCGCTGGTCACCTGTGCTACCGGCAACCGCAGTGAGGGCTGAAGAGATGCGACTAGGGCTGGTGTGCGATGATATGGGAAGCGGAGCCGTAGAAACGGTAGGGTCAACGGCGAGTCCGGATGATGCAACACCGGGAACGTCACAAGATGACGTAAGACCAGCCGCGGCACTGGGTGATGTAACACCGATAGAGGGAGCAACGAAGCGATCGGCTGACGCAATGCTGTCTGAGCCGGTGCGGGAACGAACGGACAACGCAGCGAGTTGCACGAGACTGACGTCCGACAGCGGTGGTGTGCAGGCCTTGCTGGACATGGTATTGTCAGGCAAGGAAATCGACGAGGAGCTCATCCAGGCTGGGGTGGCGGCGATTGAGGAACAAGCAGCGGGGAACATCGGCGCGTTGCCAGCAAGGACCGAGGCGGGATTCTCGGAGGTGTCTCTGGGACAAATGATGCCAGAGGCAGTAGTCGGGGCCGAAGTTGAGACGACAGGCGAAGCCAATTCGCCACATGATCAAATTATCGGCATTTTTAGTTCTGACGCAATCCGAGCGTCACCGTAATCCATTTTTAGTTCTGACTCAATCAGAGCGTCACCATAATTCATTTTTAGTTCTGACGCAATCCGAGCGCCACCGTAATCCATTTCTAGTTCTGACGCAATCCGAGCGTTACCGAGTAATCCATGTTTAGTTTTGAGGCAATCCGAGCGTCACCGTAATTCATTTTTAGTTCTGACGCAATCCGAGCGTCACACGGTGATACCGTAATTCATTTTTGTTCTGACGCAATCCGAGCGTCACACGGTGATACCGTAATCATTTTTAGTTTCTGACGCAATCCGGGCGTCATACGGTACTTCCGTAGTAGTTTATCGGATTCTGACGCAATCGGTGTAGTTTCACTTAATTTTCATTTATGACACAATCTTAGGTTTCTATTATGTGATGAGCGTCGGATGACGCAATAGTCAGGTTAATTATAGGTTTAGTATTAAGTGGCGTAATGTTTAAGGTTTATAGGCTTAGTAAGACATGCCTATCTAGGTGAGCGATGTTTAGTATAATGCTTGTAAGCAGGAATGATGCAATAGCATAGGACGGCGATGATTATAAGGGTCCTGAAATGTTACGTCATCCATCGCGATATCTTACTTATTCTGTTATTTTTCTGTAAACCGTTTAGTCATTTCTGTAAACCGTTTAGTCATACTAAACATGAGCCAGCAAACAAGGACTGTGACAATGAGGACTGTGTGAACACTTTGATTCGTGTGGCTGCCTCGCTCGATACGCCGCTCGCATCCTCGGAGGTTGTCAGTGCCTTTAGAATCGGCGGAAGGGACCCTTTATCTGGTCCTATCGTGGTGAAACTCACCACGATTGCCAGGAGAAATGAGCTGCTCGCCAGATTCCGACGACGTGCTAGATCTGGATTTGCTGCGTCCAATGTCGATGGCTCGTGGCCGTCCACCAAAGTTTATCTCTATGAGCGTTCTACTGCGTCTGAACGCCGCCTGTTTGCGGAGGCTCGTCAACTTGCTAAAATGCATAACATCAGGCACGTATGAATGAGGCGAGGGGTTACTTATTTCAGAATATCGGACGGCTCTCCCTCGCGTCGCTATTTATCTCAGGACTCAATCCTCGCTGAGATTGATACAACTGTCAATCCGCTTCAGCACCCCCGCGCCTTATCTCCTGCGGGCCCTTCGGCTTGCCCCGAGCCTGTCTGACGTCATTCGCTGGCTGGGTCGGCCGCTGCTGGTTTAAGTAGCAGCCGTCTAACACTTCGCGTCGCTCACATCAACGAGCGTTTACTCTTGCCCCACTTTACGCTGGTTAAAGATCTCATAGCCTATCATCAAATTGACATTCTCGCGATCGGAGAGACTTGGCTACGGGACACTATCGACCCTAAATTAATTGACATAAGCGGTTTTACTCTCGTTCGCTCTGATCGATCTACCGGCTCTCGCGGTGGGGGCGTCGCGTTGTATGTCGATAACTCGCTCTCTTTCTCTCGAATTGACCTTGGTGCCCCTCCGCCCGGTACACTCGTAGATATCGTTGCCGTCTCTCTTCGCCTGACGCACAGACGCGTAGCTGCAATCTGCGTTTACCGTCCTCCTCGCGCGCCTTTCTCAGATATGCATTACATTGAATCGCGCTTGTCTCACATTAGGTGCAACGTCGACGAAATTGTATGGGCGATTTCAACATTGACGTGCTCCGCCCCAATGAACTCAACGCTCGTCTTTTACGCGACATAGCATTGAACCTCTCCCTACGGCAACTAATAGAGTTGCCAACGCGTCTTACACAGAACACATCATCTATTCTCGATCTTATCATGATTTCGCATAATGTGGGGGTGGTCGACTGTGGAGTCAGCGAGGAGCTCGACATTAGCGATCACTTCATGGTTTGGTCGATTCTGAGAGTGGCTCGACCTTGTCGCAAAGCCCGCATTACTCTCTCTCGCAACATCCACTCCATTGAGCCCTCCGACATTTCCTCTGAGCTGCTCAAGACTGACTGGTCGCCTGTGTTCGGCGCGGAGCACGTTGATGAGATGGTCGCCTATTTCACATCCTCTATAATGTCTGTGTTTGATCGTCTCGCGCCGTTGACTCTTAAGAGTGCGTCACGTCCGCCGGCTCCATGGCTCAACACTGCCGTCAGAAAACTAATATCTCTAAAGCGTCGCGCTCTTCTTCGATATAGGCGCACTCGATCTGATCCCGACTGGCGACGTTATAAGCAACTCCGCAACGACGTGAACTATGCCATACGCTGCGAAAAGAAAGCTTATCTTTCAAATTCTCTCTCATCAAACTCTCCTCGCCATTTCTGGAGAAATCTCTCGGCACTCGGAGGGACAGCATCTCCCTCGCATTCCTTACCCTCCCATCTCCTTGATCCTAAACTTATGAATGATTATTTTCTTGATTCTCTTCCCTCCTCTTCCTGCTCTCCTGAGACGTTAAATCATTTTGCCTCCTCATCTTTTAATGTCCCTGAATCATTTAATTTTACTCCAATCTCTCCCACCGAGCTTTTCATTATCCTCAAGCGAATACGTCTTACCTTTTCCGGTCCGTACGATCTCTCGGGTCGTATGCTACTTCTCTGCCTGCCTCAGTGTCTCGAACCTCTTCTCCATATTCTTAATCACTCTCTCTCCTCTCATACTTTTCCCTCCGCATGGAAACACGTAGTTGTCCTCCCCATTCCCAAAACTCGCGACCCCTCCACTTTCTCCTCTCTTTGTCCTATCTCTCTCCCCCCATTTCTCTCAAAACTCCTTGAGCGCATATGCTTTCAGCAACTTTATGCTTTTGTTAACAAATCAAAGGTAATTCCGGAGTGTCAGTCCGGTTTTTGTGGCATGCACAGCACCACGACTGAACTTCTCCACCTCTCCGACTCTGTGCTTCGTGGTTTCGACTCAGGTTGCCTCACTGCGCTGATTGCTCTGGATTTCACGAAGGCATTCGATACGGTCAACCATCACCTTCTCCTGGCTAAGCTCAAGTACTACGGCTTATCTCCCTCTGCCTTGTCCTTTATGGAATCGTTTCTAATAAACCGCTTCCAGCGCGTTTTTTTATATAATCCTTTACCTATTTTCTCCCCTTCTCGCGCTGTTCTCTCTGGTGTACCTCAGGGATCCGTGCTCGGTCCATTATTATTTATCATTTTCATTGCTGATCTAGCCTCCACTCCTTTTTTCGCTGAACTTCTAAAATATGCGGACGACGTTATTTTTCACAAATCTTTCCGTCTAGCCGATGTCTCTTCTACCATCGCTGCATTAAACAGTGACCTTAAAAGTGGTAGCTAAATGGGCATCCTCCAATGCATTACATGTTAACCCTTCCAAATCCTCACTTCTCATTGACGGTTCTTCAGCTCTTCTATCTCAGCTTCAATCCTTTGACCTTTCTTTAAACTCTATACCTATACCTCTATCGTCCTCAATTAAAATACTTGGTGTGCACATTGATTCTTCCTGGTCCTTTAAACAACACGTGGACGTGAAATGTCGAGCTGCCTTTGCTCGGCTTCGTCTTCTATATCCTTTCCGGCACATCCTCTCCACTTCCCAAAAGCTTCATATATCCCAAGTGCTTGTCATCTCTCTCTTCGATTACGCCGACGTCGTTTATATTCCTGCACTTAACCATCAATTGCTAAATCGCATCCAATATATTCAAAATGCATGTCTCCGCTTCTCCTATGGTGTTCGAAAATTTGATCATATATCCCCACTCTATTCTACCTCCTGTTGGCTAAGAGTCCAACAACGTTTTGTGCTTCATCTCTGTTGTCTCGTTTTCCGTCTCCTTCATTCTAATACTCCTCTTTACCTTCGACGTCTCCTACATCTGAACTACGAGCTCCATACCTCTATCGCCCCGAATACTCGTTACCCTGACCTTCTTTCCTTTCCATCGCATCACTCGGCCAAGTTTCGCGCTTCCTTCTCCTACTGTGCAGTCAAATTTTATAATGACCTTCCCTCTGCCATAAGATCCTCATCCTCTTTGTCTTCTTTTCGTGCAGCTGCATCCACCTTCATTTCATCGACTGCATTTCCTACCAGGAATGCATCTCAACCAGCGCATCACTGATTGCTCGCACGGTACGTCGCGTCTGCTAACGCGCACGCGTGTGCGTGTGTGTGCGTGTGTATGTATCTGCGTTTGTATATATGTATTGTAATTCTCCGGCGTGCGTATTGTACATAGAAGTCTGTGTGTGTGTGTGTACGAGTGTATGTATTTGTACGTTAGCATATAAGTATTGTATTGTACCACTCAATTTTTTACTCTCGTGAGTGAATCAATTATTTCTGTAAGCGTTTTTCTAATCGTATTTTATATTTTAACTTACACTGTTTCCATTGGTAGGCTTAGAAACAACATCGTGTTGATGCCTTACCATTTGCGTGCTCTCTTTATTTTATATTACTCTCTACAACTTGTATGCCTCCACCAAGCATCGCAATAAATTAAATTAAAATCAAATTATATATGTGAGTCGTGCGCAGGCTTGCGACGCATGCGCACGAGTAAGAGGTAGGAGAGTCGAGTGCGGCTCTCGTGGTCTTTTGCCGGAAACTCTCGGACCAAGAGGACGTGTGCTCCGGCGAACAAAGAAAGCCCCGCGACGCGAGCGATATCCGCGAAGTTATTCTGTATAACGAAATAAAGTATTTCATTATAATATTAAAACGTGTGTACGATTGATTTCGTCGCGCATACCCTATTGTGAGCTGGAGATTCTACAAGGATCAACAGGAGCGGCTGAGAAGATAGGAAATCCTTCTGTCTTGGTGAATAAAGACAGTGGCGACCGAGGACAAAGAGCAAGTAATTTAGGACAAAAGCACTACTGTTCGGGGTAAAGTTTTACAATTAGGGCCCCAATGAGAAATCAATCGCCACTTAAATATGTTGTAGGGGAAGTCTTTCTGAGTAATTCTACGCAAGAAAAAAGTAGGGGACGGCATTGGTTTTGAAGAAATAGCAAATTGAAATTTCAGAATTTTAATGCTTATTATTAGATATTATAAAGTAACACCACGCCGATGACTTTGATCTTAACATATATTATAGAAGTCTTGTTAATAATATTTAACAAATAATTTGTTAAAGCAGAGAATATTTGGTATATGAAAAGTACGTTTATATGTACTTATTCATCGTACATATTTATATGTACGATAAATAGTTGATATATAAATATGTACTTTTCATATATCAACTATTCTCTGCTTTAACAAATTATTTAACAAATAATTGGGGACGGGATTGGTTTAGAAAATATAGCAAATTGAAATTTCAGAATTTTAATGCTTTTTATTAGATATTATAAACCTATAGGTTAGTGACGCGCTTTATAAGTATGCGCTTTGTAAGTTGAAGCACATACAAAGCACATACTTGTAAAGCGCACCAATAACCTATAGGTTAGTGACGCGCTTTATAAGTATGCGCTTTGTAAGTTGAAGCGAGGTCCACCCTATACAGGGTTGGGAGGGAGGGTGCAGGTGGGGGGGGGGGCGACCCCCCGCAACCCCCGACTAGTGTGGAACGCGCTCCTCTGTCCACGCATGTACTTTGGTATATTAGTCTCTCATATATACAGGGTGTACCACGACTCGCGACCGAAATTTTACTCACATATTCCTGACTTAAAAATAAGACGAAAATCCTAATGCGAAAATGTCGAGAATATAATACTTTTCAAATAAGAAGCATTTACAATAGACGAATCAGATAGTCCGAAGTTCGAGCGCTCAGGGACGATACATCGCACAGTCATAGTGGATGCTCTTGCGCTCATCATAATGAAAATTATGTTTATACGAACGCGAAATTTGTTGAGAAATAGTACAAAAATTTTATCAAATTTAATTGCTACTCAAGGAAAAGAAATTATTATTACACATACTTATAATTCACATCGAGTTATTATTAAGCTATTACATAATTAAAAATGCAGAATTAAAATTATGTCTAGAGAAAATATTAATTCTGAATTTATTTTATGTTATGACATAAAAATTTTTCGGGAATTACAATTATGTACATTATGTAACTCTTTCCCAAATTTTTATTATGTAGACACATATAATTTTATTTCTTGAATTTTTATTATGTACGTAATTGTAATTCACAAATTTTAATTATGTACATAATTTTAATTCTTGAATTTCTATTATAGACATAATAAAAATTCAAGAATTAAAATTATGTACATAATGGAAATTATCAATAAATATTATGTCTTAACATAATAAAAATTTCTTTTAATTTAAAATTTAATATAAAATCTAGGATTAAAATAGCAGAAACACGTAATTCTAATTTTCAATTTTCATTATGTCATGGCGTAATTTTTATTCACCGAAATTTTTATTATGTTGTAGCATAATTTTCATTCATTGAATTATTATGACAGCTTACATAATTTTTATTCCTGCAATTATTATTATGTTTCGACATAACAAAAATACATTAATATTATGTTATGACATAAAAATATGAATTAAAATTATGACGACATAAAAGAAATTCCACATCAGGCTGTATCTTTCTCTGTGTATGGCACGCCGTTTTGCTATTTATTAATAAGATTTTTGTATTTTGAATTAATTTTATGTCAAGACATAATTTTAATTAATTTTTATTATGTTATGACATAATAGAAATGGTTCCGAAAAACTATCTACTCCAGTTTAAATCAATTGTTAATCTTTTTTTAGATTAAAAAAATCTTATTAATAAGTAGCAAAACAGCGTGCCATAAATCTCGTAGTATGGCGTATAAATGCAATTTATCAATAGAAATTGTACTATTTCTCAACAAATTTCGCGTTCGTAGAAACATAATTTTCATTATGATGAGCGCAAGAGCATCCACTATGACTGTGCGATGTATCGTCCCTGAGCGCGCGAACTTCGGACTATCTGATTCGTCTACTGTAAATGTTTCTTATTTGAAAAGTATTATATTCTCGACATTTTCGTATTAGGATTTTCGTCTTATTTTCCCTGAGCGCGCGAACTTCGGACTATCTGATTCGTCTACTGTAAATGTTTCTTATTTGAAAAGTATTATATTCTCGACATTTTCGTATTAGGATTTTCGTCTTATTTTTAAGTCAGGAATATGTCAGTAAAATTTCGGTCGCGAGTTGTGGTACACCCTGTATATCTCAAATACTCAAAAGAACTGTTGATTAAGCAAATTTCAATTTGCTGTATCTTCTAAACCAATGCCGTACCCCCCCCCCCCACTTTTTTCTTGCGTAGAATTACTCAGAAAGACCTCCCCTACAACATATTTAAGTGGCGATTAATTTCTCGTTGGGGCCCTAATTGTAAAACTTTACCCTGTTCGGTTACAGTTATATATCGGACAGAGCGATAAAGGGCGATACGAAAAGAAGCGATTCAACGGACATCCGGTCAAGAATGTGTGAAGTTCGATACACTGATATACGGTTAATGACGACTGTTCGAAAAAGTTTAATCAATTGAATGGCGACCGTGACAGGACAACGTTTCGAAAAAAAAGTGTAATTATAGTTATGTTGAGTCGTGTGCGAAACGCGAGTGTGCGATCGTCCGACATTGAACATCGACGAGTTAAAACATACACGACGGTTGAGAGGTCTAATAGAACGCGGGTGGAAGTAGATTTAATTTACGCGAGCATGTTCGTTAACGACAAGAAAGTAAGGCATTCGCCAGTAAGAACACGCGGCGCACGAGCACGCGAAATGGCGGACATTGCGAACGACGCAGGAGACAAAGACGCGGAGGTGTTAATCGGGTTATTCGATAACGAGAAAGATCGGGATATGGAATCTCACGAGGCGCGTAATGATGTAGAGAAAGAAGCGTGTAATGACGTATCCGGGCGTGCGGAAAAAGATAAGCGCGTAGTTATGACTGAGTCAGAGCGATACGTGACGGCGCGTAATGCTGAAATGGCGTCGCAGATTAAAGATTTAACCGACATGATGATGCGATTCATGTCGGATATGGCGGGGAAAGTAAATCGTCTTGAGGATAGGATAAGTAGGCCTAGCGAGCCGAGACGCGAAATTAGTAACGAACGCGACGCGTTTACGGGCAATCGACCCGACATAAATAACGAAACGTTAGCGAGAATGCGATCGATTCGAACGTACAATTTTCCGTTCAAATTACCAAAAGGCGGATGGCTTAAAAGCCCATTCAGCGACATTAGCTATAAAGACGATACCGACGCGCAAAATCCTATGGTTTTCTTGCAGTAGGTTTGAAAAGATTGCATCAGATGAAAATGTGTCCGATAGGGATCAGCTGTGTTTTTTCCTACGAGCAATGCGTGGTCCTGCGAGCGACTGGTTCGAGTTAAAAGAACCGGCTAATATTTATGAAGCGAAACGAATGTTCCGAGAGCACTATTGGGGCATTCAAGCGCAAGCAAAATTCCGACGTGAGTTGCATTTCGGGAGATATCGTTCTGGTGTAAATTCAATGGCCGAGTACGCGATGAGTCTGATGAGGCAAGCCAGAACATTGGATCCACCCATGTCGGATGCCGAGTTTATAGTCTCGGTAAAAGAACATTTCGATGAAGAGGTCCGACATGAGCTAAGACCTTCGTTCGTACGCACAATTGAGCAAATGGTCGAAACGTTAGAAATACTCGATTACGAAAGAGCGAGTCGCAAGCCAAAGGGTGACGTAAGAGCCAACGCAAATCTAAGACGTCGGAACGACGCAAAAGATGACGTAGTCGATTCAAGGGAGCGTATATCGAATAGGTTAGCGATTACAGGCGAAGAAGAGAAGAAAGGTGAACGAGAGAAAGATGAGGGCGTCGCGAATCCGAGATTTCAAAAAACGCGATACAATGCGGCAGGTATTCGTAATAGTCCGCGAAACAACGCAACCGAAAGTCGAATTCCCTACGAGCGATGAGAGGATGACAAATCTAAAGTTAAGAGCTCAACAAGTGAGTCAACGCGCAGCAGCAAGAAAGGCTATGTCATCCCTGCAAAGAAGAAGCAGTTGGCAGCCATTGAGATGACTCAAGTCGAGGATGACACAATCAAAACTGTGGATGACGACACAAGACTGAGTATTCTAAGAACGAGCGAGATCGTTAAAGGAATCGAAGAGGATTTCCGAGAGGCGCAAATGGAATCAGTCCAGCGCGCGAGAACGCCAATGATTCAAATAGCATTTCAAGATTTGAGAGCCAGAGCATTGGTAGACACCGGAGCTCAGATCTCAGCAATGACGCAATCATTATATGATCAGCTAGTTAGCGAGAATAAGGTGCACGACACATTGCCCATCAAGAAATTTACTCTGCGTGGAGCATTTTCAGAGAGAGGCGTCGTAGTTGCTAATAAAACCAGAGTAACACTCAAATACAATGGCGATGATTATACACATGAATTCCATGTTGTGAAAAAATTAGCATACCAGGTGGTATTAGGAATAGATTTTCTTGTAAAATTTCACTTAAAATTGCTATGCAACCCGAAACTTGAAGTGAAGTTCGATAAGAACAAAGCCAATAAGCAAGATGACGCAATAATCTGTGCGATTACGCTAGACGAAGCGAATGAAGAGCTAAGGAGGATACTCGACAGGCATGCAGGAGTGTTCGACGGCACAATTGGGTGCGTGACACATTATAAACACAAAATAGAATTCCAGTCAGATAAGCCATATAAGAAAAAGTCTTATCCAATACCTGAGATACACCTAAATAGAGTGCGAGAATACATGCGCGAGCTTGAGGCGAAAGGGATAGTGGAACGAGCCGCTACCCAGTATATTAATCCATTAGTGGTGGTAATTAAAAAGAATGGCGATATCCGACTCTGCCTAGACGCGAGAGAATTGAACAAGAGGATTGCAAACGACCATGACCAACCACCGACGATAGAGGAGGTGTTTCGACGAGTGGGACGAAAGAAATATTTTTCAACGCTAGATATTTCACAAGCGTTGTGGCAAATTCCGTTGGATGAAGAGTGCCAAAAGTACACGGGCTTTATGTTCGATGGACAGAGTTATGTGTTTAAGCGACTTCCATTCGGTTTAAAGACAGCCGGAGGAGCGTTCACAAGGGCTATGAGAAAAGCCACGGGAGACGATGAATTCGAGACGATATATCTTGATGATGTCATGATATCATCAGAAACTCTAGAGGAACATCTGACACATTTGGAAGTAGTGCTGAGCCGTCTTGAAGCAGTAGGATTCAAACTCAATCGAGATAAGTGCGAATTTATGAAGGAGGAAATCAAATTTTTGGGACACACCTTAGTGAAATTCAAGCGGATATGAATGATGAGACGAAACTAGCCAGTTATGAATCGTGAAAGACCGAAAAACAAGAAGATGCTTCAGTCATTCCTAGGATTGGTAAACTGGGATCGCAGGTTCATAAGAATCTTGCGAGAATGACGAAACCACTAGAAGAACTGCTGAAAAAAGGCAAAAAGTTTGTATGGGAATCGGAACACCAGGAGGCGTTCAATAATATAAAGAAGGCATTTGCAGATGCGCCAAACCTATTTCTAGTGCGACCAGGTTATAAGTTTGGAATATTCGTCGATGCGGCGAGAAGCGGACTTGGTGCGCGCTTATATCAGTACCGAGAACATGACGCAAGATATACCATTGCTTACCTAAGTCGGAGTCTGAAGGGAGCGGAGATACGTTACACCATCACAGAGCTCGAGTGCTTAGCTTTGGTTTGGGCACTCAAGAAGTGGCGTACTTTGTTACTAGGGCGGCACGTCAAGGTCTATACTGACCACAGAGCCTTACAATTTTTGAGCACTTGTATCCACAACAATAACCGGATAGCAAGGTGGTTCGAATTTTTACAAGAGTTTCACCTGCAGATACAACACATTCCAGGTAAAGAGAACGAGATCGCAGATGCCTTGTCAAGAAGTAACGACGCGATTGATCCAACTGATGATGAGAAACGTATTGCTATTATCAAGGACGTGTACGATGGAGCAATAACAGAAGAATGGATACCATGGATTCAGAAAGTACAACAAAGGGATGAGGCACTGATGACAGCGTGACAAGAAGACCCAGACGCCGTATATGAAAGAGATGTCATAATAAGAGTCCGGTGCAATGATAGTGACCGAGTGGCGATTCCCCCAGAAGCAACATAGAAGCTCCTCTACAAGATTCATCGGTTGTTGATACACTTTGGCACCGACAAAGTCATCGCGTTTACCGAAAGATACTTTCACACTTTTAATGTGGCGCGAGTCGCTAGAGATGTTGTTGCGTCATGCAACATATGTCAAATGACGAAGATTTACAACAGAGCAACAGTTGGTCAGGAATATTATGAGTTGCCGAGAAAGCCAATGAAGGTGGTATCTCTTGATATTTTGGGACCATTGCCTAAAACAAGACAAGGGTATCGTTATATCCTAGTAATTTTGGATCAATTCTCAAAACTGACGAAATTGTATATGATGAAAGATCAGAAAACTGATACGATTACCGAATTGCTCGATAAACGTTACTTTAAAGAAGTAGGAGTACCGGCTGAGATCTTGACAGACAATGGGACACAGTTCAAAGAACGGTGGAATAATTTTGCGACAGAACGCGGAATAGGGCTTAGGAAAACAACTCCGTATAATCCCCAATCAAATCCAGTCGAGCGTGTAATGCGTGAGTTAGGGTGTAACCGGACACGTAGGGTCACGCTTGATACGACTCATTCGTCAAACTACCGAAATATCAAAGATTCGTGAAAACACGGTCGCCACTCGATTTCACCCGTTAAATCGAGAAAGGTAAGTATACTACTAACCGTATCCGTCGACTGATTCCCCTTTTTCTCTGTTTCAGGTGCTCCGGACTGCTGCTGGCCGCTCGTCGTCGCTGGATCTTCAACGTGGAAGCCGCTTCTACCAACGATGCTCGGACCTCGCTCGCCTCGGATGGCCCCACAGGATCGTCGCAGAATTTCAGGTAAGTATCGTATACTACTCGCTTGTATCGCGAGCGAAGTGCATTTACTCGCACTTGATTTCCGCAGGATCAACGATTCTCGAAGAATTTCCCGCTTGGAAGATGACTCAGGAATGGTCATAGGATAACTTCGAATAACTTCTGACACTATGTATCCTTTTATATTTATAAGAAAATATTTATTCAGTATTGTCGAATAAATTGTCTTTACAGTTCGATTCACAATGATTCGTTTCACTCGCGTGGTGTTACATTGAGATCGTTTATCGTGGTTCGCGTGTAGCGCGTCGGATCGATGAAATTCGCGTAAATTCGATGTTCGACATGCACCCGGGTATCTACGGTCGTATCGAGAATGTTCGTACAATTCTCCCGATAGATTGTCCTTGGTGTTGTACTCGATTGTCAGAACTCGTAATTGCGTCGTAATTGTCGATCGTGCTATCTCGTCGCGTAACACACTATGTTTATCCGGATATCGCTCCGTACGCGGGCCTCGACGGTTGTAATGAGATGCGAATTCGAGATCTCCCGACGGACTGCCCTTTATTATGCATATAGGACTGCACAAAATTTGAGTATCGCGATATATCACTCTATACTCGCGAACTCCCGGATATCGCTCCGTACGCGGGCCTCGACGGTTGTAACGAGAGACTATCTTAATCGCAACGTGTTAACGCTCTCAGCTCTCCCGACAGACTGCCTCGAGCTGCCGCTGGTCGATGGGCGCATCCCCTCTTGGGCGGCTATCCCCACTCCTGTTATTCAGGAACGATCACGTGATCGTCGTATGTTCGCAACTACGCAGGAAACAAACAACTCTGACGTCACGGAAGCTTCCAGTATGTTCCACGCTCGCTGAATTTGTCCTGCCGATACGTTTCGAGAATGCTTCCTATACCGTATCGCTCGGATATTCATGCTTTTCAGGATCATCAGACTATTACGCTGGGATATACCTTCTCGTTCGCTCACGGCTACCGCATTTCGCATGCTCGGTTGCTATGAGCCGACGTATATGTACATAATGTTCTTTTTCAGGAAAATCACGCGTACAAGTATATCGTTGTACGGCGGTTGAAATTACACGGGATCTCGATGTTCGCGTTATTCGCTGTCTCACTAACATCCCTATGCTACTCGTTTTCTCGCATGAGGCTCGAGCAGCTATCTCGTTGCTCGCCGGTCGGATTCAGGTGGGACCTTGACGTCTATGCTAATTATCATCTAACTAAGCCACCTGTCGCGTCGGTTTTGATGTACGAGGTCCGTACAGCTATCTCTTTGTTCGCCGGTTGGATTCGATCGGGACCTCGATATCTCGTCTAATTAGCTTCTTCGGAGTACACCTATGCCGGTCATGTCTGCACAACTCGCTCGTGCAGCTACTTCGTTGTACGCTCATCGGACGCTGACCTGACCTTGATATTCCGTCTAATGGGCGTCCCCTGAACACGCTCGTGTCGGTCAGGTCTGTCTAACCCGTCCATGCAGCTACTTCGTTGCTCGCGCATCGGATCCCGACCTGACCTCGCTAATCGCGCTAATTGGCCTACCACGAGTCCATCTATAACGATAGATCCTTCGCGTGAGGTCTATGCAGCGTTTTCGGTGCATAGCCGGTGGATCTGGCTGAAAGTGTGATTTTCGGTCTTGTCGCGTCTTAACTAGACCGAAACCATCGATTATTCTCGCGTAATTCGCCTATGCTAGATTTTCGTTGCAACGGCATCGGATCGTATAGGTGACGCGATAATCGTGTTACTTGGCGCTCGCCCAATACGCCGCGATCGATTGCCTACGCGCGCGAGTCCCGTGCAGCTAGTTCGTTGCACGGTCAACGGACAACAATGAAAACGCACGAGTCGCGCTTCCCGCGAGCCACGAAGTCATCCTGTCTAGTCTCTGTTCGCGAAACACGCTCGTGCACGAATATCGTTGCACGAAAATTCGTTAATCACGAAAATCAGTTTTGCCGATTATTTGAGATTAGGAGATGTGCAACCGCACTCGCTTGCATGCCTGCAATCGCGCGCAGTCAGTATAAGTATTCTGCATGATTCTTAAGTTATAGCATGGATCTTTCGTTATATTCCGGAAAGTTCGCTAGCTGGTAGCAATAACAGAGCTGTGGATGACCGATTGCCCAAATAAAGTCAAGCAACCTCTCTCACACAAAGGGAAGATCCATGCTATAAACAAACGAGCGAAAACATGCAACGTTCCTTTCGGGTCGTCGCGTGAAAACGGTGACGTCCTCACCGTAACATAGGGCTCAGAGAGCCAATCACTCTCTCGAAATTAGCGGTAACCAGCCTGGAGGGAGGTCGTCTCGGAAATAATAAAAGGACCGCCCCAGCGCCTCGGAATAGATTTCGCTCGCAAATCACCCGCTTAGCTTTTCTATAACCGCTAGTACACCGCTTCTACTGACTGATTCGAACTTGTTGTAACAGCTTCGGTTGCCGTAGCTTCTGTGCGCGCTTCGCGGCTCGTTTAACGGGCGAAAGAACATTGTATTCATTGTACCTTTTTTTTGTAATATATTGCTTTATTAGACTAATTCACGTTGGTTCGTGTAACTGCTTTTCCTCGTGTTCGTCTTCCTCTCGCTACACCGCGTTTTCGCGTGCTCTCGAACATTCTGGTCCTTCGAGCCGAATGGCCACCGGCAACCGCGATCGGGAGTGCCTAAAACAGAAGACAACCATGAGCGCAGACCAGAGCATCTTGGTGAATAGCCAACGGGAACTCTTCGGACGCATCTCCAGAGCCGTCGACAACCTCAAGAAGCTGGGCAAGGCCAACATCAACCTCGCTGCGATCGAGACGCGCATTCGCCTCCTAGACGACCTGTGGGCAAAATTCGAGAGTCAGCATGATTTGATTCGAGCCTGCTATGAGGACGGTTTCTCCGAAAGTGAGTACGCAAAATCTGACTTACTCGAAATTGCTGAGAACGCGTACGTGTTTCAGCGTAGCGTCCTGTCCGAACAGGCGACTTGTTACAAAACCGCGTCAGCCTCCACGTCTTCCACGCCGCTTGAGCGGGGGGGGCGAACACGCGTCGAAAACCTCGTTGCCTCGGATATCATTGCCTCGGTTTTCGGGTGCCTATGAAGATTGGCCGTCCTTCCGTGATCTCTTTCGATCGGTCATTGGTAACGCCTCTCTCTCGAAGGTTGAACGACTGCATTATCTCCGATCGTGTCTCCAAGGGTCGGCTGAAAAATTGATTCGGTCATTAACAATTACCGACGAAAACTATGATCGCGCGTGGGCGATTCTTTGCAAACATTTCGAGAATAAGAAGGAGCTGATACGCTCCAACTTCGCCACGTTTACCGCCGTGGCGAAGATGAAAGCCGCTACCGCTGATGAGCTCAGTCGCGTCCACAACGCCGCCATGGCCGCCGTCAATGCTCAAGAGAGTATTGAGAGACCCATCGACTCGCACGGCATGGACCTCTTCAATCATCTCACCGTCGAGCTGTTCGACTCGCGAACGCGCCTGGAGTGGGAGTCCTCCGTGGAGGACTCCTCCGAACCGCCTAGTCACGATACGTTGATGAACTTTGTTAGCAAACGCATTCTCACGTTGAACGCCGCGAACCCGAAGAGCACTACCAAGTCCGCGAGTGAACCTTCTCGGTCCGCGAAAGCGCACGTCGCGAAGCGTACGGAGCCGTCACAATGTCCACTCTGCAAGGGAACACACTCGATATGGGGGTGTCCCGACTTCAAGGCCAAGACGGCCAGTGATAGAAAAACTGTGGTCGAGACAAATAGACTATGTTTCAATTGTCTCGGCAATCACCCGGTGGCAAGGTGCCAATCAACCCGGAACTGTTTCACTTGTAACGCGCGGCACCATTCGTTGCTCCACGACGCGTGCGGGTCCGCGCCGAAACCCGCCGTGGAAGTTAGCACGCTTTCCGCGCTCGGAAAAGCCGACGACCGTAAGGCAATTCTCCTCGCTACCGCGCGCGTGACCATTGCAGACCGGCACGGAGATCCACTAGAAGTTCGGGCACTCATAGATCAAGGCTCCGAAGTGTCGATCGTGTCGGAGCCCCTGGTGCAACGGCTGCGCCTTCCGCGATCGCGCACTCGCGTATCTATCATCGGCATCGGCGGCTCACAATCTGGGTCCACGCGGGGCAAGGTGTCGCTGAGCATCACGTCGACGACCACTGGAGCCACGTTTACCGCTGTCGCGTTTGTGCTTCCGCGTCTCACGCTCTATCAGGGCTCCGCGACCAAATGCTGCATCACCACGTGGCCTCATCTTCAGGGAATTCCTCTGGCCGACCCTTGCTTCGCCGACAATGATCCTGTCGAGCTACTCCTGGGGGCTGAGGTGTGTTCGACCATCCTAGAGGATGGTCTCCGTCGAGGTAAGCCGCAAACTCCGATTGCGCAGAAGACCATCCTGGGATGGATTTTATCCGGGGGCTATGGTGAGACCTCCTACGGGCACTATAGCTCCCTCCCGTGCACCGTCGACCATGACTTGGACGAGCTGGTGCGCCGCTTCTGGGAGCAAGAGAGCGAGCCCCCTGCTTTCGTCACGCTCTCTCCTGAGGAAGAGGAGTGCGAGCAGCACTTTGTGCGCACTCACGAGCGCACACCCTCTGGTCGGTACGTCGTCCGACTGCCGTTCGCCTCACCGCCACAGAATCTCGCAGAGACCCGCCGGCCCGCTGAGCGGATGCTCACGGCCATGGAACGCAAGTTTGTTCGGGATCCTCGCTTCGGAGAACTCTATCACGAGTTCATGCGCGAGTACGAGGACGTCGGGCATCTGGAAGCCGTAGCACCGTCGGACGAGAACCAAACTTGCGGCGTGTGTTACTTGCCACACCACGGAGTGTTGAAGGAAGCCAGCACTACGACGAAACTCCGAGTGGTGTTCAACGGCTCTCAACGTACCAGCTCCGGCGAGTCGCTCAACGACCACCTCTACGCCGGCGCCAACCTCCTGCCGGCGCTCTCTGACGTGCTCTCACGTTGGCGCCTGCTACGTTATGATCACCGACATCAAGCAAATGTACCGACAGATCATGGTCCATCCAGAAGATCGCGACCACCAACGGATCCTGTGGCACATCGCTGGAGAACTCCTAGTGCGCGTGCTCCGCCTGATAACAGTCACGTACGGCCTCAGGTGTTCACCGTGGGTCGCGTTACGAACCCTCCTGCAATTAGCAAGGGACGAACGAAAGCGTTACCCGCGCGGCGCGATAGCTCTTGAGACCCACAGATACGTCGACGATATCATAACCGGAGAAGACACTATCGACGACGCGATCGCGGTGCAAACGGAACTGCGCGAACTCTGCATGGCGGGCGGGTTCCCACTGCGTAAGTGGGCCGCGAATTCCGAGGACATTCTCGTCGGGATACCTCAGGAGCACCGTCTTCAACGCGCGACACACGTGTGGGAGAATGACGGGCACTCCACTCTCGG
The DNA here is from genome assembly GCA_035220615.1 of Leptothorax acervorum. Lineage (NCBI taxonomy): Eukaryota > Metazoa > Arthropoda > Insecta > Hymenoptera > Formicidae > Leptothorax > Leptothorax acervorum. Next base: position 264,677 of record JASTWQ010000207.1, read on the forward strand.
CCTCCGCTGGCACCCCGCGGAGGACCAATTCTCGTTCGTGATCGGTCCGCGCGTGATCACCGTTCTAACTAAGAGGCGCGTCCTTTCGGAAACTGCACGGTTATTCGATCCCTTAGGATGGCTCACCCCCGTCGTGATCAGAGCCAAGATTTTTATCCAGTCCACTTGGTTGAAGCGGCTGGAGTGGGACTCGCCTCTTCCGTCGGTTGACGCTCAGCTGTGGGAGAGCTTCCTGGGGGAGCTTCCACAACTCGAATCTCTTCGCGTAGATTGCTGGCTCGACAGCGGCGCGGAGTCACAGGTCGAGATTCACGGATTCGCCGACGCGTCTGAGCGAGGCTACGCCGCGGCCGTTTACCTACGCGTAACGAGGAACGGCTCCTCCGTAATCCATTTGCTCATGGCCAAGAGCAAGGTGGCTCCCATTCAGCAGGTGTCTCTCGCGCGACTCGAACTTTCCGCGGCCGCACTGCTCACTAAATCAACGCGACATGCTCGCGACACTTTAGGTCTGTTCACAGCACCGGTCTTCCTCTGGTCCGACGCACGAGTGACACTTCAGTGGATCAAGGGTCACGCATCCCGATGGAAGACGTTCGTGGCCAACCGAGTGTCACTTATCCAGCGGACTCTTCCTGAGGCTCGATGGTTGCACGTTCCTGGACGAGACAACCCTGCCGACTGCGCCTCCCGGGGAATTGCGCCCCGCGAGCTAATCGGCCATCCATTATGGTGGACGGGCCCACCGTGGCTGCGCGAGGACCGAACCCACTGGCCGGCGGGGAGCGACGAGATTCCGGACGCCGAGATGCCGGAGCTTAAAGCCGGAGTGCAATCCGCCGTCGGGAGAATTGAAACGGAGCCCGACACGCTCCTCCGTTTCTCCTCGCTGCACCAACTGTTGCGAGTCACTGCGTGGTGCCTGCGATGGCGACACCCCACTCCCCGCACCAACGATCACGGTCCATATGATCGGGCGCGGACACTCACTACCGAGGAACTGGACTCGGCACACTTCCGTTGGCTTCGGATAGTTCAGTCACTGCACTATCCGGAGGAGATCAGGGCCGTCACAGCCGGCGGCACCGTGTCACACCGCAGCTCCCTCGCCAAACTGAGTCCCTTCCTCGACGACAACGGCGTGCTCCGAGTCGGCGGGCGACTCAAGCACGCACTGATTCCGCACGATGAAAAACATCCGATGATCGCTCCCACTGATTCCTGGTTCACTCGGCTGCTTGTGGAGTCCTGTCATCGACGAACCCTCCACGGCGGAGTGCAGTTAACACTGGGAACACTTCGCCTTCGGCACTGGATTCCACGAGGCAGAGCCGTCGTAAAACGGATATTGCATCGGTGCGTCACATGCACCCGATGGCGAGCCGCTACTCCGCAACCTGTGATGAGCGATCTTCCACAGGCTCGACTCACACCGGCACGTCCATTTCAGCGGACTGGCGTGGACTATGCCGGCCCAATATTCATCCGCACGACCAAAGGGCGAGGACACCGGTCGCACAAGGCCTTTATCGCCGTCTTCGTGTGCCTCGTCACCAAGGCAGTGCACCTCGAAGTCGTCTCCGACTACACGACTGAGGCGTTCTTGGCAGCCCTCCGTCGTTTCACGGCCCGTCGGGGACTCTGCTCGGACATCTATTCCGACTGCGGCACGAATTTCATCGGGGCTGACCGGGCACTGCAGGAGCTCTTCCGCGCGTCATCATCCGACGGCCAGCGCATCGCTCACGACGTCGCCACGAAAGGAATCCGGTGGCACTTCAATCCACCCGCCGCACCACACTTCGGCGGGCTCTGGGAAGCTGCGGTGAAATCCACTAAGTTCCACCTGCGACGAGTCATCGGCGAGACGACTCTCACTTTCGAAGAAATGGCCACGTTCCTCGCGCAGGTTGAGGCGTGCCTTAATTCTCGGCCGCTCCACGCCTTATCTGATGACCCAGACGACGTCTCGGCATTAACTCCGGGGCACTTCCTCATCGGCGCTCCACTACTGGCGATCCCGGGGCCCTCAGTGGGAGAGAAACCGGACAACACGCTCTCTCGATGGCAACTCGTGCAGAAAATGCGCGATCACTTTTGGCAACGGTGGTCGCACGAATGCATCCAGCATCTTGCTTCCCGATCAAAGTGGTTGAAGACTGAGGCCGCTCCTGAGGTCGGCACGCTGTGCCTAATCCGGTCAGAAATCACTCCGCCGACTCGATGGCCTCTCGCTCGGATCGTCAAGCTGCATCCGGGAGATGACGGAGTTGTCAGAATGGTGACCATCCGCACGGCCACCTCTGAGCTTGTCCGGCCACTCGTCAAACTCGTGTTGCTTCCAGGGGCCACTGATGCTACCACCACCGCTGAGGATGCGTGAGCCATAAAATCAGCTGTTTTCGCATTATATAATGTATTTTGTCGCGTTATTTCTGTCAGTCCCTCCGCGATTTTAGTGTGTTGTCGATGGCGTAGACTGATCTTCGGTCAATCACTTGTCACGCAACTCGTTATCACTTCATGTAATCGTCGTTTTCGGCCGTCCGTTTTAACGCACTGTACACTCACATCACTTCACTCGCCACGTGTCACGGAATTCTTATGCAATTGTGATGTTTCCGCGTGCGATCTCCGCGTGTAATGACACTGCGCAGACTCAGTCTATTCAGCATGGCCGCTCACAGTTGCGCCGGACTCGCGGGCGCACCGTCTCGTTTCGTCACGGAGTGACAAGGCGGGCGGGAATGTTTGAGATTAGGAGATGTGCAACCGCACTCGCTTGCATGCCTGCAATCGCGCGCAGTCAGTATAAGTATTCTGCATGATTCTTAAGTTATAGCATGGATCTTTCGTTATATTCCGGAAAGTTCGCTAGCTGGTAGCAATAACAGAGCTGTGGATGACCGATTGCCCAAATAAAGTCAAGCAACCTCTCTCACACAAAGGGAAGATCCATGCTATAAACAAACGAGCGAAAACATGCACCGTTCCTTTCGGGTCATCGCGTGAAAACGGTGACGTCCTCACCGTAACATAGGGCTCAGAGAGCCAATCACTCTCTCGAAATTAGCGGTAACCAGCCTGGAGGGAGGTCGTCTCGGAAATAATAAAAGGACCGCCCCAGCGCCTCGGAATAGATTTTCGTTCGCAAATCACCCGCTTAGCTTTTCTATAACCGCTAGTACACCGCTTCTACTGACTGATTCGAACTTGTTGTAACAGCTTCGGTTGCCGTAGCTTCTGTGCGCGCTTCGCGGCTCGTTTAACGGGCGAAAGAACATTGTATTCATTGTACCTTTTTTTTGTAATATATTGCTTTATTAGACTAATTCACGTTGGTTCGTGTAACTGCTTTTCCTCGTGTTCGTCTTCCTCTCGCTACACCGCGTTTTCGCGTGCTCTCGAACACCGATGTATCTCGGCCTTGAGTAATAGTACCGCGTCGTCAACTCTCGCGAAAACCTGTCTCAATATGATTTTCGTGCACGACGTGTCATCTTCGCATCGCTCTGCAACAACATACGCATCTATCTACGCTGATGCGCATTAACGCTGAATCACGGGTTTTCCCTTTTAATATAACGCTTGGGGAAAACCAAAATGAAACTAGACATCGCTTTTAACTAAATCAAATGCAACATCGAACAAGCTTTATTGCTTCATCATCCCAATACATAAGTATTTACACGCCTCGCATGGCATGTTCGCTTTATGCGAAAATCGGAAATCTAATACTAACTTATTTTCTATATTGCGATCTCGCTGATCGCTCAGTCGGTCGTATATTTATATATATGCGCGTGTGTCGCGTGTACGCTCAGGTACTCATAACGAACTTTATGAAAAACGGTAAATATAATGGCTAATCAGCCGTTCGCGCTTCGCGCATAAAAACAAACGAGAGGAACTTTGATTACGCTTACGGTAATATTAAATAAACAAAATCTACTTTATTAAGCGTATCACTATCTTAAATAATCGATGCGGTCCAAATAAAAGTGAACGAAAATCAAAACTTAAATATTTGTATATGTATGAATAGGACTCGCATCTACGCGCGCATCGGAGGGCATGGCAGTGGCAATTGGGAATATATGGGCTCACTCCTGGCTCCTCACGACGTATCTCGGCACGTCGAGCTGTTCGTCGCCGATGATCCTCGGCCCCGTCGGCTGTGTCACCTCGCCGTCGGTCCGGTCAGCCTCGCACGTCGTAGCCTCCGTCGCTGTCGCCGGGGGACGCGTCACCGTGGCAGCCTCCGGCTGCAAGGGCGAGTAATTCGAGCGTATGCTAGCGATAAACACTACACGTGGTATCGAATAATAAGTCGTGCGGAGGATATAATAAATGATACAGTACATTCATCTACCGGTTTTACACCAAATGAGTTGCATCACGACAAGGTCACACATTGGAGACTGTGCGAACAGCTTCGGCCATTAGTGGGCGATGATACCGAAATAACGCGACGCGAACGGATAGCGCAAGCTAGGGAAAATTTAGATCGAACAGCGCGTAAAAGAGCCGTACAATCCGCGAAGCACGGGATAGCGGCAAGATATCGTGAAGGAGACGAAGTTTGGGTGAGGCAACATCCCATATCTGACGCAAGCGCGAAGATCTCCAAGAAGTTGCAGTTAATCTACAACGGTCCATATCGAGTGGTCCGGGAAGTTTGTAGAAATGCCTATTTGCTGGAAAATCTCGATGGAAGAACAATAGGCATGTTCAACTCGAGACAACTTAGACCAAATCGACGGGCAAAACTTGAACAACCAGAAGATGATGAAATCGATCAGCCGGCAGTAGATGACGAAAACGATCAACCAGAAGAAGATAACGAAACTAACGACATTGTCGTAAACCTCATGTACGTAGAGGACGAAACTGAAGTTTCGAGTGACGAAACAGATGATGAAACCGTCGAGCCAAAGAAGACGCAACGCCGAGGAGCGTCAGGCGAAGACATCAAGGAAGATGATGACATCTCAACAGAAGATGATGCAACAGGCGAAGAAGTTGGGAAGCCTTTCGCGAAAGCGAAAGATGTCCTCTTAACCCACTTCAAGAGGAAAGATACTCACTTGGAAGACGACAGTGAATCCAGTAGTGGAAATCCAGAAGATGATGTTAACCTGGAAACTAAGAAAACCCTGAAAAATAAAAGAAATAAATTAAGAGAATATGCGCAAGAATCACTCAACGATACAGATGAAGAGTTTACGTCTGATGTAACATACGGGCACGTGAAGGTGAATAACTCGTGGAGCGCTCAAGAATGCCGAGGAGTCGGTGAGGGCGACCAGAATGATGCAACACCGTTACAATACGAGAATAACTCGGAAACCTATATGAGTGCAACGGGAGAGCAGGTCGAGGACTCACTCATCCGAGCAACCACGAAAAGGTACCGACACGGATGACGCAGGCATCGAAACGATTTCTTCAGCGTCTACCAGTGATGATGCAATAGCAGTAAACAATGATGTGAGTGACGACGCAGTGACTATTAGTGCGGGGGATATGTCGGACGATATATTCGACAATTTAGTACTACCCGATGACTATATAATAGACATTGATCCGGGTATGCTCCTTTCGGATGAAACATGTGCGTGGTTCCGTAACAATCCCGGAGGAAATCATCATAAACGTAATAAGGTTGTGCGAAGTAACGGATATACTGGTCCAATCGCGAGACCGTATTAATGATCCATGGAAAGACAGCCAAAAGTTAGTAACGACAATAGCCGCGCGTGCGCGATCGTACACGGCACGTACGTGCGTGGCAACGGACATTAGCGCAGTAGCGAGTAGATCATTGACCGAGCGTGTTATCATCAAGCACGTGGTCGATCGGAAAAGCGATACGGATAAAGACGATACAGTGAACATGAAGAAATATTATAGTGACATGGAGAGGCGTGAGCTGGAAATACAACAGCAAGTTCCAGCGCTACATCGAACAACGACGCATGTTGGGTGTGCGCGAAAATCGGTTAGGGTGCCATGGAGAGGAAATGCCGCGAATTATCACCCATAGTGAGTGACGGAGAAGAAGCGGATCGACGAGAACGCGAAGCACAGACCGAATCTATTCGGCTACTCAAGGAATGTGAGAGAGCGAAGGTTCGCGATGTGTTTGAAGAGCAGTCGATAGTGGTGCGTGAGGAACCGTCGGGAACGCCGATCGCCGAAGTCCAAACGATCCACATTGTGCGTAATCTCCGGAAGCCGAACGATACTCGAGACTTAGCATATCGCATAGACACAGTGTTTCGCAACAATAAATCAAATGTGCGGGTGAACGTATACGAGGGAGACGTTATTGACAGGCTTAGTGCGAAAAACCGTGACGTGTATCCGTTAAACACAAGTGCGGTCAAAATTACGTCACGCGAATGCGTAAGCGCGACGTCAACGGTAACGGCTAGTGACGGATCAAAAACAGTTAGTAACAAGACGCAGTGTATAAAGACACGTATAAATATAATTATAATAAAAACAAACTAATAAGTGAAAGTGCAAAATCCGTGACATCAAAATTAAAGTCTAAATCGGCAAGTGTTCGAGAACGAGCTCGATCGTCTATTTTGCTCTTTGTTTCGTCGCGCAAACAACTTATCGAGCAGCTCGCTCCTCGCGTGATCGTCGCGTGGCCCTATTATTCGGTTGCCTTGATGGGCGGTCCTAAGGTGTTTTTCGTACGACCAGCGACGATCAGGCGAGCGCGTTCACCGATCGGAGCAGAGCGACGCGTATTTAGTCGGCGTTTAGAAGTTGTCGGGCAAGCTCGCTGTCTCCGCAAATACCGAAATCTTGATAATCGTACATTGTGCTCTGGCGTGTATTACAAGCAAGTAATCACGCAGAATAACTCTCCGCGTGTATTGCATTCGGTGATCTCGCGGGATTCAATCGCCGTTTTATTGCCCCTGTGGAAAAACGAGCGGACTCAAAAACGAACTAGAGTTTGCGGATCGCGATTGCGACCGCTGTAATTCGGTGGCCGGAAGTGACCCTTCAGTGAGAGACTCATTCGGAGCAATCTACAGCTTGCCCGCGAGTCAGGTGTGACTCCACGCCGCGAGTGACGTCACGCGACAAGGTAATCGTTCGCTCGAATCAAGACGACATAAACTCTCGTGATAAATCGATCGCAAACACGCGAAAGATTTTTTTGTATCGAACACAACCACCGTTGCTTGTGAAAAATAAACTGTGTTGTCTAGCGAGTATTTGTCGACTCCTGACTTTATTTTGTGAGTGCCTACTCCGATCCTCTAGCGATTCTCATAATCGCGTCACACGCATTCCGGGCTCAGCGCTGGGCCGTTCCGGCGAATCATTGGCGAGTGCAATTAATACTGAATTGCGACTTGCGCGCTTACACATAAAGAAACTGGTCCTTCGAGCCGAATCGTGAGTGCGTGTGGAGGACTGAACAGTTCCGGAATTCTGTCTCATTATGACGGAACTGATGGATACTCAATTCATGTTGCAGCGCTCGTTTGAGCGAGCGCTCGACAATTTCAAGAAGATCGGGCGATCTAACTTGACGTCGGCGAAGATCCGATCGAGGATCTCATCTCTCAAGGATCTCTGGATTCCCTATCAAGGAAATCACGTCAGGCTGACGGTCGCCACCCCCACTTCCACCAAAACTACGTTGGACTACTTTGTCAAGGAGCAGTTCGAGAGGACCGAAGAAATCTACAACGCTACCCTGGACTACATGAGCGACTGTCTTGCGGAACTTGAACCTCCTGTAAGTCCGAACCAATCTCTTGAAAGTGGACCTGCGAGTCCACTCGCGTCCGCGCCTTCGTGCTCTCATCTTCCGCCTATTCGCCTACCGCCGTTCGACGGAAATTATTCGGAATGGGAGACATTTCGCTATCGATTCATTGCACTTATCGTTAATAATACGGATCTAAGTGATTTCGCGCGGATGCATTATCTTTCGTCGTCGTTAAAAGGCCGCGCGCTCGAGACCATCGCTAACATTGCAATTACCGCGGATAATTTTCATGTCGCGTGGAACGCCTTAAAAGCTCGTTTCGAAAATAAACGACGACTTCTCGCTAATCATCTGTCAACGGTGCTCGGCCTGTCGGCTCTCAGTCGCGAATCTGCTTCCGACTTACAAAGTTTGTGCGATAAAATTAATATCGCGGTCTCATCTTTGAGAAAATTGAATCGATCTCCGGAAGATCTATGGAACGATTTTCTCGTTCATCTTTTGACTCAAAAATTAGATGCTGCGACACGTAAAGCTTGGAATCTCCAAACGAGCAATGCCGATTTGCCGCCAGCGTTCGCAGATCTCACAAGATTTGTAACCTCTCGTATTCGTGCGTTTGAGGAGTGCTCGTCGACCTCCTCTCAGAAACCTGCGTCGAAATCTGCGAATTCATCGCATGTCAATGTCGCTACGGCCTCCACGAATTCTCCGTCGGCTTGCCCGCTTTGCAAAGCGCGTCATTATTTGAATCTGTGCCCAGAATTCGTCGCGAAAAATCCGAAACAGCGACAAGAAATCGTTAAACGTTTTAAACGTTGTTTCAATTGCATGAGTAGCAATCATTCGGTACGGGATTGCAAAAGTAATTACACGTGCCGCTCGTGTAGTCAGAAGCATCACTCAATGCTTCACGTCGATTCGGAGACAAGCTCCGATTCAACGACGATAACGTCGTCGCCGTCCCAATCTAGCACACCGAAGGTCGAGGTGCTCTCGCTATTTACCTCCACGCAACAAATCCGTAATTCACAAGTTCTTTTGGCGACCGCATGGGTTAGGGTGAAAGTCCCCTCCGGTCGCGCGGCGACGGTAAGAGCCCTGCTCGACCAAGGCTCTCAAGCCACATTCATATCAGGGCATTTGGCTCAATCTTTGTACGCAATACGCCTTCGGATGGCAATCTCAATTTCGGCCGTCGGCGGCACTCACGTGGGTAAAGTACGCCACGCATCGTCAATCATAATCTCTCCGCGAGATTCAGACAATCCATCGCTGTGTACCACTGCGTATATTCTCGATTCTTTGACGGCATACGCGCCGCGATGCGTTGCCGATTCCTCATGCCTCGCACATCTCTCCGATTTAGCCTGGGCGGACACGGATCCGAGCAGCTCCGATTCAATTCACATTCTGATCGGCGCGGATATCTATAACAATATTATTCAAGGGGGCGTCCGAAAGGGTAAAGTCGGACAGCCTATTGCGCAAAAAACGATATTTGGATGGGTCATCTCCGGGCCGCTCGCGTCGGACTCAAATTCGCCGGCCGGACGATCCTCCGTTAATATTACGGTACTTCATTGTACAAGTCTAAGGCCTCTCGCCGAGGAAATTCAACGTTTTTGGGAAGTAAAGGAAATTTCTCATACACGCAAACTTACACCACGAGACGAGCAATGTGACTCATTTCTGCGATACTCATTCGCGTCAATCTGACGGCAGATATATCGTGCGTTTGCCTTTCAAACGGAATCCTCCACCGGGAATCGGGCGCTCACGATTGACAGCCGAACGTTTTTTCAATTCATTTTCACGGCGGTTCCGTTCTAACGCGGAGTTGTAAAAGGATTACGATAATTTTATGCGCGAATATGAAACGCTCGGCCACATGCGTCGGGCGCCGTCCGCGGATCAAACGAACGACCTATGCATATATATTCCGCATCATCCGGTCATTCGTGAAAATAGTCTCACGACTCGTTTACGCGTCGTGTTCAATGCATCGAGCTTGACGTCGAACGGTACGTCATTAAACGATCATTTACTCGCCGGTCCAAAATTACAAACGGATTTACCCGCAATTATACTACAGTGGCGTCATTTCAAGTTCGTGTATACAGCAGATATTGCAAAAATGTATCGTCAGATTTTGATAGATCATCGGGATCTCGACTATCAGAGAATTTTGTGGAAAGGTGACCCATCCGAGGGCCCCGCCGATTATCAATTGCTTACAGTCACATACGGAATGAACTGCGCTCCGTATCTCGCGCTTCGCACGATAAAATGTTTGGCCGTCGACGAAGGACATCGGTTTCCGCTTGCGGTGACAATTCTTCGCAAGCAAATTTACGTCGATGACGTATTATTCGGTGGAGATAATCTGGCGCTTGTGCGCGAATCTCGCGATCAACTCGTCGCTTTATTGCGCTGCGGAAAATTTGAACTTCGAAAATGGGCGAGCAACTCGCCGATTTTGCTCGCTGACATCGATGCGTCAGATCACGGCTTGGCAATCACCAAACAAATCGCGATCGACGATCAACTTAAAGTTCTCGGCATCGCTTGGAATCCGTCGCGCGACGTATTTCAATTCAAAGTGTCGCTCGGAGATTCGACTCCTCAGAGCAAACGCGCCATTCTCTCTGCGATTGCAAAACTATACGATCCTTTGGGGTGGGTAACCCCCGTCACAGTCTCTGCTAAAATTATCATGCAACAGTTGTGGGGAGTTCGAGTTGAGTGGGATAATCGAATTCCTGACTCGCTTCTCCATAAATGGAGCATGATTTATGCGAGACTCTCGCATCTCAATGATCTTCAGATCAATCGTTGGACCGGAGTTACTGCGGATGCATTGCATGCGGAATTACACGGTTTCGCCGACGCCTCCACGCTCGCGTACGCCGCCGCGGTTTATCTCAAAGTAACTTCAGCTACCGGACAAGTCACGATCTCGTTGCTAGCGGGAAAATCAAAGATAGCACCGATCTCTCCTCTCACCGTTCCTCGTCTCGAATTATTGGCTGCCCTGCTTCTCGCGCGTCTCATCAACTTCGTTCGAAGCTCTCTCTCTATCAAATCAATTCCAGTTTCATGCTGGACAGATTCTACAATTGTTCTTGCGTGGTTGCGCTCTCATCCATCTCGATGGAAAATTTTCGTCGCAGAGTGCACGAAATTCAGTCTAGCTTGCCGGACGCTGAATGGCGTCACGTGCCTACTCAGGACAATCCCGCGGATTGTGCGTCGCGTGGATTATACGGCGATGAACTACTTGCTCACGCTCTTTGGTGGCAAGGGCCATCCTGGCTAGCAAGTACAAAAGAGGAGTGGCCCGAGGAACATCCGATTAAGTCTACCGATTCTCAAGTCGAGGAAAAAATTATCGTTTCTCACATTTCAAAGCCTCACGCTCAGTGGGATCTCTCATCACGATATTCATCGTGGCTAAAGTTAATTCGGATTACTGCGTATATATTCAAATTCATCAATGCGTTTCGACGTCACAAAAGCGAGAATCAATCAATGAATTTACCGGGTCACGCCCTCTCATCAGTCGAGTGTAACCTCGCTAAAACGTTTTGGATTAAACAAATCCAAGCTGAGCTCTATTCGGACGAAATCAGCAAGCTAATTAATAATCAAAATGTCGCATCTAAAAGCTCAATCGTCGCCTTTAGCCCGTTCCTCGATCAGGACGGAGTGGTGCGGGTAGGAGATCGTTTACGTCACGCTCCTAGTCCATTTCGCGTGCGACACCCGATATTGCTCTCCTCGCACCCATTGGCGCGTCTTATCGTCTTGCAAGCGCATCTACGCGCCTTGCACGGGGGGACACAGCTCACTATGAACACCCTCCGTCAAGACTACTGGATCATTCGCGCTCGAAGCCTAATAAAGTCCGTTATTCACAACTGCATAATTTTCGTGCGAGAACGCGCCGCCGTGCCTATGCAATTGATGGGCGATCTCCCAAAAATGCGCGTCTCGCCCTCGCCGCGTAGTTTTTCGCATTGCGGTGTTGATTATGCCGGGCCGGTTAAAGTGCGTGCGTCCGCCGGCCGAGGCATTGCATCACGAAAGGCCTACATTGCCTTATTTATTTGCCTAGCTTCGCGAGCGATTCATTTAGAGTTAGTCAGCGATTACTCATCTCAAGCCTTTCTTAACGCGTTTGTACGATTTTGCTCACGTCGAGGCCTTCCACACGCGATGTACTCAGACAACGGCACAACTTTCGTCGGTGCCGGAAAGGAGCTCATGATCGCTTATCGATCCGCTCTTCGCGATCCTCAGTTTTTAAATAAAACCGCGTGCGATAACATTAAGTGGAATTTCATTCCGCCGTCTGCGCCCCATTTCGGAGGGATGTGCGAAGCAGGCGTACGCAGTGTGAAGCACCATTTGCGTCGCGTTCTTGGATATCACACTCTTTCGTTTGAAGAGTTCACATCTCTCCTATGTAACATCGAGGCATGTTTAAATTTGCGTCCTATCGCTCCCTTATCAGATTCGTTCGATGATTATGATTGTCTAACTCCGGGACATTTCTTAATCGGCTCGTCTCTTACCGTCGCTCCCGAGCCATCGTTACTTCACCTCAATGAAAATAGATTATTAAGATGGCAGGTTGTGCGCCACGTAGCCGAGCGATTTTGGAAAAAGTGGTCTCAAGACTACGTAAACACCTTGCAGCAAAGGAGCAAATGGCGCAAACCTCGACCTTCGCTAAAAATCGGGCAACTTGTGCTACTGCGCAGTGCAGCTCTGCCTCCCTGTAAATGGGAACTCGGGCGTATTACGCGCCTCCACGCTGGTTCGGACGGTCTCACTCGCGTCGTCACGGTAAAAACCGCCACGTCGGAGTTCAAGCGTCCGATCGTTACACTGTGTGCGCTACCCGTCAAAGATAATGCATCCGACGAATCGTGATATTCCGTCGCGTGTTTCACATTCTTTGCGTTAGACATAAGTTAGTTATAAGTTGCGTTTCAGTTCGCCAAAGCGGGCGGCTGAGTATCATTGTACAAATATATATATTCATCGCGTTTATTTGTAAAAGCCTTCTGACTTTCATTGGTGATCTATTGTTAGGATAGCTCGTATGTATTAGCAAACCCTAGTAACCTTCGCTCATGTTATTTTCAATTTTTTTTGTGTTTGCGTTCGTCATTTTGAAACCACGTTTCAAGGCGGGCGGTATGTTCGAGAACGAGCTCGATCGTCTATTTTGCTCTTCGTTTCGTCGCGCAAACAACTTATCGAGCAGCTCGCTCCTCGCGTGATCGTCGCGTGGCCCTATTATTCGGTTGCCTTGATGAGCGGTCCTAAGGTGTTTTTCGTACGACCAGCGACGATCAGGAGCAGCGCGACGCGTATTTAGTCGGCGTTTAGAAGTTGTCGGGCAAGCTCACTGTCTCCGCAAATACCGAAATATTGATAATCGTACATTGTGCTCCGGCGTGTATTACAAGCAAGTAATCACGCAGAATAACTCTCCGCGTGTATTGCATTCGGTGATCTCGCGGGATTCAATTGCCGTTTTATTGCCCCGGTGGAAAAATGAGCGGACTCAAAAACGAACTAGAGTTTGCGGATCGCGATTGCGACCGCTGTATTTCGGTGGCCGGAAGTGACCCTTCAGTGAGAGGCTCATTCGGAGCAATCGACAGCTTGCCCGCGAGTCAGGTGTGACTCCACGCCGCGAGTGACGTCACGCGACAAGGTGATCGTTCGCTCGAATCAAGACGACATAAACTCTCGTGATAAATCGATCGCAAACACGCGATAGATTTTTTTGTATCGAACGCAACCACCGTTGCTTGTGAAAAATAAACTGTGTTGTCTAGCGAGTATTTGTCGACTCCTGACTTCATTTTGTGAGTGCCTACTCCGATCCTCTAGCGATTCTCATAATCGCGTCACACGCATTCCGGGCTCATCGCTGGGCCGTTCCGGCGAATCATTGGCGAGTGCAATTAAAACTGAATTGCGACTTGCGCGCTTACACAGTGAGCGAGAGTGATAAATCCTCAAAACCGAAAGCAAAACCAAAAATCCGCGCAATCGAAGATGTAAAGATGTCGATAAAACGGCAGCCAAGAAAAACAGCTAAGAAGGCAATGAAGCGCATTCACGAGGACCAATCTGAGCAAGAAGACCAAGAAAAATCACCAGTCACAACACCCGGTAGCTTAGAAATGAAGAGATCCGCGCTAAGTAAGGTACTTCGCGTGAATCTGCCGAGGAGTGTGCTACCGGCAACCACAGTGAGGGCTGAAGAGATGCGACGAGGGCTGGTGTGCGATGATATGGGAAGCGGAGCCGTAGAAACGGTAGGGTCAACGGCGAGTCCGGATGATGCAACACCGGGAACGTCACAAGATGACGTAAGACCAGCCGCGGCACTGGGTGATGTAACACCGATAGAGGGAGCAACGAAGCGATCGGCTGACGCAATGCTGTCTGAGCCGGTGCGGGAACGAACGGACGACGCAGCGAGATGCACGAGACTGACGTCCGACAGCGGTGGTGTGCAGGCCTTGCTGGACATGGTATTGTCAGGCAAGGAGATCGACGAGGAGCTCATCCAGGCTGGGGTGGCGGCGATTGAGGAACAGGCAGCGGGGAACATAGGCGCGTTGCCAGCAAGGACCGAGGCGGGATTCTCGGAGGTGTCTCTGGGACAAGTGATGCCAGAGGCAGTAGTCGGGGCCGAAGTTGAGACGACAGGCGAAGCCAATTCGCCAAATGATCAAATTATCGGCATTTTTAGTTCTGACGCAATCCGAGCGTCACCGTAATCCATTTTTAGTTCTGACGCAATCAGAGCGTCACCATAATTCATTTTTAGTTCTGACGCAATCCGAGCGTCACCGTAATCCATTTCTAGTTCTGACGCAATCCGAGCGTTACCGAGTAATCCATGTTTAGTTTTGACGCAATCCGAGCGTCACCGTAATTCATTTTTAGTTCTGACGCAATCCGAGCGTCACACGGTGATACCGTAATTCATTTTTGTTCTGACGCAATCCGAGCGTTACACGGTGATACCGTAATCATTTTTAGTTTCTGACGCAATCCGGGCGTCATACGGTAGTTCCATAGTAGTTTATCGGATTCTGACGCAATCGGTGTAGTTTTATTTAATTTTCATTTATGACACAATCTTAGGTTTCTATTATGTGATGAGCGTCGGATGACGCAATAGTCAGGTTAATTATAGGTTTAGTATTAAGTGGCGTAATGTTTAAGGTTTATAGGCTTAGTATGACGTGCCTACCTAGGATAGCGATGTTTAGTATAATGCTTGTAAGCAGGGATGATGCAATAGCATAAGACGGCGATGATTATAAGGTCCTGAAATGTTACGTCATCCATCGCGATATGTGAGTCGTGCGCAAGCTTGCGACGCATGCGCACGAGTAAGAGGTAGGAGAGTCGAGTGCGGCTCTCGTGGTCTTTTGCCGGAAACTCTCGGACCGAGAGGACGTGTGCTCCGGCGAACAAAGAAAGTCCCGCGACGCGAGCGATATCCGCGAAGTTATTCTGTATAACGAAATAAAGTATTTCATTATAATATTAAAACGTGTGTACGATTGATTTCGTCGCGCATTGTGAGCTGGAGATTCTACAAGGATCAACAGGAGCGGCTGAGAAGATAGGAAATCCTTCTGTCTTGGTGGATAACGACAGTGGCGACCGAGGACAAAAAGCAAGTAGTTTAGGACAAAAGCACTACTGTTTGGTTTTAATCGGGGCATTAACGTTCCGCCGCTCGCTGATCCGTTGCGTGTTCTTCTCGACCGCCACTCGACTCCGATATTATTCGCTCGTTCGAACAATGAATATTGTTGATAACAATTTTCGCGTTCTTACTGCTTTGCGGATTTACCCGTCGCTTGCGGGTTAAGTCCCGTTTTCCAGAGATGCTCTCGACACGTCCGCACTCTTCGAGCTCTCACGGGCAAAGACCATGACTCTCGCTTTCCAACTACGCACGTCGCTCGCCGCGCCTGCGCAGTACGCTCGCTCAATCACCCCCGGTACCTGTGGGCCTATTGTGTGCCGCTGCGTGCCGCTGCGTGCTCACGCGAAAACAAGTTTTTCCTCCGCATTCCGGAGGCCCGATTTTGACAAACATGTTGTGTGCCGCTGCGCGCTCACGCGAAAACAAGTTTTTCCTCCGCATTCCGGAGGCCCAATTTTGACAAACATGTTTACGCGTAAGCTCCCATCGGATTCCATTCCTCTTTTCGATATAAGATATTTTCGTCAGAAGAACCTGCTTTCGCGCGAACTTACAATAATTAAATTATGATCGTAAATTCGCGTTGTTCACGCTTACAATGATGCGGCCCCCAATCTCGGCGAACCCCGGCGCTAGAACGTCGTGGCCTCGCTGGAACGCTCGCCGTATGGCCCGGAGACGATTTTGTCGCTGCAAGTTTTTTCTATCGTACTGCCCGCCATTTCCCGGGCCGTCGGTTTTTTCTCGATACCGCCATGACATATGGTCTTATTGGGGCCCTTTTGGCCCGCTCGGCATGCTCCTATTCGCGGATGACGCGTGGCCCTGGAGTTAGCGGGCCCGTATATTTTTCTCGCCGCGGACCCCGGAACCGTACTTCCGGTGTCCTTCCGAGCAATTTTGCACGTTTTGACGACCGCTAGGAACTCACGGCCCCTGATTTTTCGGGCCGTGTGCACGATTCGCCCGATAATTGGTCGTTCGTAATTCTGGGGTCCACCTGTATCCCTCTCGCGAGATAGATTACGCAATAGGCTGATGGCCTTAAAGATCGCGGGCCGTGCACGCATTTCGCCCGTTATACATGCGATCGCGAATGTGGGGTCTCCCTGTACCCCTCTCACGAGATAAGTTATGCAATAGGCTGATGGCCTTGAATTTCGCGGGCCGTGCACGCAATTCGCCCGTTATTCTTACAAGCACGTCTCGGGTCTAGTTCTCTGGACATCGTTTCTCGGATTTGCAGCTCGCGCACGCGCATGCTTCGTTGCACCTGAAATACGCGCAAAGGGGCTGTTGCAAAGAAGTCGGCGAAACAGAGGATATTTTTGAGTACATTTATTTTATTCCGGACATTTAGACTGTCTCCGTCATCAAGAGGAGAAAGCGTTTCGCTCTGTCACGCATAACGAGCGCGCAAAATGGAAACGGTCATCGGTCAACCTCGCTCGCAAATAAACTTTCGGTGATCAAATAATAAAGATATACAAAGACTACAAAAGAAATTAGGTTTCGTATAAGAGTTACACGCAGCAACCAAAAATACATTTTTTACTTAGATTCTATACATATATATACGCGTAACGCACACACTCAACCAACGTTTATAACTTAATCAACTAACACTGGGACATGGGTCGACAATCTTCCTGCTCGCTATTTATACTCAGGGTTTTTGGAGGGACAGGGGCTCTGGTGGAGTTGTCTTGTCCTCTTCCTCGGTGTTGTTCTCCGGCGCGTCGTTCTCCGGATCGATCTTTGTACCGCCTGTCGCGTACCACAGGGCCGCTCGTTCCGCCAACCTCGTCACGATGACCCGTGGTTCCGCGGAGTTGTCCCTGTTGCTCGGCCGGTCCGTTGTCTTGGGCGACCCTCGAACCGTCGGTTGCAAAGTTACCTTCTGCTCTTTCCTCATCTACTTCGCCTATTTTACCAGACGGAAAGAGATATTACCACGACTCACTCTTATTTTTTTAATTGATTTATCGGTCGCCACTCGGTTTGACCGCTACCCACCGAGAAGGATAATATATCGACAGACATTTCGTAGTTACTCTTGAAGTTTCCCCTTTTCTGTTTCAGGTTCCCCTCTGGATGCCGGATGGATCACGATGCCCACTGGATCGCCGCTGCCTCTGGATCGTTGCCGTCTCTGGATCGCCGTCGCTGGACCGCCGCCGTCGTTGAACAATGATTATAGGATCGCCGAGTCAACCAGTTTATGCAGGGAAGGATAACAAAGGGTAATTAATTTCACTTGAAAAGACACTATGCTCTGTTTTTAATCACTGAATTTATTTCTTTCAGATCACACGAAATGGCTGTGCGCGATCGCGCTTACAAAATGTCTGCTCGTTGCCGCTTAAGCCAGCCGGACATGCGCGTCGGCTATTCGTCGAACGTGAATATCAATGTTCGTCGAAATGCAATTAATTAAGTGTTCGTCGCAATGCGTTAATATAATTGGTCTGTATGCGCGCGTCGATCGCTGGTCACTGGTCGGTTTTAATCGGAGCCTTAACGTTCCGCCGCTCACTGATCCGTTGCGTGTTCTTCTCGACCGCCACTTGACTTCGATATTACTCGCTCGTTCGAACAATGACTATTGTTGATAACAATTTTCGCGTTCTTACTGCTTTGCGGATTTACCCGTCGCTTGCGGGTTAAGTCCCGTTTTCCAGAGATGCTCTCGACACGTCCGCACTCTTCGAGCTCTCACGGGCAAAGACCATGACTCTCGTTTTCCAACTACGCACGTCGCTCGCCGCGTCTGCGCAGTACGCTCGCTCATTCACCCCCGGTACCTGTGAGCCTATTGTGTACCGCTGCGTGCTCACGCGAAAACAAGTTTTTCCTCCGCATTCCGGAGGCCAAATTCTGACAAACATGTTTACGCGCAAGCTCCCATCGGATTCCATTCCTCTTTTCAATATGAGATATTTTCGTCAGAAGAACCTGCCTTGGCGCGAACTTACAATAATTATATTATGATCGCAAATTCGTGTTGTTCACGCTTACAATGATGCGGCCCCCAATCTCGGCGAACCCCGGCGCTAGAACGTCGTGGCCTCGCTGGAACGCTCGCCGTATGGCCGGAGACGATTTTGTCGCTGCGAGTTTTTTCTATCGTACGGCCCGCCATTTCCCGGGCCGTCGGTTTTTTTCGATACTGCCATGACATATGTTCTTATTGGGGCCCTTTTGGACCGCTCGGCATGCTCCTATTCGCGGATGACGCGTGGCCCTGGAGTTAGCGGGCCCGTATATTTTTCTCGCCGCGTACCCCGGAACCGTACTTCCGGTGTCCTTCCGAGGAATTTTGCACGTTTTGACGATCGCTAGGAACTTACGGCCCCTGATTTCTCGGGCCGTGTGCACGATTCGCCCGACAATTGGTCGTTCGTAATTCTGGGGTCCACCCGTACCCCTCTCGCGAGATAAATTACGCAATAAGCTGATGGCCTTAAAGATCGCGGGCCGTGCACGCATTTCGCCCGTTATACATGTGATCGCGAATGTGGGGTCTCCCTGTACCCCTGTCATGAGATAGATTATGCGATAGGCTGATGGCCTTGAACTTCGCAGGCCGTGCACGCGATTCGCCCGTTATTCTCTCAAGCACGTCTCGGGTCTGGTTCTCTGGACATCCTCTCTCTGATTTGCAGTTCGCGCACGCGCATGCTGCAACCGACGGCTAGGGGATTGCCCCAGCCAAACGACCCACCGAGCAGCAGGAGCAATGGAGCGGAACCCCGAGTGGAGATCATCCGGTTGGCGGACCGAGCTATCAAGTGGTACGCCACGAAGGGGACCGCCAACGATCCGAAGGACGACGACACTACGCCACCAGCGCCCCTGTCCCCCCAAAGCCCTACGCGTTAAGAAAAAATAAGAAATTGTCGACCCATGTCCCCACGCGAACCTAAGTATAATAATAAATGTACTGTTAATTTTATGTTCCGTGTAATGTGCGAAATAAGCGATTTTTTGTTTACAATTTTCAACAGACATAGGGTCGAATAATAGAACGGTTGTTTATTTTTTTTGTTTTGTATAATATGAAAATATTTCTTTTCTTTCCGCCTCACTTTGAATGGCACGGCGTACTAAGTTGCCTGGCCGGGATGTTGTGAAACAGCAAATGGGCGATTTGCGCCGAGCGTGTGGCCGCGATTTTGTTGACGATGCAGGCCCTGTAAAAAGAAATAAAATGTTTTAAAAATATTCCGCACTCTAGCGAGATTATTTTGCGACTGCCCTATGCGCGTATTTCAGGTGCGACGGAGCATGCGCGTACGCGAGCTGCAGAGCCGGAGGAGAATATCCGGAGGACCGGAGCGGAAACGCGTATGAAAAAGTAACAGGTGAATTGCGTGCACGACCCACGAAGGCCAAGGTTATAAGCCTCGCGCACAAATTATCTCGAGAGAGGGGCGGAGAGATACCTCGGAGATCACGATCGCGCATCTGACGGCCGAATTGCATGCGCGGCCCGCTAGATTCAAGGCCATCAGCCTCTTGCATAGTTTGTCTCGTGACGGGGGTATAGGGAGACCCCAAATCCACGATTGCATGCATAGCGGGCGAATTGCATGCGCGGCCCGCTATATTCAAGGCCATCAGCCTCTTGCATAGGTTGTCTCGTGACGGGGGTATAGTGAGACCCCAAATCTGCGACTGCATAAATAACGGGCAAATTGCGTGCGCGGCCCGCTAAGTCCAAGGCCATCAGCCTATTGCGTAAAATATCTTGCGAGGTGGGTACGGATGGACCCCAGAATGGCGAACGATGAATTGTCGGGCAAATCGGTCACACGGCCCGAGAAATCGGGGGCCGTGAGTACTGTCAATTGACGACGCACGCAAAGTTGCTCGGGAGGACACCGGAAGTACCGTTCCGGGGTCCCCAGCGAGAAAATTAACCGCGGCCTGCGATCTTCCGGGCCACGCGTCAGTCATGAACAAAAAGATGCCAAGCGGGCCAATAGGGCCACAATAAGACCATAGGTCATGGCAAAATTGTAAGAAACCTAACGGCCCGGGAAATGGCGGGCCATGTGTTGAAAAACGCCCGCGATCGGCGGAATCGTCTCCGGGCCATACGGCGAGCGTTTCGGCGGGGCCACGACGTCCTAGCGCCGGGATCGCCGAGATTGAGGGCCGCATTATTGTAAGCGTGAGTAACGCAGACTTGCGATCATAATTTAGTTTAATTATTGTAAGTTCACGCGAAGGGCAGGTTCTCCTGACGAGAATACATCATGTCGGAGAAAAGAATGGAATTTGATGGGAGCTCGCGCGTAAACATGTTTGTCTAACTCGGGCCTCCGGAATGCGGAGGAAAAACTTGTTTTCGCGCTAGCACGCGGCAACACACAACATGTTTATCAAAATTGGGTCTCCGAGACGCGGAGGAGGAGCTTGTTTTCGCGTGAGCACGCAGCGGCGCACAATGGGCCCACACGTACCGGGGGTGAACGAGCGAGCGTACCGCGCAGGCGCGGCGAGCGATGTGCGGAGGTAGATAACGGGAATCGAGGTCTTTTCCTGGGAAGGGTCTTAGCGTGCGGACGTGCTAAGGACTCTCGCTTAAAACCGGGACATACCCGCGAGCGGCGCGTGATTCCGCGAAGTTTGTAATGCACCGCCGTGCAAATCCGAAATAATCTGAAAAGAATAAATTCAGTAAAAAACAGAGCGTAGAGTCTGTGTAACAAAATTACTCACCCTGTGTTATCCATCCTCGAGAGTATCCTGGTCAGTTCGGCGATCTCATACATCCTGTCCAACGACGTTCCGGCGATCCAGCGACGGCGGCGACAAAGGCGATCCAGCGACGGCGGCGACAAAGACGATCCAGTGGGCAGCGAGATTCATCCGGCGTATCCAGCGAGGAACCTGAAACAAAGAAAGGGGAAATTAGTCGAGACCTGCAAAAGGTTTGTCAAAAACGTAACCTTCTCGGTGGGTTTTGGTCAAACCGAGTGGCGACCGATAAATTTACACGGTTAAGACGAGTGAGTCGTAGTGAGATCGCGTCCTATAACGGTCAGATCGAGAAATTACCGAATCTAGTTAATAGATAAATCGACTGTCCGGTTACAATGCTTCGTTGCACCTGAAATACGCGAAAAGGGCTTGCCGCAAAGAAGTCGGCGAAACAGAGGATATGTTTGAACATATTTTATTTCTGTTCTTACTACATAAACAAAGTTGGCGTTGCACGCCCGACGCAGATCGCTCGCTGCCGCTCGAGACAAATAAAAATCTACTTTATTATGTTTAAATAATAAACAAAAAAAAACGCTCTATTACTTAGCCTAAATGTTCGCTGGGGCATGGGTCTACAATATTTTGTGCAATTACTGCATAGGACTTTGGGGGGAGAGGGGCGCAGATGAGACAGCCTCGTCGTCCCTGTCGGCACACTCCGGCGCGTCCTCCTCCGGGTCGACCCTGGTACGGCCTGTCGCGTACCACAGGGCTGCTCGGTCCGCCAACCTCGTCACGATGACCCTTGGCTCGAGCTGAGCCTCCCGCCGGATGTTCCTCGCAGGGGGCTTCATCTCCCCGGTGTTGCGGGGAGATTCCCGGTCCGCCCGTTGTGTCGCTCCTCCAGCCGTCGGCTGCAAGGTATCCCCTGAGTATCGAATAATCTATTTCAGTTAAATTTACCGAGCGGAAGGATATTTTACCACAACTCACTCGATTATATTCTTATTTCGCGTAATTATCGGTCGCCACTCGGTTTCACCGTTACCCACCGAGAAGGATAATGTATCGACAGACTTTTCGTAGTCGACTTCTAATCTTCCTCTTTTCTGTTACAGGTTTCCCCAGGATGCCGGATGGACCCCGCTGACCACTGGATCGTCGCCGTCGCTGGATCCCCGTCGCCAAAGATCGTCGTCACCAATGGATCGCCGTCGTCGCTGGATCGCCGAATCGTCGTTGGACAGGGATTTCGCGGTCGCCGTGTCAACCAATGAGATTTCAGGGAAGTGTAGCATAGGAAAATAACTTAATATTCACAAACACTGTACTCTGCTTTTAACACTGAATTTATTCTGTTTCAGGTTACACAAAATGGCCGTGCACGTTAGCACTTACAAAATGGCCGCGCGACGCCATCTTGGCGTGGCTCGATTTACGCATCGATATCAATTCGAACGCAATATTTTATTAATTGTTGTTTGTTATTGATGGTGGCTGATACAACCTTGACAAAGGTTCGCACACCAAGGCGGAAGGACTTTCAAATAACGGCTCCAAATTATTAAGATACAATATATATTTAATGTCAATGTTGGCGGTAGAGGCGAGCGGTATCACAAATTGCACTGTCGATGCGGTTAAATGCACGCACTCTTGTCTTTGGTATTACGGAGACGACAACGGTATTTGAAACACGGTACTGAGACGAAGCACCGCGACGTAAACTCGTTCGCGGGCGACAGAGCTCGTAATTCGCTCTGAGTTCGAGGCGCACGTGGAGATGCACTCAGATGCACGCCGCACAGCCGGTACGGTCCTCGCGGGTAGTGCAGGGAACCGATCTCACGAAAAGGCGTAGGCGCGTTATCTCAAGATGCACGTTACAATTGCCAAAATTCGAACCGTCTCTGTACACGTTGGAATGTCGACTCAGGCGATCATCTTCAGCCGACCCGAGCGTTGTTTACGCCGACGGATCGGGCCGGCTCGGCCTCGCTCGTCACGCGGAACGCTGAACGTACGGCACGCGGGCGCGAGCGGAGCGCGCGAGAGATCGGGTGGAAAATAAACGATTAAAATATCAAATTGAACGCTTATTCCTAAACATACCGCCCGCCTCGAATGTATAAATGCATTCGAAAAGCTTACGGTATAGACATGGTACTTCTGCTAATGGTTATCCAACTATATACAATAATGAAAAATCGGTACAATATGTTACATAGCTTATAATTAGGTTGATCGCTGAATACCTACGATCGCCGTTAGGGGGTGGTTCCGCCCGCCGTGGCAGAATTCTTTGATTCTTCAATATTAATCTCGACGGGGAGGAAACAGAGTTTGACAATCGGTCGTTTGTACTCAGATCGATGCGTCTTTACGGTAACTACGCGAGTCAGGCCGTCATCTCCAGGATGACAAGCGGTAATGCGGCCGAGTTCCCATTGGCACGGAGGGACCAAGGGGTTGCGCAAAAGAACGATTTGGCCAACTCTGGCTAGTCGCTGGACAACGCGCCATTTTGGGCGTTGTTGAAGGGAATGCAAGTAGTCGCTCGACCATGACCTCCAAAAAACTTCGGTTAACTGCTGGATCATTTGCCAGCGCGACAGCCTTGCTTCGTTAAGATCGAGCACGCTAGGCTCAGGAGGGGCGATAAGAGCGGTACCGACGAGAAAATGACCAGGCGTCAAAGCTTGGTAGTCATCAAGACTATCGGAAACGGGAGCAATAGGCCTGGAATTCAGACACGCCTCAATCTTACAAAGAAGCGTGGTCATCTCCTCGAAGGTGAGCGTATGGGGACCGATGCATCGCTTTAAATGATGCTTTACGCTCCGAACGCCGGCTTCCCAAAGGCCTCCGAAATGAGGCGCTGCGGGAGGTAGAAAATGCCACTCAGTTTGGTCGGTTGCGAGTCGGTTTATAAAATTCGGATCGCGGATTGTTTGCGAGTACGCTTGTGAAAGTTCTCGATCAGCGCCTTGAAAGGTCGTACCATTATCGGAGTACATGGCCTTTGGTAGTCCTCGGCGAGACACAAATCGCTGATACGCGGCCAGGAAAGTCGCAGAACTATAGTCACTTACAAGCTCCAAGTGAATGGCTTTGGTAGTTAAGCATACGAACAATGCTATGTAGGCCTTTTGAGACTTGTGTCCGCGTCCGGGAGCGGTACGAATTGCGATGGGACCTGCATAGTCGACGCCGGTATGTATAAAGGCTCGAACGGTACGGTTAACTCGGGCTTCCGGTAGGTCTCCCATAAGTTCGATCGGTGTTTCGGCACGTTCGCGTGTGCATCGGATGCACTTGTATAGCACAGAGCGAACGGTTGCTCGAGAACGGAGAATCCAAAACTCACTCCGAAGTGACGCGAGGGTGAGCTGAGGCCCGGCATGTAAAGTTCGTAAATGATGGTGCTCGATAAGGCGAGACAACAACGGATGTGACCGCAGAACGATCGGATTTTTTGTTGTACCGGGAAGACATGCATGGCGCAGCCTTCCGCCTACGCGGATAAGGCCATCAGGATCCAAGTAGGGATTGAGAGGGGAGAGCGGACTGGTTTTTGGCAGCGCGGTTTTGTTTGTCAACGCTGTGAGTTCGTGGGGAAACAACTCGGCTTGCATGGTTTTGAGCCAGTAATGTTTAGCTCGTTGAATTTCTTCAGGTGACAAGCGTGTAGAGTAGCCATTGCTAGGCGGGGTTAAGCGTCCTTTTAGTAGGAAGCGGTAAAGGTACGCGGTAATTCGGAGTAATTTAGGCCAGGAGGAGAAACGCAACGAAAGATCCCAGCTCGGTGTCGCATAGGCGGTGTGAGCGGGTTGTTCTTGGCGTTCCTCGAGGGGGATTTCTGGTGGTAATGGAGGGCACGTATTCGGCCAACAGTCGGGTGGTTGGCGTAGCCATAAAGGGCCTGACCACCATAAACTGTGAGTTTGTAACGCGTCGGGAGCGATGCCGCGGGACGCGCAGTCTGCAGGATTATCGTGCGTCGGGATGTGACGCCACGAGGCCTCAGGAAGCTGTGATTGGATGGCGGAAACACGATTGGCTACAAAGGTTTTCCATCGAGATGGAGATTGCTTTAGCCAGGCTAGGACAATCTGAGAGTCTGTCCAACAGACGGTCTCGAGGTGAGGTAGCTGAAGAGCGGTACGAACGTATAGGAGTAGGTTAACGAGTAGGTGAGCTGCTTTCAACTCCAGGCGGGGAACACTTAGCGTTTTGAGTGGGGCTACTTTTGACTTGGCCATAACGATTGAGACCGAAACGGAGCCGTCGACATGGACGAGTCGAAGGTATACGGCGGCTGCGAATGCCTTCGTCGAGGCATCGCAAAAGCCATGAAGGGAACAATGAATGGTATGAGGTCCATGTCCGGTCCACCGCGGTATCTTGATCGCATTAAGGCTTGGAAGTTTGTCTCGGTATTCTGTCCAGGCATCTAGCTGTTGGCTGGGAAGTTCCTCATCCCATGTGCATTTAAGCAACCACAAAGTTTGCATAAGTATTTTCGCGGTTATAATGACGGGTGTGGCCCATCCTAAAGGGTCAAAGAATTTCGCGATAGTTGAAAGGACCATTCGTTTTGTCTTAGACGGAGAGGAAGGTATGGAAACACGAAATTGGAAAACGTCGAGCGATGGATTCCAAGTGATTCCTAAGACTTTGATTTGCTCGTCGTCCTGAAGGACTTTGTGAGTGGCTAAGCCATGATCGGAAGGATCGATGTCTGACAGAAGGTCAGATGAGTTGCTTGCCCATTTTCGGAGGCGAAAGCCGCCTTTATCAAGGAGCGCGATTAATTGGTCACGGGTTTGACGCGCGAGAACGGGATCATCGGCACCGAACGCAGCATCGTCAACATAGGTTTGACGGAGTAAAACGAGCATCGCTAATGGAAACTCGGCTCCGTGATCAGTGGCGAGTTGCTCTAAAACGCGGAGAGCGAGGTATGGAGCGGCAGCACTGCCATAGGTAACTGTCAAGAGGATATATTCTTTTACAGGCTCGTCTGGCGACGGTCGCCATAAGATGCGCTGGTAGGTGATGTCGCGTGCATCGACCAAGATCTGGCGATACATTTTTACGATGTCAGCGATATAAATGTACCGGGGCTGACGTAACAGAATGATGACAGTAGGCAAATCCTTTTGGAGTTTTCGTCCTATTAACATGTGGCTGTTTAGCGACATGCCATTAGTGGTTGGGGAAGAAGCGTTGAATACTACGCGCAAACGAGAGGTCGCACTGTCTTCTCGTAAGACGGCATGATGCGGGATGTAATACGATTGTGGTAGCGCGGTAGCTTCATTGGGTGAGACTTCGATCATGTGACCGAGTTGCTCGTATTCAGCGAGAAATTCGCGGTAGGCTGAGGCTAGATTGGAATCTCGCTGGAGTCGGCGTTCCAATTGATGGAACTTCGCTAAGGCAATAGAGCGGGACTCACCTAACTGTATAGGCGGTCCGGTTTTAAACGGTAATCTAACCACATAGCGTCCTTGCGGAGTACGGGAGTGAGTGGCTATGAAGTGCTCCTCACATTGGCGTTCTTCAGGGCTGAGATGTGCCTTCTGAGGTATCTCCTCGACTTCCCAAAATCGACGGATGTCGAAATCAAGAGCCTCGTAGATATCACCGTGGTAAACGGATACGGATGATGGAGAGGTAGGAGGTGGTGCGATTGGACCGGAGATGATCCAACCGAGGGTAGTGTTTTGCGCGGTTGGTTCGTTTACGGAACCCTTTCGAACACCGTCAAGCACGAGCATGCCGAATAAGTCGGCCCCTATGATGACGTCAATCGGATCGGGACTCATGGGTTCACTATCGGCTAGGTTGAGCCCGGCGATGTGCTTCCATTGACACACCGTTTCGATTCGACTCGGAATATATTTTGTTAACGACGGAAAGATTAACGCGGTAGTCGAGTAAGCAGGTGCATCGCGAGACGCAGGGGTTATCGTAATTTGAGCAGCGTGTCGCACAACTGACTGGGTTTCACCGATACCCGTAACGAAAACTGCTCGTTTAATTCTCGGCAATCGAAGGGACTGTGCAAGCGATCCAGTCATCAACGTTGACACAGATCCTTGATCGAGTAATGCGCGGACAGTGACGTAGCGACCGGAGTTAGAGTGTACGCGAACGCGTGCAGTGGCGAGTAAAACTTTAGAGTTTGGCGCTACGGTTTTTGAGATCAAATGCGTTGCAATCTCATTGGTTTTCTTTTCGGTACTGGCGGGAATTGAGACAGGAACGGATTCAGTCTCGGTCGGCTTGACGAGGTTATCGAAATGTAACAATGAATGATGTCGCTTTTGACATTGTCGGCACGCATGAGAACTCGTACATTCTCTCACATTATGTTTGGTACTGAAACAATTCAGACAGCGCTTATTTTTTCTGATGAAGTCGGAACGTTGGGATGGAGTTTGCTTTAAAAACGCGGGGCACTGATAAAGCAGATGATTCTCTTTACACAGAGCACATGCGAACGGAACTGCGGAAGCAGAGTGCGACGCAAGTGATTTTTTCTTCGCGGGTTCCACAGATTTTTCTTTGGTCGATGGCAAGATCGCTTCTAAGGCGCGAATGCGCGATTCGAGAAATTGATCTAATTCACGATAACGAGGGTAATCCATGGTGTCCCCTAGCTTGAGTTCCCAAGCTTTTCGCGACGATTTATCAAGCTTTTGAGCAACAAGAAAAACTAGCAAATCATCCCAATGTTCGACAGCTCGACCGAGATTTTTGAGAGCTTGAATTGACGCGTTAGTTTGATCGCGAAGGTTCCGAAGATCTTTGGAGGTTTCTGCGGTAAGTGACGGAAGATTTAATAGGCTTTGTAAATGAATCGTTATGATACGACGTTTATTATCGTAACGAGAGACGAGGATATTCCACGCGACTTCGAAATTGTTATTGGTAATCGCGAGATGTTCGAGCGCGGTACTTGCATCCCCTTTTACACACGAGCATAAATAATGCATACGCTCAACATTCGATAAACTAGGTTCGTTATAAACAATTGACTTAAAACGATCGCGGAAATTCTCCCATTTTTCGAAGCTCCCGTCGAAGGTAGGTAGGTTGATCCTCGGTAGATGCGATGTTGCACGGTAGGAATCAGAAACGCCACTTACGTTACGTGAAGTTGCATTTGGAGTGTCAATCTCGTGGGCTTCAAGTACCTCGGCCATGAAGTCCGCAGCCTCGTAGTAAGCGTCCTCACAGGCGATGATACGATTCTCGGTGAAGTAGGCATCGGTAGCTCTGATTTTGTCGTCGGCAAGAAGCTCTATTTTGTCATCCATCTCTTGGCATTGGGCAAACATCTCTTTCAATGTCGAGAGACGTTGTCGGGTGACGGCTGTTGTCATCTTAGCTTGACCGAGCTTCTTGAAATTAGGCAGCACTCGAGATATAGAATTCAAGAGTCGCCTTTGTGTGGCAAGAAGCTCCTCAACGGTCGACATGGCGAAAAGAATAATTTTCAATAATAGGACCGTGAAAGTCACAAACAGTTTTTTTCTCCTTGGCAGCGATCCGGCTCGAAGGACCAGAATGTTTGTTATTGATGGTGGCTGATACAACCTTGACAAAGGTTCGCACACCAAGGCGGAAGGACTTTCAAATAACGGCTCCAAATTATTAAGATACAATATATATTTAATGTCAATGTTGGCGGTAGAGGCGAGCGGTATCACAAATTGCACTGTCGATGCGGTTAAATGCACGCACTCTTGTCTTTGGTATTACGGAGACGACAACGGTATTTGAAACACGGTACTGAGACGAAGCACCGCGACGTAAACTCGTTCGCGGGCGACAGAGCTCGTAATTCGCTCTGAGTTCGAGGCGCACGTGGAGATGCACTCAGATGCACGCCGCACAGCCGGTACGGTCCTCGCGGGTAGTGCAGGGAACCGATCTCACGAAAAGGCGTAGGCGCGTTATCTCAAGATGCACGTTACAATTGCCAAAATTCGAACCGTCTCAGTACACGTTGGAATGTCGACTCAGGCGATCATCGTCTTCTGCCGACCCGAGCGTTGTTTACGCCGACGGATCGGGCCGGCTCGGCCTCGCTCGTTACGCGGAACGCTGAACGTACGGCACGCGGGCGCGAGCGGAGCGCGCGAGAGATCGGGTGGAAAATAAACGATTAAAATATCAAATTGAACGCTTATTCCTAAACAATTGTCGTTGCGATTATTTATTGTTCTCGCGTCGCGTTTTATAAACGTAGATTGTCGACGCGCGCATCGATCGCTGATTTCGATCGGTTTTCATGAAATTGCAATAGTTTGCCCAATCGGGAATCGTCGCGTGGTATTATCGATCGCTGCTCGATTTCGTTTTATTCGCGATGGAGAATTAACAATTCGCGTTATTAATCACGACTGTTCACTCGAATACGACTTTGCACGTCGTTCGCGGGTTGACCTCGGTTTTATTAGAGCCTCGTTGTACGTTCGCGTATCACAAGCGCTCCCGAGAAATTGACCCGTTTGAGATATTAATTATCTTTAATTAATACTCGCGTTTCTAATTATTTGCGTTAATTACTAACGACTTTTCTAATAACATGCCCCCACTCGCCCTCCCTTTCTTGTTCCTCCTGGTCGCCATCTGCACTCTCCATCTGTATTCATTTGGGATCTTTTCTTTCATCCACTCCCAACCCCTTTCATCCAGCCATGTCTCCATCAATATCACTACAGGAATACGGAGGAGAATTGAAGAAATAAATGAAGAAGGAAGAGTGGAGGAGGAGGAGGAGGGAAAAATCGAATGTAAGATAAGAATCGGGGAAGAGATATGGAGATTAATAGGACTATATGTGAAGGATGATATGGACAGGAAACTAGAAGGCTTGAAAGATAGGACGGAGGAGGGAGAGAAGGGAGTAAGAACTTTAATAGGTGGAGACTTTAATGCTAGAACGGGTGAAGAAGGAGGTTGGGAGGTAGAGGACGAGAGAAGGATGGAAGGGGGAGGGAGGAGATCAAAAGACAAGAAAATAAATAGGGACGGAAGAAAGCTACTGGATTTCATTGAGGAAAGAGGTTGGATGATATTAAATGGAGGAGTGAAAGGAGATGAGGAAGGAGAATTTTCGTACACAGGAGGGAGAGGCGAGACAGTTATAGACTACGTGATAGGGGAGGAGGAGGTCAGAGGAAGGTTGGAAAGACTGGAAGTAGGAGAAAATGTAGACTCAGATCACCCATTAATAGTATGGGTGAGGGGTGAGCTTGAGAAAAAACAGGGAAGGAGAAAGGGAGAAAGAATAAGAAGGAGAGGATTATGGAACGAGGAGGGGAGATCTCAATTTAGAGAGAGATTGGGGAAGATAGAGGGAGGAAAATGAGAGCTGCAAAAGAGGATATAGAGGTAGGAATGGCAAGGATAAGGAGAGTAATAGAGGAGAATGAAAGCGAAGGAGGGAGAATGGCCTATAAGAGCAGAAGAGGATGGTGGGACGAAGAATGCAAAGAGAAAAAAAGAGACGAGGAAAGAGCTGAGAAAGTGGAGGAAAGGAAAAGGAGAGGTGGAAGGATACAGAGAAGGGAAGAGGGAGTACAGAGAAATGTGCAAAAAAAAGAAGAAAGAGGAAAAGAAAAGGATGATAAAAGAAATAGGGGAAGCGAGAACGGAAGCAAAGGTATGGGAGCTGATAGGTAGAGTAAGAAAAAGAAGGAAGAGGAGAAACGAAGAGATAAAGATGGAAGAATGGAAGGAGTACTTCATGGAATTAATGGGTGGGATGGAGAATAGGGTAACGAATAGAGAAGGGGGTGGGGGAAGACAAGAAGAGGAGGAGATAGAACTGGAGGAGGTAAGAAACGTAATAAAGAAATTGAAAACAGGAAAGGCAATAGGTAATGACGGGATACCAAACGAAGCGTGGAAATTCGGAGGAGAAGATATAGTGATATGGATATGGGAAATATGTAAAAGGGTTTGGAGAGGGGAAGGGTGGCCGGAACAATGGAAAGAAGGGGAAATAATCCCAATAATAAAGAAAGGAGAAGGGCGAGAGGTGAAGGATTATAGAGGAGTAACAATTATGTCTTCGATGTATAAGATCTACACAGCGATACTAGCAGAAAGAATAAGGAAGGAGGTTGAAATGAAGAATCTGATCCCCGATAATCAGGCAGGATTCAGAAAGGGAATGGGAACAATGGACCAAATATTCGCGCTAAACTACTTGATAAATAGACAACTGGGAAAGGAGAAAGGAAAGATGACTGTATTTTACGTAGATCTGAAAGCTGCGTTTGACTCAGTGGATAAAGGAGTGCTATTTAGGGCGATGAAGGAGAGAGGAGTGAGACAGGGTTTGATAGACAGGGTAAAGGAGGTATTGACAGAAACGAAGAGTAAGGTAAGACTAGAAAGAGAGAATGGGGGAACATTTTGGATGGCAAAGGGCGTGAGACAAGGGTGCCCACTAAGCCCGATACTATTCAATCTACTAATCGCGGACATAGAAGAGTATGTAAAAAAGGGAGGGTGGGGAGGAGTAAAGCTGGGAGGGGAGAAAATCTACTCGCTAATGTATGCGGATGATATAGTACTGATGGCGGAGGAGGAACAGGACATGAGAGCGATGATAAGCAGGCTGGAGAGTTACCTGGACATGAAAGGTTTAACTTTGAGTGCAGAGAAATCAAAAATAATGAGAATCAGAAAGGGTGGAGGAAGGAAGAAGAAGTATGACTGGAGGTGGAAAGGAAAGAAGTTGGAAGAAGTAAAGGAATTCAAATACTTAGGATACACACTGAAAGAAAATGGAGGACAAGAGGCACACATCAGAGAGAGAAGAAGGAAGGCAGCGAGAGTAATGAGGGAAGTTTGGGGGATAGGGAAAAGAATGTGGAAAAAGGATTGGAAAAGAAGGTTGTGGCTATACGACACCTTGGTTTGGACAGTGATGGGATACGGGGCAGAAATATGGGGATGGAAAGAAAGGAAGGAGGTAGAAGGCATACATGAAAGATATCTTAGATGGACATTTGGATTAAATTGGAGGACCCCAGGATATATGGTGAGAGATGAATTGGAGAGGGAGATGATGAGAGGCCGAGCTAGCAAGAGAGCTTGGAAATTCGAAAAGAAGCTAGAAGAGGGCAAAGGAGGGGGAATAGCGAGGAAATGTCTGGAGGAAATGAAAGAGAGATGGAAAGAGGGGAAGATAATAGGAAGGTGGGAGCAAGAAAGAAAGAGTTATCTGGAAGAGTTAGAGGTGGGAGCCGAAGAGGAGGAAGAATTGGAAGCCGAAAGTTTGGCGAGCAAAGAGATTTGGAAACAAAAGCAGGAAAGGGGTGAAAAGATCGCAGACTCGAGATATAATCGATGGTATAAATTTGTAAGGAAGGATGGGATACCGCAATATTTAAAGAAGGGATGGGAGGAATTGAGGTGGAGTAGGATTGCAAAGTTCAGACTTGGTAATGAAATTAGAGAAGGATTATATTAGGAGGAGGAGGAGAATAGAAAGTGTAGGATGTGTGGGAGGGAAGTGGAAACATGGGAACACGTATGGGAAGAGTGTACGAGATGGGAGAAGTGGAATGGGGAGGTGTGGCAGGAAGTGGTGGGGAGGTTGCTGGGAGAGGAGGGAGAGGGAGAGGAATGGATGAGGGCGATTGAGGGATTGAGACGGGAGGGAGGGAGGAGAATTGAACAGATGGATGAGGGAAAGGTATGAATGGAATATCTTAGAGAATGGAACGATTGAAAAGACGCAAAGGAAACGGAAGTCTAGCCTTAGAGATAAGATGGTTGTAAGAGCAAAGCGTATAGGCGAGCGAGCGTATAAGCGTAAGCGTAAGCGTATAGGCAAGCGAGCGGGCGAGCGAGAGAGCATGGAAGAGAGCGATCGAGGCTAGGGCAGGTTAGAAAGCACGAGTATGTACAGGGTTGGGTACATCCCTTCAAAATGCCAGTTGTAAAGGTTTGGGTACGTTCCTTAAAAACGCTTTTTAAGGCTCCTTTGGAGCAAATAAAGTACCTATTCTATCTATTCTATCTACTAACGACTTTTCACTTGCGGGATTACGCGTCGCTCGTGGGTTATCCTCGGTTTTAATAAGAGCCTCGTGGCACGTCCGCACGCCATGAGTGCTCCCGAGCGAAAGATCCTTTTGTTTTAATATTATAACGACCTGCCTTCAGATCGGCAGCGAACGCGCACTAGCTCGCCGGGTCAGGAGTTCGCTAGGTAGGTCCTGAGACAATAGACGTGAGCGTAGAGTTGTAAAATAAAATAAAATGTAATTTATTTCGCTTAGGTGTTTGAGCGTGGTAGAAGATACAAATAATTGTATAGCGCTGTGTGGATTATACCGCTGAGATCTGCAGATTATCTGTTTATATAGGTTCGGTGGTATAATATCGGCGTGCGTACTCCGGAGGCGCGAATGCCCAGTACGTCTTACTGCACAACGTCTTAACGTCTTAAGATGTGGTAATACCGGCGCGTGTACTTTGGAGGCGCGAATGCCCAGTACGTCTTAATACAAGAATTTAACAAACGGGATAATACCGGCGCGTGTACTTCGGAGGCGCGGATGCCCAGTACGGCGTAACTTAATATAAACGTAATAATAGTACCGCGCGCGTACTTCGGAGGCGCGGATGCCCAGTACGTCTTAGTACCAGAATTTAACAAACGTGATAATACCGGCGCGTGTACTTCGGAGGCGCGAATGCCCAGTACGTCTTTAACACAAGAATTTGACAAACGTGATAATACCGGCGCGTGTACTTCGGAGTCGCGGATGCCCAGTACGGCGTAACTTAATACCTTGAAAAAATCGAAGTAGTTATCTTTGTACCTCGAAAAAATCCAAGTAACATCTTTACCTTGAAAAAATCGAAGTAATATATTTACCTTGAAAAAATCGAAGCAGTTATCTTTGTACCTCGAAAAAATTTAAGTAATATCTTTACCTTGAAAAAATCGAAGTAATATATTTATTACAAAAAAAAGAAATGATATATTTAAATTATGCGCCAATTAAATATATATTATATCAAAAAATAACTATTGGTCTTTTAAAAAATGTATTCCCACTGAAGTGAAAAAATTAATATAAAATGTGAAAAATTTTAGTAAAAAAAACTTGGCGCTGCTAAATTTTAAAATATTTGAAAGCAATAAATAACTAATTTAAAATATTAAATTAATAATTACAAT
This sequence comes from Leptothorax acervorum, assembly GCA_035220615.1. Classification (NCBI taxonomy): domain Eukaryota; kingdom Metazoa; phylum Arthropoda; class Insecta; order Hymenoptera; family Formicidae; genus Leptothorax; species Leptothorax acervorum. Next base: position 299,114 of record JASTWQ010000207.1, read on the forward strand.
GTGAATGTAGAGAATTTCACACATTAATTTAAAGTACTTTTTCCATTTATAGAAATTGTTTCATTAATATATATTATTATGTTTAGCAGCGCCAAGTTTTTTTCACTAAAATTTTTCACATTTTATATTAATTTTTTCACTTCAGTGGGAATACATTTTTTAAAAGACCAATAGTTATTTTTTGATATAATATAAATTTAATTGGCGCATAATTTAAAGATATCATTTTTTTTTTTGTAATAAATATATTACTTCGATTTTTTCAAGGTAAAGATATTACTTAAATTTTTTCGAGGTACAAAGATAACTACTTCAATTTTTTCAAGGTAAATATATTACTTTGATTTTTTTAAGGTAAAGATGTTACTTGGATTTTTTCGAGGTACAAAGATAACTACTTCGATTTTTTCAAGGTACACCACGCGTGCTTGGCGTCTTTTTTTTACCTTTTTGTAAAAGGTAATTTTGTACGGATATCACCCCTTTTTGTTACAGATAGGTACATAAAACGCCATAATGTCTATCGACATTGACATTTATGTCTGATAAAATTAAATGTAAATATTTTTTGTATTATAACTTACAAAAATTATATCTGAGAGTTTGACATCCTTAAATGTGCAGTGTAGTTTGTATAAATTTATAAATTATTAAAAAAATTAAGACACAATATATGAATATATTAGGGGTAAATATACCGATCAGGGGACCATCCCCCGATGACCTTGACCTTGACATATTTTGTCAAGGTCATGACCCTGAGTGACCTTCAAAAGTTTTTAGCCGTCGCTCGTTGTTTGTTAAAAAGTTATGAACAAAAAAAGTTTGACAAATATAGCAGTTATTTTGAGTACTACAAGACATGAACGACTAATATGTATGTGGAAATAATACATGTATGAACGAATGAATTTCATTTAAAGCAGCGAATCGTTGATATATTGAACAGTCTTTTCGTTAAAGCAGTGAATAGAGAGTGTGTTCTTCAACTTACAAAGCACATACTTGTAAAGCGCGTCACTAACCTATAGGTTGATGACACGCTTTACAAGTACCTATGTACCAAAAAAAAAAAAAATTTTTTTTTGGTGGGGAAAATTATTTAAAGCAGTGAATTGTTAGTATATTGAAAAGAAAGTTATTTAAAGCAGAGAATAGTTGGTAACTTTCCTTTCAATATACCAACAAGTCACTGCTTTAAATAATTTTAAACCTATAGGTTAGTGACGCGCTTTACAAGTATGTACCAAAAAGAAAATTTTTTTTGGTGGGGAGAATTATTTAAAGCAGTGAATTGTTGGTATATTGAAAGGAAAGTTATTTAAAGCAGAGAATAGTTGGTAACTTTCCTTTCAATATACCAACAAGTCACTGCTTTAAATAATTTTTTCCACCAAATTTTTTTTGTTTATAACTTTTTAATAAACAATGACCGCCAGCTAAAACTTTCTGAAGGTTACTCAGGAGGGTGACCTTGACAATATATGTCAAAGTCAAGGTCGTTTATACCTTTCAATACTCAAAATAACTGCTATATTTGTCAAACTTTTTTTGTTAATAACTTTTTAACAAACAACGAGCGACGGCTAAAAACTTTTGAAGGTCACTCAGGGTCTAAAACTTTGACAAAATATGTCAAGGTCAAGGTCATCGGGGGATGGTCCCCTGATCGGTATATTTACCATATTAGGCAAAGTCAAGTTTGTCGAGAGCACATTATGCAGTGTTTGCTAATAAATTTTGTCGAAAGAAAAACAGATTTGATACAGAATTTGGCATGTACGATGCTATTGGCAGAATGTTATAGTAGATAATATATGTATAGTAAAGTTTGTTAACAAAATAAGACAATTAATAATTTATAATACAAACTACACTGCACATTTAATTAAGGATGTCACTGTCAAATATAATTTTTGTGTTATAATACAAAAAATGTTTAGATTTAATTCTATCAGATATATTCGATAGTCATTATTAGAGAAAGAGAGAGAAAGAGAGAACGCGAGCGGGGAACGCGAGCGGGGAACGCGAGCGTGACCGCGAGAAAGAGCAATACGTACGATAGATATAACCTCGCCATCCTCGCTCAGGGTGTATCCCAGGAACCAGCCATCCACAAGGCGCGAACTCTGTCACTCTAGCATTCACGTACTCCGTTCGGAGTGTTCGGACTTCGGACGCGACGACGCGAACGGAATATTTCTCGACGACGCGGACGTCTGAAGCGGCCCATTATATGTACGAGTTTGACTCGCGAGTCCGGCTCGGTGAGCTTGATTCGCGAGTCAAACTCGTACATGTAATGAGACTTGAACGTTTTTCACTACACACACACTCCCGAATAGTCTCGAAATTTAGCTCGTCGGACGCCGAACCCGGCCCGTGACATCCCACCCACGAACGAGTAGAAACCGAGCCGAACCGGACTCGCGACGTGTATCGGCTACTTTACGGTTATGTTTACTCCTGTCACCTCACATGTGATCGATCGATCGAACTAACGCATCTCTACGCGTAGAGACTAGAGCGCCGCATAACGGCAAGGGTATGAATGCCACAAGAAAATTAGACTCGCCGCGCCGTGGCGAACACAGCAAACGGAGAACGTGGACGTATCTTAAATGAAAATTTTCAGGATCGGAATTTGTATCGTAATATCTCCGCTCGTAGGGCACGTAGCGGAAATATAAAAACACTTTTATTATATAAATTTGGTCCAAGCTTTACGATAAGCCTAGTTAGAACTTGATCCGTTCACTGGTTATCGAGATCTAAAAATCTCGGGTACTCGCAATTCGTCGCGTTGCGTATATAGAGCCACGGCTGTCTCGCTCCGCGCGTACTTGGCGCGAGACACTACCGTGTCTCTTGATAAACGTAATAACAGTACCGCACGCGTCGCTAAATGTCGGACGCGGTTTGCTATCGCGGGTTATTGACCGTAAGGGTACTAGCGGGCGGAGCGGCGTCGGGGACGTTCGGACGTACGGACCGGTCCGTCCCGATTAGCCAGGATTCGTAAGCGTCGGCGACGAGAGCACTCGCCCGAGACGGAGAGCTCTCCACCTCGGTTTTCTGCCTCCGCAGGTATGGAAAGAAAGACGTCGCAGGATAAGCAGCAACGAGAGCACTCGAACGTGGACGGAGAGCTCTCGACCACGATTTCTGCTTGTGTCTAGGATCAGGACTGAGTGTCTGGATCTATCTCGGGGTCGCCTTTTTATACCGCGAGGATAACGGTATTTTACTGTCTCCGCGGTGGGGGTTGACAGCGGCGCGCACGTGCGCCGATGCGCACGTGGTCGTAGCTGTCAATTTCGGCGCTCGACCGTGCTCGGCGACGCTCGGGTCCTGTCGGCCTCGTCGATGTGCCGTTCGGGCCCGCCGCGGCGTCTCGAGCCGTTATCACGTCGAGATCGCGGTTTATAATTGTTTAAAAATGTGTGTGGGCGCATTGCGCCTACATTTCCGCCCGGCGAATGTTCGGCCGGGCGGTCCCCGGCGGGTGTGAGCCGGGACACGATGTGGGTTAGGGGCGCATCGTTACACCACCCCCCCCCCTTTTAAAAGTGCCTGAATCTAGAGGCACTCCATTGTCTTCATTGAATTTAGAATTTTGATCCTCCTCGGCCTCCTATTACGGCAGGGCGGGTTGTCCGGACGGTGCTGATGTTGTAGCGAAGGACGGCTGCGAAGTCCGGGTCTTCTCTTTCACCCACTCTACACGTCCTGCTCCGTCGAATCGCACGTGCCATTTGCGATGGCCGAGGTTCGGTTTGCATTGCCGGCTGACGTGCACTGCGAAATGCGGTACGTCGACAACGATTCCGGGCTCCACTTCGACCGGAATCGGTGGTGGCGGTAAGGGCCCCATAGGACGTGCCGGGGTCAGTGTGGGCCGTGGTGGAGTCGGCTCCGGGCGGCGGCGTTTCGGCGGTGGTGGTGGTGTCACCGTGAGCCAGGCCTGCTTGGCGCGGTTGGCAGCATCTGACCGTTGGATTCGCGTGCCGACTAGCGGCACCGTATGTGGTCGAATTGGTGGCCACACGGCCTGGGAAGGTGGTCGTAATGCGGTCCTGGTCTCTCCACCGTAGAGGGTAATCTCTTGTCGCTCGAACCCGGGTCTGGCCGGGTCGTACTCCTCGTCGTTGTCGCCGAGGAGATCGTTGATCGCCTTGACGATGTCGTCGTTCTGGGCTACGTTCGTAAACGTTACCCACAGAGTAAAAATGCCTCTAAACCCGTTCAGAAAGTCAGCGGGGGAAAAGTTACGGTAAAAGTTTACAATAACTTACACAGCTCGGATTACTTTGACCTTGACATATGTTGTCAAGGTCATCCTCCTGAGTGACCTTCAGAAGGTTTTAGTCGCGGTCGCTGTTTATTAAAAAGTTATAAACAAAAAAATTTGACAAATATAGCAGTTATTTTGAGTATTGAAAGGCATAAACGACCTTGACCTTGACATATGTTGTCAAGGTCCCCCTCCTGAGTAACCTTCAGAAGGTTTTAGCTAGCGGTCATTGTTTATTAAAAAGTTATAAACAAAAATAGTTTGGTGGGAAAATTATTTAAAGCAGTGAATTGTTGGTATATTGAAAGAAAAGTTATTTAAAGCAGAGATTGGTAACTTTCCTTTCAATATACCAACAATTCACTGCTTTAAATAATTTTCCCCACCAAATTTTTTTTGTTTATTAAAAAGTTATAAACAACTTTCTAAGTTGAAGCACATACAAAGCACACACTTGTAAAGCGCGCCACTAACCTATAGGTTAGTGACGCGCTTTACAAATATGTGCTTTGTAAGTTGAAGCACATACTCGCAAAATAAAGTATTCTCTGCTTTAAAAAGAAACGTAATATTAGTCGTTTATGCCTTCCAATACTCAAAATAGCTGCTATATTTTCCAAATTTTTTTGTTTATAACTTTTTAATAAACAGCGACCGCCGACTAAAACCTTCTGAAGGTCACTCAGGAGGGTGACCTTGACAACATATGTCAAGGTCAAAGTAATCCGAGCTGTGTAAGTTATTGTAAACTTTTACCAAAGTTACCTTTACCCACTAGCGTTCAGAAAGCTTTGAGGAATTCTTTCTCGCGACTGAGGTAGAGTTTACCTGTCATGCGCAGAAACGCACTTTTCGCGTATTACACGGGTATTACACGAGGTCACGAGAAAGAAAAGAAGTTCTAAAACATGTCTGCGATAAAATGTGCATCACAATCCCAAACTTTGTACGAAGTTGTAGAAGGCGCCGGTGGAGCCCCAATTTTCGATGCAGAAATGTTAAAAGTATTATTACGCGACAAAATAAGTAAGTTAACAAAATATACATTAGAGGTTCGGTGTATCTACATTGCCCTTTGTCGTGTCTCAATAGACACGAATTCTGTTTTGAAACACGCTTTTTTATGCTTAATATCTACTTCCTTGCTTTATGGAAATTTGAAGTTTATTGTTAAAATGTTTACACAATTAATACAACAAATAATATAACCCCCTTAAACAATACTTTTACAGCAGGTAAAATTGATTTTATCTCTTTGACTGAGAACATCATTGAAACTTTTCTGCAACCGTATGGATACGAAATTATGTTACCCGAAAAAGATATTGATGTCGCGATAACAAGCTCATCACGAGATGACAATAAGTCCGAAGGTATATTAGTAATTTATAAATGTGTTTAGTTAAGAATCTGTTCTTATGTATTATAAGTTACATTGCTATTTTACAGTCACACAGATAAATCTCAGTGATGCAGCTAATTCGTCTCGCTGTACGACATTCACTTCTAACTTACAATTAGAGAAAACTGATGAGAACACGAAACCGAGAGTCTTAGAAGAAAGTAATGGAAGAACTCCGGATAAAGGAATGAAAAGCTTGTGGACGGATAAAAGTAGAGCAATGCTCCTATACTTGTACAAGAAATACAAAGATGATTTTAATTCCAATTGCATGAAAAAGGACGATATCTGGGCTAAAATTGCCTGCGATATGAAACACGAAGGCTATAATTTTGTTGCAGCACAATGCAAAGAAAAAATGAAATATATGAAGAAGTACTTTAAAAAAATAGACAATATGGGTCCCAAAAGTACTGGTGCAGCACCAGTAAAACGTGAAAACTTCGAGGAACTTGACGAACTGTTTGGAAATAAGCCCAATGTTACTCCTGTTGCTATAGCAAGCTCATCACGAGATGACAATAAATCCGAAGGTATGACAAATACTACTTATTTATAAATGTGTTTAGTTAAAAATCTGTTTTTATTTATTATGAGTTACATTGCTATTTTACAGTCACACAGATAAATCTTAGTGATGCGGAAGATAATAAAAAAAAAGGGCGAAAAAGAGCGAATACAATGACTCTGAGCGACGTGAAAGTGATGCTTGAAGAAAGAGAAGAAACGAAGAAGGCTAGGCACAAAGAAAAAAAAAACTTCTTCAATCAAGTATCGATTCTTATGAAAGCATGATGGACAAATTGCTTAAAAAGCTGTAAAGCTGTGAGATTGTTTAATTTTGTTTCGTCCGGTTTGTTTATTTTATATAATCATAAATTAATTATATCAGTCAATATAGATTATAAGAAGATTATTAGAGTACGCATCCAAGAAAAATGAGATTGAGTAGTGATTTAAGTAATATTTGATTTAATAATTTGTCGTTTTTCTTGGAGATGGGGAAGAAAAGCCGTAAGTTTTTATTTTTTTAAATCTGTGCCAAAGATGCGGTAGACTGCGTTAATCCTAAAAATCGCCCGAGTGATCAAAATTAAAACTATATTATTTTAGCCCGGTATATTATTTTTAACCGTATAATCCTACTTATATGTATTAATAAAAGTGCATTATATATTTCTAAATACCATTTGTCGTACCAAAATAATTCGCAATATTTAACAAAAATCAAATTAATAAAACATAAGGATATTATAATCGATCATCATTACGGTTTAATTCCTCGCACAGTGCATCCCGACGTTCATTTCCAACTCGTTTTTCATTTTCACTCTCGTTTATAATATGTTCCTGTTGATTTTCCACTATTGCGTCCATACCTTCTTGTACGTATTCGCGTATTAAATCATCACCAAAATCTAGGCATATATTATGCAAAACGCAGCACGCAAGTATTGTTCCGGGTATTAAATCGATTCTGTTCATATCCAAATATTTTAGGCGTCTAAATCGGCCAAATAAGAGAGCAAATGCTCTTTCAATTGTTTGCCTTGTCTGCGAAAGTAGTGTATTAAATTTCTCCTGCTGTCTTCTTAAATTTCCTCGATTCATATATGGAGTAATACACCACTTCAAAGTAGGATATGCTTTATCTGCTAAAATAAATTCATCATGTAGAAAATAATTTTCTGGATTTTGACGTATCGAATGATAAATATCAGAATTTCTAAAAATCCTAGCGTCATGTACTGAACTAAGGTATCCCGTATAACAATCTGTGAATTTTAAATTAGCATCGCATATTGCTTGCAGCGTTATGGCGTATTGCATTTTACGATTTATGTACGTTTCGGCATTTTTTGATGGCGCTTTAATTGGCACATATGTCCCATCGAGAGCACCTATGACACCATCAATTCCAGCCATAGCTTTAAATTTTTCTTTTACCAATGGGAGCTCCTGTTCTGTTGGCCAATGAATCATCTGAGGTGCCATGTCATTTAAAGCTGTCGTAATTCGAACAAAGCAGGAAAACAATGTAGATTTGCTTAAATCAAATCTTTCTCCGATCGATCTGTTGTCATATTAAAGAACATCAATTTTAAATTAATTTCAACTTAATAAATAATAAGTAATAAATTATTTATTCCGCCAGTGATAATTAACAACTAACTCGTTAAGAGATTTTCAATCGACCAACTGGCAATACTCAATCATCTTTTCCGAAAAGAACGTTTGAAAAACTGCGAGCCGACCAGCTTTGTCAGATTCACACAGCATTTTCAAACGTTTGGAAAAATATATTAGTTTAAAAAGTTATAATCATGTAGAACAATTATATATAGCAATTATACAATTATAAAGCAGCAACTTTACGATTTTCCCTAAGAATGACTAAATATTTCCAGCATTTTAAAATATAATAACTTTCTATTTTACTTATCTCCCGACAAAAGTTAGTCCAATCAACGACACTGCGTGAAGATATACACAATTGTTCTTGGAGAAATATTTGGCGTGGTGGCCGAATCATAAAAAAATAAGCGATGAATCTGCAAATTTTCACCATTCCAAGATGTTCGTGGGAAAACCAAGTGCCAGCTAAAGCACTTTTCCCAAATGTACAAACAACTCGTCGCTTTTTCTTCTTGCAGTGTTCGACATAATAGTCGTTTCGACATTTGAATTTTAACGATTCATCATCAAAATCAAGTTCGATAATATTACTGCATTTTGGACACGTAATGCGATCGCGAATAACTCCTTTTTCGCACAAAAACCTAATCAAGGCTGCGTAGTCGTACGTTAAATGTAGAAAATAATGTAGAAACATGTTTGCCTTTCAGCATCTACACCAAAACTAAATATGTTGGAATAGATTGTATTTCTTGAAAAGACTGTGTTTATGTTCTGTGTTTACAATTTTTACGCGAGACGAATTGTCACGGGTTCGTGGCGTGCTTTACGAGCTCGCTTATATATACATACGTAATGAAACATTATATATACATACAAAGCACATACTTCTAAAGCGCACCACTAACCTATAGGTTAGTGACGCGTTTTACAAGAATGTGCTTTGTAAGTTGAAGCACATACAAAGCACACACTTGTAAAGCGCGCTACTAACCTATAGGTTAGTGACGCGCTTTACAAGTATGTGCTTTGTAAGTTGAAGCACATACTCTCTATTCTCTGCTTTAACTTTTCTTTCAATATACCAACAATTCGCTACTTTAACTAACTTTCCTTCGTTCATATACATGTACTGTTTCCACATAAATATTAGTCATTTATGTCTATTAGTACTCAAAATAACTGTTATACTTTCAAAACTTTTTTTGTTAATAACTTTTTAACGAATAATGACCGCCGGCTAAAAACTTCTGAAGGTCACTCAGGAGAGTGACCTTGACAACATATGTCAAGGTTAAGGTCATTGGCGGGTGCGGTCTTTTTGTAAATAATTACCGTAAATAAATAAGTAAATAAATAAATAATATACATATATACAATATACACTCTTATAATCAAAGAATTACTCGCTTTTGACGTGCAGAAAGAGCGAAAATTCATATATTATGTATAAATAAAAATCAATATATATTTTAGCATACCTATAAGAATCTGGCGTCGCTAATAGCCATATTATTGCTGTTTAGGAATAAGCGTTCAATTGAATATCTTAATTTTCAACCCGATCTCGCGCGCGCTCCGCTTGCGCCCGCGTGCCGTACGCTCAGGGTTCCGCGTGACGAGCGAGGCCGAGCCGGCCCGATCCGTCGGCGTAAACAACACTCGGGTCGGGAGAAGACGATGATCGCCTGAGTCGACAATCCTACGTGTACAAAGACGGTTCGAATTTGGCAATTGTAACGTGCATCTTGAGATAACGCGCCTACGCCTTTTCGTGATATCGGTTCCCGGCATACACGCGAGGACCGTACCGGCTGTGCGGCGTGCATCTGAGTGCATCTCCACGTGCGCCTCGAACTCAGAGCGAATTACGAGCTCTGTCGCCCGCGAACGAGTTTACGTCGCGGTGCTTCGTCTCAGTACCGTGTTTCAAATACCGTTGTCGTCTCCGTAATACCAAAGACAAGAGTGCGTGCATTTAACCGCATCGACAGTGCAATTTGTGATACCGCTCGCCTCTACCGCCAACATTGACATTAAAATATATAGTGTATCTTAATAATTTGGAGCCGTTATTTGAAAGTCCTTCCGCCTTGGTGTGCGAACCTTTGTCAAGGTTGTATCAGCCACCATCAACAACAAACATTCTGGTCCTTCGAGCCGGATCGCTGCCAAGGAGAAAAACCTGTTTGTGACTTTCACGGTCCTATTATTGAAAATTATTATTTTCGCCATGTCGACCGTTGAAGAGCTTCTTGCCACACAAAGGCGACTCTTGAATTCTATATCTCGAGTGCTGCCTAATTTCAAGAAGCTCGGACAAGCCAAGATGACAACAGCCGTCACCCGACAACGTCTCTTGACATTGAAAGAGATGTTTGCCCAATGCCAAGAGATGGATGACAAAATAGAGATTCTTGCCGACGACAAAATCAGAGCTACCGATGCCTACTTCACCGAGAATCGTATCATCGCCTGTGAGGACGCTTACTACGAGGCTGCGGACTTCATGGCCGAGGTACTCGAAGCCCACGAGATTGACACTCCAAATGCAACTTCACGTAACGTAAGTGGCGTTTCTGATTCCTACCGTGCAACATCGCATCTACCGAGGATCAACCTACCTACATTCGACGGGAGCTTCGAAAAATGGGAGAATTTCCGCGATCGTTTTAAGTCAATGGTTTATAACGAACCTAGTTTATCGAATGTTGAGCGTATGCATTATTTATGCTCGTGTGTAAAAGGGGATGCAAGTACCGCGCTCGAACATCTCGCGATTACCAATAACAATTTCGAAGTCGCGTGGAATATCCTCGTCTCTCGTTACGATAATAAACGTCGTATCATAACGATTCATTTACAAAGCCTATTAAATCTTCCGTCACTTACCGCAGAAACCTCCAAAGATCTTCGGAACCTTCGCGATCAAACTAACGCGTCAATTCAAGCTCTCAAAAATCTCGGTCGAGCTGTCGAACATTGGGATGATTTGCTAGTTTTTCTTGTTGCTCAAAAACTTGATAAGTCGTCGCGAAAAGCTTGGGAACTCAAGCTAGGGGACACCATGGATTACCCTCGTTATCGTGAATTAGATCAATTTCTCAAATCGCGCATTCGCGCCTTAGAAGCGATCTTGCCATCGACCAAAGAAAAATCTGTGGAACCCGCGAAGAAAAAATCACTTGCGTCGCACTCTGCTTCCGCAGTTCCGTTCGCATGTGCTCTGTGTAAAGAGAATCATCTGCTTTATCAGTGCCCCGCGTTTTTAAAGCAAACTCCATCCCAACGTTCCGACTTCATCAGAAAAAATAAGCGCTGTCTGAATTGTTTCAGTACCAAACATAATGTGAGAGAATGTAAGAGTTCTCATGCGTGCCGACAATGTCAAAAGCGACATCATTCGTTGTTACATTTCGATAACCTCGTCAAGCCGATTGAGACTGAATCCGTTTCTGTCTCAATTCCCGCCAGTACCGAAAAGAAAACCAATGAGATTGCAACGCATTTGATCTCAAAAACCGTAGCGCCAAACTCTAAAGTTTTACTCGCCACCGCACGCGTTCGCGTACACTCTAACTCCGGTCGCTACGTCACTGTCCGCGCATTACTCGATCAAGGATTTGTGTCAACGTTGATGACTGGATCGCTTGCACAGTCCCTTCGATTGCCGAGAATTAAACGAGCAGTTTCCGTTACGGGTATCGGTGAAACCCAGTCAGTTGTGCGACACGCTGCTCAAATTACGATAACCCCTGCGTCTCGCGATGCACCTGCTTACTCGACTACCGCGCTAATCCTTCCGTCGTTAACAAAATATATCCCGAGTCGAATCGACACGGTGTGTCAATGGAAGCACATCGCCGGGCTCAACCTTGCCGATAGTGAACCCATGAGTCCCGATCCGATTGACGTCATCATAGGGGCCGACTTATTCGGCATGCTCGTGCTTGACGGTGTTCGAAAAGGTTCCGTCAACGAACCAACCGCGCAAAACACTACCCTCGGTTGGATCATCTCCGGTCCAATCGCACCACCTCCGACCTCTCCATCATCCGTATCCGTTTACCACGGTGATATTTACGAGGCTCTTGATTTCGACATCCGTCGATTTTGGGAAGTCGAGGAGATACCTCAAAAGGCTCATCTCAGCCCTGAGGAACGCCAATGTGAGGAGCATTTTATAGCCACTCACTCCCGTACTCCGCAAGGACGTTATGTGGTTAGATTACCGTTTAAAACCGGACCGCCTATACCGTTAGGTGAGTCCCGCTCTATTGCCTTAGCGAAGTTCCATCAATTGGAACGCCGACTCCAGCGAGATCCCAATCTAGCCTCAGCCTACCGCGAATTTCTTGCTGAATACGAGCAACTCGGTCACATGATCGAAGTCTCACCCAATGAAGCTACCGCGCTACCACAATCGTATTACATCCCGCATCATGCCGTCTTACGAGAAGACAGTGCGACCTCTCGTTTGCGCGTAGTATTCAACGCTTCTTCCCCAACCACTAATGGCATGTCGCTAAACAGCCACATGTTAATAGGACGAAAACTCCAAAAGGATTTGCCTACTGTCATCATTCTGTTACGTCAGCCCCGGTACATTTATATCGCTGACATCGTAAAAATGTATCGCCAGATCTTGGTCGATGCACGTGACATCACCTACCAACGCATTTTGTGGCGACCGTCGCCAGACGAGCCTGTAAAGGAATATATCCTCTTGACAGTTACCTATGGCAGTGCTGCCGCTCCATACCTCGCTCTCCGCGTTTTAGAGCAACTCGCCACTGATCACGGAGCCGAGTTTCCGTTAGCGATGCTCGTTTTACTCCGTCAAACCTATGTTGACGATGCTGCGTTCGGTGCCGATGATCCCGTTCTCGCGCGTCAAACCCGTGATCAATTAATCGCGCTCCTTGATAAAGGCGGCTTTCGCCTTCGAAAATGGGCAAGCAACTCATCTGACCTTCTGTCAGACATCGATCCTTCCGATCATGGCTTAGCCACTCACAAAGTCCTTCAGGACGACGAGCAAATCAAAGTTTTAGGAATCACTTGGAATCCATCACTCGACGTTTTCCAATTTCGTGTTTCCATACCTTCCTCTCCGTCTAATACAAAACGAATGGTCCTTTCAACTATCGCGAAATTCTTTGACCCTTTAGGATGGGCCACACCCGTTATTATAACCGCGAAAATCTTCATGCAAACTTTGTGGTTGCGTAAATGCACATGGGATGAGGAACTTCCCAGCCAACAGCTAAATGACTGGACAGAATACCGAGACAAACTTCCAAGCCTTAATGCGATCAAGATACCGCGGTGGACCGAACATGGACCTCACACCATTCATTGCTCCCTTCATGGCTTTTGCGATGCCTCGACGAAGGCATTCGCAGCCGCCGTGTTCCTTCGACTCGTCCATGTCGACGGCTCCGTTTCGGTCTCAATTGTTATGGCCAAGTCAAAAGTAGCCCCACTCAAAACGCTAAGTGTTCCCCGCCTGGAGTTGAAAGCAGCTCACCTACTCGTTAACTTAATCCAATACGTTCGTACCGCTCTTCAGCTACCTCACCTCGAGACCGTCTGTTGGACAGACTCTCAGATTGTCCTAGCCTGGCTAAAGCAATCTCCATCTCGATGGAAAACCTTTGTAGCCAATCGTGTTTCCGCCATCCAATCACAGCTTCCTGAGGCCTCGTGGCGTCACGTCCCGACGCACGATAATCCTGCAGACTGCGCGTCCCGCGGCATCGCTCCCGACGCGTTACAAACTCACAGTTTATGGTGGTCAGGCCCTTTATGGCTACGCCAACCACCCGACTGTTGGCCGAATACGTGCCCTCCATTACCACCAGAAATCCCCCTCGAGGAACGCCGAGAACAACCCGCTCACACCGCCTATGCGACACCGAGCTGGGATCTGTCCTCGCGTTTCTCCTCCTGGCCTAAATTACTCCGAATTACCGCGTACCTTTACCGCTTCCTACTAAAAGGACGCTTAACCCCGCCTAGCAATGGCTACTCTACACGCTTGTCACCTGAAGAAATTCAACGAGCTAAACATTACTGGCTCAAAACCATGCAAGCCGAGTTGTTTCCCCACGAACTCACAGCGTTGACAAACAAAACCGCGCTGCCAAAAACCAGTCCGCTCTCCCCTCTCAATCCCTACTTGGATCCTGATGGCCTTATCCGCGTAGGCGGAAGGCTGCGCCATGCATGTCTTCCCGGTACAACAAAAAATCCGATCGTTCTGCGGTCACATCCGTTGTTGTCTCGCCTTATCGAGCACCATCATTTACGAACTTTACATGCCGGGCCTCAGCTCACCCTCGCGTCACTTCGGAGTGAGTTTTGGATTCTCCGTTCTCGAGCAACCGTTCGCTCTGTGCTATACAAGTGCATCCGATGCACACGCGAACGTGCCGAAACACCGATCGAACTTATGGGAGATCTACCGGAAGCCCGAGTTAACCGTACCGTTCGAGCCTTTATACATACCGGCGTCGACTATGCAGGTCCCATCGCTATTCGTACCGCTCCCGGACGCAGACACAAGTCTCAAAAGGCCTACATAGCATTGTTCGTATGCTTAACTACCAAAGCCATTCACTTGGAGCTTGTAAGTGACTATAGTTCTGCGACTTTCCTGGCCGCGTATCAGCGATTTGTGTCTCGCCGAGGACTACCAAAGGCCATGTACTCCGATAATGGTACGACCTTTCAAGGCGCTGATCGAGAACTTTCACAAGCGTACTCGCAAACAATCCGCGATCCGAATTTTATAAACCGACTCGCAACCGACAAAACTGAGTGGCATTTTCTACCTCCCGCAGCGCCTCATTTCGGAGGCCTTTGGGAAGCCGGCGTTCGGAGCGTAAAGCATCATTTAAAGCGATGCATCGGTCCCCATACGCTCACCTTCGAGGAGATGACCACGCTTCTTTGTAAGATTGAGGCGTGTCTGAATTCCAGGCCTATTGCTCCCGTTTCCGATAGTCTTGATGACTACCAAGCTTTGACGCCTGGTCATTTTCTCGTCGGTACCGCTCTTATCGCCCCTCCTGAGCCCAGCGTGCTCGATCTTAACGAAGCAAGGCTGTCGCGCTGGCAAATGATCCAGCAGTTAACCGAAGTTTTTTGGAGGTCATGGTCGAGCGACTACTTGCATTCCCTTCAACAACGCCCGAAATGGCGCGTTGTCCAGCGACTAGCCAGAGTTGGCCAAATCGTTCTTTTGCGCAACCCTTTGGTCCCTCCGTGCCAATGGGAACTCGGCCGCATTACCGCTTGTCATCCTGGAGATGACGGCCTGACTCGCGTAGTTACCGTAAAGACGCATCGATCTGAGTACAAACGACCGATTGTCAAACTCTGTTTCCTCCCCGTCGAGATTAATATCGAAGAATCAAAGAATTCTGCCACGGCGGGCGGAACCACCCCCTAACGGCGATCGTACGTTTTTAGCGATCAATTTAATTATAAACCATGTAAAATCTTGTACCGATTTTTCATCAGTGTATATAGTTGTATAACCATTAGCATAAGTACCATGTCTATACCGTAAGCTTTTCGAATGCAATTATACATTCGAGGCGGGCGGTATGTTTAGGAATAAGCGTTCAATTGAATATCTTAATTTTCAACCCGATCTCGCGCGCGCTCCGCTTGCGCCCGCGTGCCGTACGCTCAGCGTTCCGCGTGACGAGCGAGGCCGAGCCGGCCCGATCCGTCGGCGTAAACAACGCTCGGGTCGGGAGAAGACGATGATCGCCTGAGTCGACAATCCTACGTGTACAAAGACGGTTCGAATTTGGCAATTGTAACGTGCATCTTGAGATAACGCGCCTACGCCTTTTCGTGATATCGGTTCCCGGCATACACGCGAGGACCGTACCGGCTGTGCGGCGTGCATCTGAGTGCATCTCCACGTGCGCCTCGAACTTAGAGCGAATTACGAGCTCTGTCGCCCGCGAACGAGTTTACGTCGCGGTGCTTCGTCTCAGTACCGTGTTTCAAATACCGTTGTCGTCTCCGTAATACCAAAGACAAGAGTGCGTGCATTTAACCGCATCGACAGTGCAATTTGTGATACCGCTCGCCTCTACCGCCAACATTGACATTAAAATATATAGTGTATCTTAATAATTTGGAGCCGTTATTTGAAAGTCCTTCCGCCTTGGTGTGCGAACCTTTGTCAAGGTTGTATCAGCCACCATCAACAACAAACAATTGCTAATAATTGTTTCTCAGCTGGGACCATTGGTCTCCTAGTTCCAGTAGTATTTTCTACTTTCGGACCGATAATAGTGAGTAAACATTCAAAAGTTTCACGCGTTATTCTAAAGTTTGACTGAAATTGTTTGTTAGTAAAATAATGAATGGTTTGTTCAACGTAGTCTTGGATGCGTCTGGCCTTCTTCTTCTTTTTCTTTGACCAAAGTGTCAACAAAATTTCAGTTTCACTGTCAGGTGATAAATCAGAATCAAATAATTCGTAATTGGACAAAAGGCTCCTTCCCATTGATATTGCCATGACAATGATTGCTTTTTTAGCAATCTTCTCTCTGTCGTTACTCATGTTTTCTTTCATGCCGTGTATAACAGTTTGCTAAAAACCATTAAAATATTATATTTTTTACAACACATTCTACATATTCTTGCTTTGGTTGAAACTACGTACGTTTTAAGTCCATAAGTACCCATACAGCACAGAAGCTTATTGCAGTCACATTGCAGGAACGTTAAAACAACGTTTCTGCAATGTGACTGCAAGCTCTGTACTGTATGAGAATGGCGTGTTAGTTTGCTAAGGCAAAGAATTGTACATACGTTAAATTCAATCGAATAATATTACTAGGCAACCAAGATCCAATCTTAACCGTTTAACGGCGTTTTTCCTTAGTTAAAATATTCTACAGAACATGGTGTTTATTTAGATCGACACAATTGGCAAGTAAATAGACAGCCGTGACAGAACGTTGTACCTACTAATTATACTTTCAAATTGTGTCGATCTAAATAAACACCATTTTTGTTGTATAATATTGGTGGATAAAACTCTTATTTTTTGTTTGAAATATTTCATTTATCTTTTTAAAAATATATTTATTTATTTATATCTACAATATAAAATATGTATTTTATATTTTACAAAATTAAATTAAAACAATATAAATATAAATAATATTAACAACTAGTATAATTCTCTCATTTACTTGTAAATATTATTATATATTCACTATATTATTCAATTAACGCTCAAATCTGGCGAATAATAATATACATATATATATATATATATATAATGTAAACAAGACTGATGCATCAAAATTATATTAACGTACATACAAGTTTTTCGCAAATGTTTTCTAGTCGTGAATTACACTAAATTAAAAAAAAATTATTATAACAATTTTTAATAATATATAATACATTTACAAATACATTTTCATATGTCACATTTTTTATTTAGTCGCACAATTTGTATTTTATAAATAACTGTCTAAGATAATGATTCAGATAATATGACGATAATTACCTCTAATAAATTGATATTACGCGATAAAATTTTACTCCAGAATCGTTCATAAACTTTGAGGTGTTCTCCGATGTAAATATGTCTCTACACGGTCACGTGATTATTCCCCGTGAAGTTTACCTTACCCTGCAGGGTAAGGTTTACGAACCTGCTCGGTTGAAGTCATCTCTGGCATGGCTCGATTCCTTCTGCCGGGCGTCGCGTTCTCGCTCGGGACGAGGGTTAAAATTGTTTACTGGGATTATTTGTTTACCGGACGCAAGTTTCGGTTTATTATTCTTGACGAGTTATCCCCCCCTCTTGGTCGGAGTCAGACTCGGAAAGTCGGCGGTCGGTCGGTGCGCGCTTCAAATCCTGCACGTGTACGTGCCTAAACCATTTCCCCGAGCGACTACGGAGATCTACGAAGACGGGCGAAATTAGGCGGCGGACTTCGAGCGGTCCTATGAATTTAGGCGCGAGTTTCGCGTTAAACGCGGCTTGTTTGCTGGAAAGCGGGCGGTCTCGCTTCCACACCCACTCCCCGATCTGTGGACGCCAATCTCGGCGGCGCAAATTATAGTGCCTTTCCTGATGTTGGAAGGCGCGGGCGAGCTGGATTTTCACGAGGTCGTATGCCTCGTTGAGCCGGCGGCGGACGACCGATGGCGGTATCGCGGATTCGGTAAGCGTTTTTTCCCCGGGGCGACGCAGCTCGCGGCCGTGATTAAGGAACGCGGAAGTGTAGCCGGTCGCGTCGTGTTTCGCGGTATTGTACGCGAACTGAAGTTCTGGCAAATGCTCGTCCCATGCTCGGTGCTTCCTTGTGTATTGACCGATCATTGTTTTTATGACGCGGTTGGTCCGCTCTACTGGGTTGCAGTGAGGCGCATAGGCCGGTGTAAACCGGTGGCGAATCTCGCAATCTTTCAATAGTTTGGCGAGTTGCTTCGATTTTAGTTGCGTGCCATTGTCTGACAGTATTTCGTCAGGGCACCCGTGGCGGAGGATAACGGCCTCCAAGATGTGTTTTACGATGGCTGGTGCGGTGGCTCCGACGTAAAGGTCGGAGTTCGACCCATTTAGTGAATCAATCCTGCATGTTTAACAGCCAAATATGACCGGCGGCGGAGCGGGGCAGCGGACCGACGAGATCAATGGTCATTTGCTGCCACGGGTGATCTAGCGCGGTCGGGTGTAGTTGCCCGGTGGTCTTCTCTTGCGCTATTTTGTGCGCGAGGCATGTCGGGCATCTCCGCACGTATCGGGCGATATCTTGGAACATGCCTGGCCAGTAGAATTTTGCCGCGATTCTGGTGATTTTTGCGATTCCTAGGTGCCCGGCTGTGGGCGCGTCATGGTATTGCTCTAATACCGCGGGTCGCAGTTCTTTCGGCACGCATTCCTTCCATTACTCCCCCTCCGGGGTTTCTTTGAAATCCAGGCTGTGGAGCATGTGTTTCCATAATCGGCCATGTTCGATTCGGAAATCCGGTATCTCGTGTGGTATTGACTCGGCGGTGTGCCATACTCTCTGATACCACGGGCATTTCGGCCGGATTACCGCGGCCACTTCCGGCTGTCGGGAGAGTGCGTCGGCGACTTTATTTAGCACGTCCTTTCGGTACTTGACCTCAAAATCATATTGCTGTAATTCGAAAGCCCAGCGACCGAGGCGGCCCGTCGGCGAGTCGATCTTCTGTAGCCATTTCAGCGACTGGTGATCGGTGATCACCGTGAATCGGTACCCTTCGAGGTATCCCCGTAGCCGACGGATTCCCCAGACCACGGCCAAACATTCTAATTCCGTCGCGCTGTAGTTTCGCTCGGCGTTGTTTAAGGCGCGGCTCGCGTAGGCTATGACCCGTTCCCCTTCGGGAAAATACTGCGTCAGGACGGCCCCTAGGCCCGTGGTGCTGGCGTCCGTTTGCAAGAAGAATTGCCGGTTAAAATCTGGGCACGCGAGCACCGGCGAGGTCGTCAACGCGGTCTTTAAGGCGTCGAACGCGGCTTGTTCGGCGTCCCCCCAAGTCCACCGGGCGCGTTTGCGTGTAAGTGCGGTCAACGGCGCGGCGAGAGTCGCGAAATTTTTAACGAACCGACGGTACCAGGACGCGACTCCCAGGAACCGGCGAACGTCGCGTACGTTTTGCGGGGCTTCCCATTTGGCGACGGCGCTAACTTGCTCTGGGTCCGTTCGAACGCCATCGCGGTCGACAATATGGCCGAGATATCTTAGTCGATCGACGCAGAAGCGGCATTTTTCCTCGTTGATGCGCAGCTTCGCCTCCCGTAGTCGCCGGAACACTTCCTTGACCAATCTAAGGTGCTCATCAAATGTTTCGCTGATGATTATTATATCATCCAGATATACAGACGTGCGGTTCTAGTTCCGGGCCCAATATGGTGTCGAGGAGTCGTTGAAATGGGGCCGGAGCGGAGTGTAGGCCGAACGGCATTACTTTGAACTGCATGAGTCTTTTCCCGGGGACGGTGACTGCAGTCACGGGGCGGCTTTCCGGGGACAATGGTACTTGCCAATACCCGTGCTTCAGATACAGGGTGGATAAATATTTAGCCCCCCCTGAGCTTGTTGAACGGCAATGTGTGGAAGCGGATACGCGTCCTCTCTGTGACCTCGTTTACCCCTCGAAAATCTATGCAAAACCGGGGCTTGCCATCTTTCTTACGTACGATGACCACCGGTGAACTCCACGGGCTGTGGGATGGCTCAATAATGCCCTCCTCGCGCATTTTATCGACCTCTTCGTCGATGATCGCCTGCATGGCGGGATTGCGGGGGCGATACCGCTGTTTTAGCGGTACGTCGGTTTTTACGCAAATTACGTGTTGCGTGCGGTCCGTGGGGCCGTGTACTCCCTCGAATTTCGGCAGTTCGTCGGCTAGGAACTCCTGGAGGCGCTCTTCTTCGGACCGCCCTGTTTCCCTCGTTTGTTCGATTGCGTGTGCCGGTTTGGCACGAGATCCTGCGCTTGGCGGAGGTGGTGGCGGTATCGAAAAATCCAGTTTGGCCCACAAGTCAATGCCGATCAACATTTCGTTGTCGAGCGTGGGCATAATCTGGAAGTGATGCCAGAATAATCGTCCCTGGATGTTCACGGGTACCGTCATGTACCCTCGTATGGGCGTGCTCGACCCATCGGCGAGATGCACCTGTCCGCTCGCGGGTTTTATTGCGTACTCCATCGCTTGTATTTTCTCGGCGGTCTGTGTGTTAATAAACGAGGCTTCGGAGCCAGTGTCTAACAAGGCGTCGAACGGCTGTCGGTGTACGAAGGCGGTCAGGTGCGGTCGTGGCTTGTATATTATGTGGAGGACCGGGGCGCAACCGCTTCTTCCCCGGTCCGAGCGGCATTTCCCGGCGGCGGGTGGCAGTCTTTTCTGAAGACGCCGTCTCTCCCGCATTGCGAGCAGAACCGCCGGGGCGGCCGTTTGCAATCAAACCTGGTATGTCCCCGCTGCTTGCATCTCCAGCAGCACTCATAGCGGTCATACGCGACGGCTGCCGTCGCGGGTTTCGGTGCCAGGGCTTGGCGAGCACGTGTTTGCTCCTCAATGTGCTCGAATTCCTCCGCCAGGCGCAGGATGTCTCTGGTGCGTTTGATCGTGTCTCGGCGCACGTATAAATGGTAACGCGGATGCATGTTGTTATAGAGGTTCTCGATTTGGTCCTCCTCGGCGAACCCCGTGGCTCGCCGCATCATGGTGCTGAGTTCTGTCGCGAATTTACGGTATGGCTCGTCCGGCCGCTGCAAGCGCGTCTGGATTTCGCGGACGAGTTGGGCGCGGTACCGGCGCGGGAGGAAGTAGTCGCGAAAGTCGCTGCAGAAATCGTCCCAATTTTGCCAGTTATGACGGTTGTTCCGACACCAGAGGAGCGCGTCTCCGCGGAGTAACTCCGGTAGCCCCATTAGTAACTGCGCCTCCGAGAATTGATATCCCTCTTTCAGCTCCTCTAGTCGCTCAAGGAATGCTACGGAATCTTTCCCGTCGAAGTGACAACCCCATTTCCGAATCTGATTCGTGACCTTCGCGGGAGGTTCACTCGGGCGCTCGCTTTCCGCGGGATAAAAAACGTCGGAACCGGTCGGGGCCGGCGTCGGCGTCGGCGGTAGTACCGTTACGGCGGGCGGGATAACGAGCTCCGGCGCGGTGATGGTCACCGTGGGCCCGATTCGCGAATCTTCGCTTGTCGCGACGGCTGGTTGTACCATTTCCGGATGGTCATCCACGTATAGACTCAAACGGTGACGTAGATCGTCGATCGTCCCGTCGGTTTCTAACCCGATAATTTCTAGTTCGGCCATGAGCTGAC
Organism: Leptothorax acervorum; assembly: GCA_035220615.1. NCBI lineage: Eukaryota > Metazoa > Arthropoda > Insecta > Hymenoptera > Formicidae > Leptothorax > Leptothorax acervorum. The sequence goes on from JASTWQ010000207.1 coordinate 320,814, forward strand.
TCTTGCTCAGGCGGTAAATCCACGTTTTAGCCATCGTATCTCGTTTATTGACTCGCGGAACGTAACGGTCCCCGTTCGGGCGCCATATAACGACCTGCCTTCAGATCGGCAGCGAACGCGGACTAGCTCGCCGGGTCAGGAGTTCGCTAGGTAGGTCCTGAGACAATAGACGTGAGCGTAGAGCTGTAAAATAAAATAAAATGTAATTTATTTCGCTTAGGTGTTTGAGCGTGGTAGAAGATACAAATAACTGTATAGCGCTGTGTGGATTATACCGCTGAGATCTGCAGATTATCTGTTTATATAGGTTCGGTGGTATAATATCGGCGTGCGTACTCCGGAGGCGCGAATACCCAGTACGTCTTACTGCACAACGTCTTAACAGATGTGGTAATACCGGCGCGTGTACTTTGGAGGCGCGAATGCCCAGTACGTCTTAATACAAGAATTTAACAAACGGGATAATACCGGCGCGTGTACTTCGGAGGCGCGGATGCCCAGTACGGCGTAACTTAATATAAACGTAATAATAGTACCGCGCGCGTACTTCGGAGGCGCGGATGCCCAGTACGTCTTAGTACCAGAATTTAACAAACGTGATAATACCGGCGCGTGTACTTCGGAGGCGCGAATGCCCAGTACGTCTTTAACACAAGAATTTGACAAACGTGATAATACCGGCGCGTGTACTTCGGAGGCGCGGATGCCCAGTACGTCTTAGTACCAGAATTTAACAAACGTGATAATACCGGCGCGTGTACTTCGGAGGCGCGGATGCCCAGTACGGCGTAACTTAATATAAACGTAATAACAGTACCGCACGCGTCGCTAAATGTCGGACGCGGTTTGCTATCGCGGGTTATTGACCGTAAGGGTACTAGCGGGCGGAGCGGCGTCGGGGACGTTCGGACGTACGGACCGGTCCGTCCCGATTAGCCAGGATTCGTAAGCGTCGGCGACGAGAGCACTCGCCCGAGACGGAGAGCTCTCCACCTCGGTTTTCTGCCTCCGTAAGTATGGAAAGAAAGACGTCGTAGGATAAGCAGCAACGAGAGCACTCGAACGTGGACGGAGAGCTCTCGACCACGATTTCTGCCTGTGTCTAGGATCAGGACTGAGTGTCTGGATCTATCTCGGGGTCGCCTTTTTATACCGCGAGGATAACGGTATTTTACTGTCTCCGCGGTGGGGGTTGACAGTGGCGCGCACGTGCGCCGAGGCGCGCGTGGTCGTAGCTGTCAATTTCGTCGCTCGACCGTGCTCGGCGACGCTCGGGTCCTGGCGAATTTCACATGTGTTGTTCCCAGTTTGACGGGAACGTTATTATGCGATGTACTAGGTCTCCCCGATTGATTCTGCACGATTTATTCCAGAGAAAGACGTTTGTAAGAAAACTTGACTCTACTCGATTTTTCCGTTGTTACCCGGCGATGCGATCGATTTACAATCGTTTACTTATTTCTAACCTGTAAAATCGTAGGGACAAAAAGATTGCGTCACACTTGAAATAAACTCATTTTATTATTATAATAAGTAACCTTGGCACTCGTGTAGCCTTTATGCGCATCGCGACTAGCCTGAACAAAATAAACAAAATAATCTTTCTTTGCAAACGACTCACTTAATTGATGCGCTCGCGAGAAACAAAACAAACTATTTTTAACGTTAATTTTTATTCCTAATTCTACATATAATATTTGCGCTAGGGCAAGGGGTAACATAAATATATATTTTTATACACTAGGGGCGTTTGGAGCCCCCTCGGGGTGTGCCACCTTGACGAAGGTACCCAATTCGTTGGGTACCGGGTGAGGGTGCTCCCCTTTGATCCGTTGACCCACTGGGGTAGTACCGGCGGTCCATGACCGTCGGGAGAGCCCGGTGGCGAGGATCGGGGTCCAAGAGCACACCATAAACCGTAATCTCCGTCAGCAGTGAGGCTGGCGGAGACCGGGGGGCCCTTCTCAGGGCCCGCGAGGTGGGCGGCCTCTATAAAAATCGCCCGGTCGGCCGGGGCCGTTAGGGAGGAGGTCTGCTCCTTTCACCGCGTCACGGGGTGGGGTTGGGGAGGGTGGTCCCCGTTCCCGAGGCGGGCAGGGATGTCGTCTCGCCGAGGGAATGGGGGGGCCCCTTCCCTCCTTCCTCCATTGCACGCCGGTGCTCCGGCAGGAGGAGGAGGGGGGGTATCCCTCTTCTGACCCAGCCCAGGACGCGGTCCTGGGTTGGACGGAGGAGAGGCCCACACTCGGTGGTTGCACACCAGGGACGTGGTCCCACGGTCTGCCGAGTGTGGAGGGTCGTCTGGGCCGCTCAGACGTATTCCGAGGTCGGGGCCAGGCGACCTGGGTGGGAGACCGCCCGGGCCACTCGGACTTATTCCGAGGTTGGGGCCGGGCAATGTTTATGGAAGGAGACCCGTCGGGCCGCTCGGACATATTCCGAGGTCGGGGCCGGCGGGTCTTGGCCGCCGGGTGAAATAGACCGGCGGCGAGCAAGGTAACTCCGATGGTCGGGGATCGCATCCCTCCCGAACCCGGCCATCGGAGTAGGCGGTTAGCCGGGGTGCGGAGGTTACCTCGGCCCCGGTTAAGGATTGTATGCTGGTCGCCACGGCGGGCAGGACCCTGGGTGGGGTGCGACACCCTGCGGTGCCTGTCTGTCCGTGGGGCCCCCCGCGTGGCGGCACCCGTCACGGTGCCCGTCGGGTCGGAGCGACGGGAGCCCTGAAAGCCCATGGGGGGCTGGGCCTTGATGCCCTCTCCTCATGGGTGAGTAAGGGCCTGGAGTCCCAGTCGCCCTGCTGTTGGCAGGGGGCTGGGGCATAGGGGGCAACCCCGAGCCGTGGCGGGGAGTGGGAGAAAACAAAAAATGAGCAATAGAAACAAATTTAAGGATGTAGAGAATGGGAGGAAGGAGGTCACTCGTCCCGGCCTCTCCCCGTCGTCATCATACGTCGGGCTAACTGCGGGGTTGCCGGCGGGTCCCGGAGCGGAAAGAGCTACCGTCGACGGTAGAGAGAGGTCAGGAGCCGCAGGAAATCCTGCTGCTCCCAAGCGCAAGGGTAAAAAGGATACCAAATGCAAGGTGAGTGGCCCGGCTAGCGCTCAAGCGAAAACAAGGGCCAGGCAGAAATCCCCCCAGTGCTCTGATGTCGGTACTGAGGATGATGCGCCGAGCGATGTAGTGCTCGCTCTTCGACGCAAAGCGCTTGTTTGTGTCACTAGGATGGACCTCGAAAGAAGGGAAAAGGCGGCCGAGGAGGCTTCGAACGATGAAGGCGCGGCCGGGGGGGTCCTAGACAGTACCCTACCTTTACAAGGGGACGAGGATGAGGACGACCCCATGGAGGGGGATACTACGGACACCTCGGTGTATGAGGTGGGATTGAACGGACAAAAGCGCGAAACGCGGGGCAGACCGGTAACCACTGGTGACCTCGAGCTCGAGGTCAAGAAATATAATAAGGCGAAACGTGCGAGGGAGGAAAAGGAACGCAGACTCCGTGACCTAATGAATCCGTCTGTGGAGGCTAACCTCTCTAAAAATAGAAGGGTCAAGGAAAAGGTCATGTTGGAGGAACTCAGTAACGCCCCGACAAATGACCTCCCAACAAGGATAATAGAGTCGGTCCGGGCGGTTGACAAGGTCTGCCGAGCCGCAGGAAACCTCAGGGGCACGGACCAAGGCATCCTGAGGGATGCGGCGGCAACGATCGCGGCTGCAACGACTCACTGGGTTGGGAGGATGAAAAACGACCAGTCCCAACTGAGTCGCGATGCAGAAATGGAGGAACTTCGCAGTGAGATAAAACTACTGAGAGAAGACAACGAGAGGCTTAAAGCCCTATTACAGAGAGTCATCTCGGGTCAGAAAGATCCCGAGCTAGGTTTGACAACAATGGACGTGGACATGAACGTCGCGTCCAAGACCTCCCTTCCGACTTTGCCTGTGGTAAGGAATAGAAGGAGGAAGAAGAGTTCAGCAACGATCCCTCTGGACTCCTCCTCGGACGAGGACGACGGGAGGAGGGAAAGAGAAGCGGCCGCGGCAAAACGCCTGGGATTGCTAAGGGAGATGCATTCTCAGGGGATGCCAGCCGTTTTGAGACCGGCTATCGGCGGGGTAAGAGCGGTGATCGAGGAAGCCGTCCCTGCCGCTCAACCGGAAGATATGGAGGTGAAAAAATCAGTGCAGCCAGAAGCACTAGAGGCAAACCCCCATGAAGATAGGCTAAACCGAATGGAAGAGATGATCGCCAAGCTGGCGAGTAGCGCCGTCAAACCGGACAACATGGAGACGACGATACAACTGATACAACCGGCAGCAAAAGCGGGCAAGAAGAGACAGCAGGTCGTGGCTAAGGATGCCCCCTCTACCAAGAGGGCCCCCGTCACCAAGAGCGACAAAAAAATAGCCACGAAAGCAGGTGGAGGAAAGGCAGCCAAACCCGCGCCCTCGTACGCGGAGGCTGTCAAGAGCTCGGCGAAAGGACCGGGAGCCGGAGGCAAACAAACCTCCAAGGGAAGTACCGAAGCGCCGAAAGCTCTGACACCCCCAGCGCCGCCAGGGGACCATTGGACCATGGTGGGTAAAAAGGGGAAAGCGGAAAGGAGCGCAACGGACAGGACTAAAAGAAGCGGGGGAGCTCCCAAAACCAACAAGGGGGGTAACCCCGCTCCTAAACCCGCGTCGAAGACAACACCGGCCAACCAGGCCAAAGCCAAGGCCGGGAAGATCAGGTTGCCGCGCAGTGCGGCCGTAGCCATCACGAGCGCCGGGGATAATTATGAGGAGCTCCTCAAGGAGGCGAGGAGCAAAATAAAACTCGCCGACCTCGGCATTACGACGGGTTTGAAGCCGAAGAGAGCCCAAACCGGGGGTTTGATCATAGAGATTCCCGGGGCGGGCAACTCGGACAAAGCGGACATCCTGGCCGAACATCTAACCAGGGTGTTCGCGGGCAGGCCGGAAATTAAGGTCTCTAGACCGATGAAGACCGCCGAGATCAGGGTCATGGACTTGGACGACTCGGTCTCGGCGGGGGAATTGGCGGAGGCCATTGCGGAGTTGGGCGGCTGCTTGCCGGCGCAGGTGCAAGCGGGCCAGCCTAGTAAGGGCCCGAACGGCCTTTTTACGGCATGGGTGAAATGCCCATTACAGGCGATGCGGGCCATCCGAGAGGCAGGTAACAAGCTGCAGATCGGGTGGTTCGTCGCCCGGGTGCGAGAACTCCCTGCGAGACCCCTCCAGTGCTTCAAATGCCTGGAGGGGGGCCACGTCAGGGCCCAGTGCCCCAACGAGACCGACCGCAGCGAAAGGTGCTACCGGTGCGGAGGCACCGAACACCGAGCGAAGGACTGCCGAGAAACCCCGAACTGCCCTGTTTGTGCGGACTTGGGAAGACGCGCGAACCACCGGGCCGGGGGCAAAACGTGCACCTCGGCCAGGAAAAAGACGAGGCCCCGCGCGTCGCCCGCGTCAACCGCTCAACGACCCCCGGCCCGAGGGGGAAAGAGGGGTGGAGACAAAATGGAGGTGGACGAGGAATTCGAGGCCCCCCCCTCCGGGCCGGGGCCAAAGATCATCGGCAACGAGGTAGTGAGGGTAAACATCCCCGGTAGGCAGGCTGTCAAGAGGACGGCCGAGGAAGCCGGGGGTAGCGACGTTCTGACCAAAGAGGGGGGGGAGTCGAGACCGAAGGCTCAACGTAAAAGGGAGAATAGAGAGCGAAATGCGGTGGAAACTGTACCGCAGCCTAACGCTCCCGTGTCCACCCCAATGGAGATAACCCAAGCCGGGGAAGAGAGGAAGGAGAGTGTAGAGGCGTCCGTGCGTGAGACCCCACCGCCGGCGCCAACTCTTGAAACAACGCAAGAGGAGGAGTCGCGATTGGCGACCACGGCGGTGGCCGAACGTAAGAAAGGTGCGGAGGACATCTGGGAGGACGATAGCTTCTAATGCCTCCGCACCGAATACTCCAGGCCAATTTAAATCACAGCCCCGCTTCGCAGGACGTGTTTCTTCACACCATGGCGGAGCGGGGCTGCGGCCTGGGAATAGCCGCCGAGCCGCACCGGGTGCCGCGCAACCACTCACTGTGGGCGGGCAGTAGGTGCGGCCTGGCGGCGATCACGTGGAGAAGGACGAGCGAGCCCGTTCCCTGCTCGAAGTTCGAGGCGGGGGACGGGTTTGTCGTCGTCAAATGGGGCCGTGTCTACGTGGCGAGCGTCTATATCTCGCCCAACGTGGACACGGCCACGTACGAGGAGGTTCTGGCAGACCTCTGCATCTCCAGGATCCCACTTGCCCAACGACAGGTAGTCGTGGCCGGGGATTTCAATGCAAAATCCGCGTTGTGGGGCTCCCCGGCCACTGACAGAAGGGGCAGGATCCTGGAGACATGGGCGGCGGGCCTGGACCTGGTTATAGTAAACTCCGGGCGCGTGCAGACCTGCGTGAGGTGGCAGGGGGGATCCATCATTGACCTTACTTGGGCCAGCCCCTCTGTCGCCCGCAGGATCGGGGACTGGAGGGTGGCCGAGGAGACAGAGTCGCTATCCGACCACTTGTTCATCGAGATGTCTCTCTCGGTCATCCCGCCGGAGGTCCAGGCCCGCCGCAGGGAGGCGGAATTACGCTTCCCCAGGTGGGCGTTGAGGAAGATCGACGCCGACCTGCTCAGGGCGGCCATGAACGTGTCGCTCTGGGCGGAAGACCCGTCGGCTACCTCAGACGACGTCGACGAGGCCGCCGGATGGATCGGGGAAGTAATGACGGCGGCGTGTGACGCCGCCATGCCCCGATCCAAGCCGATGCTGAGGAAGGCAGCCTACTGGTGGACGGAGGAGATAGCCATGTTACGGCGCTCCTCCGTCCAGGCCAGACGCCGCTGGTTAAGGGCGAGGCGTAGCCAGAACCAGCGGCGAATGGACGAGACGGGAGTAGAATACCGCTCCGCCAAGCGGCTCTACTCCCGGGCCATAAAGCAGGCCAAGGAAAGGTCCTGGCAAGAGCTCCTGATGGCCCTGGATGAAGATCCGTGGGGGCGCCCGTATCGCATGGTCCTCGACAAGCTTCGGACCTGGGCGCCCCCGGTAACGGAGTCCATGGACCCCGGATTCCTGGAGGAGGTGGTGAGTACCCTCTTTCCGGATGATCCCGGGGAGAGGGCTCACGGAGGTCCCCCCCCCACCAGTCGTTGAAGAGTGGGAGGAGGAGGAATCTGGAGCGTTCATGGAAGAGCTGAAAAAAGCCGCCCGCAAGTTAAAGGCGGGCAAGGCTCCAGGGCCGGACGGAGTGCCGGGCAAAGCCTGGTCCTTGGCCTCGGGGGAGCTGGCCGAGCACTTGCGCAAGTTGTACAGCAGGTGTCTCAGGCAAGGCCGGTTCCCCAGGGCGTGGAAGCGAGCTAGATTGGTCCTCCTCCCGAAACCAGGGAAGCCCGCCGACCAGCCGTCGGCGTATAGACCAATATGCTTGCTGGACGAGGTCGGAAAGTTATTCGAGCGAATAATCGCCGACCGACTAGTCCAGCACCTGTCCCGGACTGGGCCTAACTTATCCGAGGCCCAGTACGGCTTCCGGGAGGGTCGCTCGACGATCGATGCGATCAAGCGCATCGAGACCCTTCTGAGGGCCGCGGTGGAGGCTGGCAGGGTGTTACTCGGCGTCAGTTTCGACGTCGCCAACGCGTTTAACACCCTGCCATGGCCGGTAATCAGGGAGGCGCTCCTCTATCACAGAGTGCCTCCCTATCTGGTGGCCGTAATTTACGACTACCTCCGGGACAGGGAATTGGTCTATACGGACCAGGATGGCGTGGTCCGTATAAGGCTGGTCGTGCGGGGGGTTCCGCAGGGGTCGGTCCTCGGGCCGCTCCTGTGGAACCTAGGATATGATTATGTCCTACGCGTCGCCCTCCTCCCGGGATGTTGGCTCAACGGCTTCGCCGACGACACGTTCCTGGGAGTCGAGGGCGATACTTGGGAGGAGGCTCTGGCTCGCGGTGATGTCGCGGTAGCGGCGGTCGTGGCCGCGATGAAAAGGTTGGGCCTGAAGGTGGCTCCCCAGAAGACGCAGGTCGTCTTCTTCCACGACAAGTCAATGGGGAGACCGCCGCGGGTCCACATAACGGTCGAGGGTGTCCGGGTCGCCGTGGGGCCCAGCATGAAACTGCTGGGCCTCTGGCTGGATGAAACCTGGAGTTTCGGCGAGCATTTCGCTCGCCTGACTCCCAGGGTGAAAGGTGTAAGCAACAGCCTGGCAAGACTGATGCCAAACCTGGGAGGGGCGAGCGGTCGGGTTCGCCGGCTCTACGCGGAGACCATAAATGCTGTGGCACTGTACGGTGCCCCAATCTGGGCACCGGCAGTGGAGCGATCGAGCCGCATCAGGACGCAGCTGCGTCAGATGCAGCGGCCGATCGCCCTGAGGGTGGCGAGGTGCTACAGCACGGTCTCCCACGCGGCAGCGACGACGCTCGCGCGACTTCCCCCGCTGGAGCTCGCTGCCCGTCTGCGGGCAAATGTGTACGAGCGCGTGCGGAGGCTGAGGGGGGCGGGGGAGGGACCCGTCCTGCCCAGACAGCGTAGAGCAATTGGACTCCAGGAGAGGGCCGTCCTCGTCCGGCGTTGGCAGGAATGGCTGACCAACGCCGAGTACGGACAGAGGACGGTCGACGCCATCCGGCCCCATCTAGCGGAGTGGTTGGATGGACGGCGACTCGGAATATCCTTTCACGCGGTGCAGGTGCTCACCAGGCATGGCTGCTTCGGGGTGTACCTGCACCGCATCGGTAAAGAGGCCACGACACAGTGCCACCACTGCGACGAGCAAAGGGACACGGCGCAGCACACGCTGGCGGAGTGTTCAGCGTGGGCCGCACAGCGCCGTGTCCTACAGGGGGAGGTCGGTCCGGACCTCTCCCTCCCGACCATAGTGGCGGCTATGGTCGGGAAACAGAGTAGGTGGAGGGCCTTCACCAGCTTCTGCGGAGCGGTGATGGCCCGCAAAGAGGAGGACGAGAGAATACGCCGCGGGGAGGTAAATCTACCTCCTCCTCCCCCCTAAACGGCGGATTCCTCAAGACACGATTGAGAGCGGGGTGGGAAAAACACTCGCCCCGCGGCACCCCCCCCCCCCAAAGGCAAACACCGCCTGGGGGTGCCTGAAGCCGTGAAAACACAGCGGCATGAGAAGTATGCGGAGGTTCGGCGTCCCGGCAAGACGGACGCACAGTGGGGCCAAATCCCAAAAAGCTGGCCAAAACCTCAAATGAATTTAGAATCGAGCAAAAATTGGTATACTATGGTTTTTGAGGTCGCTGATTATAAATCCAAAGTTAAAATTATTGTAAACAAAATGGCGGATCCAATATGGCGGTCACACATGTAAAAAGATATCAGACTTTAATAAAAATTAGTATACAAGTGTTTTCGAGGTCGCTGATTACAAATCCAAAGTTAAAATTATTGTAAACAAAATGGCGGATTCAATATGGCGGTCACACATGTAAAAAACATATCAGACTTTAATGAAAATTAGTATACAAGTGTTTTCAAGGTCGCTGATTACAAATCCAAAGTAGAAATTATTGTAAACAAAATGGCAGACCCAATATGGCGGCCATACATGTAAAAAAGATATCAGACTTTAATGAAAATTAGTAGGGGTTTTTGAGGTCGCTGATTACAAATCCCAAGCCAAAATTACTGTAAGCAAATTGGCATTTAATATGGTGAACGCATATGAGAAAAATATGTAAATTTTTTTAATACAGAAAAAATTATAGGCTCGAGCACAACTAAGCACAACTAGCACAACTAAGCAAATATATATATATAAATATATAAAATAATATTAAAACGATAGTGGTCAAAAGATAAAACATAATTAAAAAACATTATTGGAGATAATTAATCGGAATCCACGTCAGAATCAGAATTAAATCAACGTCAGAATCGGAATAAAATCTACGTCAGAATCAACTTCCGAATCGTAGATCCAAATCGTGTCAATCGTAGAGCCATATTCCGTTTCGGTTGCAACAGTCACTGTAAGAAAGACAGAACTATATTTAGTTTAAATTAATACGTTAAATAATAAAATTTATTTATTTGACAAAAAATATTACTAAGAATAATTTATCGAAAACACTAATCGACGTAAACATCCGGGATATGTATATTGTATGATTTGTTATTATTAGGGATAGAATTACCGAAAGAACAAAAAAACATGAGCATTTCAAGCCGAGTCATTGTCCTCAAGCGAAACACTCGACAAGTCGCAAACGAGCAACGTAGCGATAATAAGCGAAAAAATCATTACAGCATGATAGGCAGCTCTCGGCAGCTAACTTTTGTGAATTTTGGAAGATAATAAAGTGAACTAAAGCCCTAAACTTGGATCTTCGCGGAATGTGGCGGAATATATAACTTTTCATCTAGTTGAAAATAGAAGTTTATAAAATTATATCGTCTTCGTAAGGGCACCGAATTATGCCTTGTTTCAACACGATAAAAATTAAATTTAGGTTGTATTAGTGTAAAAACATTTTCTACATACCTTTAGGAGTCACTTCCATGTCGTAGAATTAAAATCGAACACTTCACTTTCAAGCTATCCGATTTATAATATACCGTAATTTTCTTTCCTTTGTTACGCGATGCGTGCGCTCTGAACAAAGACTAACTTTAAACTGAGCTCACAGACGCAGGTATGAGGATAGGGCCTTTTCCTTTTACAATTGGGTGCACCAAACATCCCTCTACCCATCCCACCAGTCAAAATTCCCCAAATCGAATTTTTATTTTTTAGGTTTTGGCCAGCTTTTCGGGATTTTGCCCCACTGTGGGACGGGGCGCCGAACAGACTCCCACAACAAACGGGAGGAGTGGCGGGGTGGGGTGGTGTCACACCCGGCCACAATAATAGATAAAGGATCGGCCGCAAGGCCGCGAGCAAGCACGCTCGAGAGAAGCGAGCCTAGCGAGGCTCGGCGCAGGAGGCGCCCCGGACGCAATGATAACCAGTTCCCGGGGCGTCTCCACATGCGCACGGCTGGACACCCATGGGGTTTTAGTGGGTAGGAATCCCACACTCCCCTTGCTCCTCTCCCCGGAGGGCGAGGGGGTCTTCCCCCTCACAACACCTGAGGGGGCTGCCGGGGCATATACCAGACCTACTCCAAGGTCTGGGAACCCGGCAGAAGATTTCCCCATGTAAAAAAAAAAAAAAAAAAAGGGGCGTTTGGAGGGCGTTGGGCGGCGTCCTCTTCGGTCCGCTGGTCCTCCTCGTCTCCGTCGCCCTGCTGCCGTCCGCGTGGCTGATCCTCGTTGGTCGGGCCTGCCACCCTCTCGAGGATGACGCGCGGGCTCTCCGTACGCTCGCGTCTGGCTCTTTCGCCTCCAAGTGGCTCCCTCTGTGACGCGCCTGCGGGCCCGTTGATGGCCAGAGTCGGCGCGGCCGTCGGCCCGTCCGTCGGCTGCAACCTAATCGCACCAAACGACTTGCATTGCTTTCCACCAATGAGGTGCAACTTGTAATCGCTCGGGACGATTCCTCGTTGTTCCTAGCAAATCAGGATGGTTTCTGGCACTATGTTTCCTGCCTTCTCTGTTGATGTAGTATGTGCAATTATACTTGGTTGAGAAACTTGAATGTAGCTACATCATAGTGGGGGAGCTCCGCCCCCCCAACCCCCCATAGCCAGGGGGCTACGCCCCCTAGACCCCCGCCGGGGGCTCCCGCCCCCTGGACCTTTGGCCGGGGGCTCCGCCCCTTGGACTCCCGTTGACTGAGTGGCCGGGGGGGCTTCGCCCCCCCTCCCCCTTAGGTGGGCGCGTGGACTCGGAGCGCCTAGGGTGAGGGCTTCGCTTAGAGTTACAAAGTTTAAATGCCTTGTACAATTTGGAACACGAATATCTCGCAAACTACAAGAGCTAGAAGAATGATCGTGGTGTCATTCTGTTCGTCTTGAAAGATAGTATAAGTAACGTAAGGGGCGATCCTTTATCTATCACCGTTGGCGAGATATCGATTTAAAAAAAAATGCAATGTTATTAATATCTGGTAAAGTACAGCAGCTAGAGGCATGATCGTGGTGTCATTTTGTTCGTCTTGAAAGATGGTATAGGTAACATAAAGGGCGATCCTTAATCTCTGACCGTTGCCGAGATATCAATTTTAAAAAAAATTCAATTTTATTAATAACTCGTTGTTTGTTGTTGATGGTTGCTGATACAACCTTGACGAAGGTTCGCACACTAAGGCGGAAGGACTTTCAAATAACGGCTCCAAATTATTGAGATAAAATATAGTTTAATGTCAATGTTGGCGGTAGAGGCGAGCGGTATCACAGATTGCACTTACGATGCGGTTAAATGCACGCACTCTTGTCTTTGGTATTACGAAGACGACAACGGTATTTGAAACACGGTACTGAGACGAAGCACCGCGACGAAAACTCGTTCGCGGGCGACAGAGCTCGTAATTCGCTCTGAGTTTGAGGCGCACGCGGAGATGCACTCAGATGCACGCCGCACAGCCGGTACGGTCCTCGCGTGTAATGCAGGGAACCGATATCACGAAAAGGCGTAGGCGCGTTATCTCAAGATGCACGTTACAATTGCCAAATTCGAACCGTCTTTGTACACGTAGGAATGTCGACTCAGGCGATCATCGTCTTCTACCGACCCGAGCGTTGTTTACGCCGACGGATCGGGCCGGCTCGGCCTCGCTCGTCACGCGGAACGCTGAGCGTACGGCACGCGGGCGCAAGCGGAGCGCGCGCGAGATCAGGTTGAAAATTAAGATATTAAATTGAACGCTTATTCCTAAACATACCGCCCGCCTCGAATGTATAATTGCATTCGAAAAGCTTACGGTATAGACATACCTATGTGAAGTTAGCACCCCATTTTTAAAATTTTGAAATTTTAAAAGTTGTTCCGGATTGTTCTAGACTTGTTCTAAATTGTTCCAGAAGATCAAATTTTTAAAATAAAAATATTCGCGGAAAATTAATAAAAACGATTTTTTGACCTGGAACCCCATTTATCGAAAATCGAACTTTTTAAGGTTGTTCCAGGTTGTTCTAGTTGTTTTAAACATTGTTCCAGAATATTAGTTTGATTGGTCAAAAACTTTAAGAGATATTGAAAAAAAGAAAAATTTAGGAAATAACAGTTTTTGCCCATTTATTCGTAAACAATATGACTTACAAAACTGTCGATTTAAAACATATTTCTAACCGCGTAGAACAACTCAGAACAAAATTTTTAAGACCAGAACACGATCCCAAAGGGTACTTTACTCTTCATCGGAAAAAATTATTTTTCGATTTTCTTGGTTTAAAATCTTGTTCCAGGCTTCTCGTTTTAAAACTATTGTATCCTCCACTAGAACAACTCAGAACAAAATTTTCAAGACCAGAACAAGATCCTAAAGGGTACTTTACTCTTCATCGAAAAAATTTATTTTTCGATTTTCTTGGTTAAAAATCTTGTTCCAGGCTTCTCGTTTTAAAACTATTGTATTCTCTACCAGAACAACTCAGAACAAAACTTTTGAGACCAGAACAAGATCCTAAAGGGTACTTTACTCTTCATCGAAAAAAATTACTTTTCGATTTTCTTGGTTTAAAATCTTGTTCCAGGCTTCTAGTTTTAAAACTATTGTATTCTCCACTAGAACAACTCAGAACAAAATTTTTGAGACCAGAACAAGATCCTAAAGGGTACTTTACTCTTTATTGGAAAAAATTATTTTTCGATTTTCTTAGTTAAAAATCTTGTTCCAGGCTTCCCGCTTTAAAACTATTGTATTTTCCACTAGAACAACTCAGAACAAAATTTTTGAGACCAGAACAAGATCCTAAAGGGTAGTTTACTCTTCATCGGAAAAAATTACTTTTCGATTTTCTTGGTTTAAAATTTTGTTCCAGGCTTCTAGTTTTAAAACTATTGTATTCTCCACTAGAACAGCTCAGAACAAAATTTTTGAGACCAGAACAAGATCCTAAAGGGTACTTTACTCTTTATCGGAAAAAATTATTTTTCGATTTTTTTAGTTAAAAATCTTGTTCCAGGCTTCCCGCTTTAAAACTATTGTATTTTCCACTAGAACAACTCAGAACAAAATTTTTGAGACCAGAACAAGATCCTAAAGGGTACTTTACTCTTCATCGGAAAAAATTACTTTTCGATTTTCTTGGTTTAAAATCTTGTTCCAGGCTTCTCGTTTTAAAACTATTGTATCCTCCACTAGAACAACTCAGAACAAAATTTTCAAGACCAGAACAAAATCCTATAGGGTACTTCACTCTTCATCAAAAAAATTTATTTTTCGATTTTCTTGGTTAAAAATCTTGTTCCAGGCTTCTCGTTTTAAAACTATTGTATTCTCCACTAGAACAACTCAGAACAAAATTTTTGAGACCAGAACAAGATTCTAAAGGGTACTTTACTCTTCATCGGAAAAAATTATTTTTCGATTTTCTTGGTTAAAAATCTTGTTCCAGGCTTCCCGCTTTAAAACTATTGTATTTTTCACTAGAACAACTCAGAACAAAATTTTTGAGACCAGAACAAGATCCTAAAGGGTACTTTACTCTTCATCGGAAAAAATTATTTTCCGATTTTCTTGGTTAAAAATCTTGTTCCAGGCTTCCCGCTTTAAAACTATTGTATTTTCCACTAGAACAACTCAGAACAAAATTTTTGAGACCAGAACAAGATTCTGCAGGGCCGGAACCAGGATCCAGATAGGATGGTTCCTGGCGCGGGTGCAGGCACTGGAGGCCAGACCCCTCCAGTGCTTTAGGTGCCTGGAGGGCGGGCACGTGCGCGCTCAGTGCACCAGCCCGGTCGACCGTAGCTCCCGATGCTACAGGTGTGGTTGTGAGAACCACCTGGCGCGGGACTGCGGTGAGGCCCCCAAGTGTCCGGTTTGCGCGGACCTTGGGAGACCCTCCGGGCACCGGGCCGGAGGCAAGGCGTGCGCCTCGGCCAGGAAGAGGGCAAGACCCCAGCCAGCTGTAGGCGCCGCACGCACAGCGCCACTGAGGCGCAATGGTGCGGAGGCAATGGAGGTGGAGGAGATTCCGGGTCGCTCCCTGCCCAGGATCACATGCATAGAGGAGACAAGCATCTCCCTAGGCAGCAGCAGGCAAGCGTCAAAAAGGTCGGCACCCCGGGCCGATAAAGACGCCGCCGACCGGACTGCTGCTGCCGCCGAGGCCAGCGGGGAGCCGAAGGCTCAAAGGAAGAAGAGGAGCAACGGACCGGACCCCGCGACGCCTCCGCAAGAGCAGAGGAACAAAGAGGAGGATGTGGAGCTACTGGTGTCCAGTAAGGATGCCCCACCCCTGGCGCCAGCTCCACAAAAAAAGGGCGAGAAGAAGGAGGAGGCCTTCGCTAGTGACGAGGAGCTGTAATGCCTCGTCACAGGCTACTACAGGCCAACCTCAACCACGCCCGCGCTTCCCAGGACGTGTTTATACACACCATGGCGGAGCGCGGGTGTGGTCTGGGGGTGATCGCCGAGCCGTATAGGGTGCCACGGGGCCACCTGTTGTGGGCGGGCAGCCTGTGCGGCCGGGCGGCGATCACGTGGAGGAGGACGGGCGAGCCCGTTCCCTGCTCGAAGTTCGAGGCGGGGGACGGGTTTGTAGTCGTCAAGTGGGGCCATGTCTACGTGGCAAGCGTCTACATTTCGCCCAGCGTGGACACGGCCACATACGAGGAGGCCCTGGCAGAACTCAGGGCCTGCATCTTCAGGATCCCACTTGCCCAACGACAGGTAGTCGTTGCCGGGGATTTCAACGCGAAATCCGCGCTGTGGGGCTCCCCGGCCACCGACAGAAGGGGCAGGATCCTGGAGACTTGGGCGGCGGGCCTGGACCTGGTCATTATGAACACCGGGCGCGTGCAGACCTGCGTGAGGCGGCAGGGGGGATCAATTGTTGACCTTACTTGGGCCAGCCCCTCTGTCGCCCGCAGGATCAGGGATTGGAGGGTGGACGAGGGGACAGAGTCGCTGTCCGACCATTTGTTTATTGAGATGTCTCTCTCGGTCATCCCGCCGCAGGTCCAGGCTCGCCGCAGGGAGGCGGAACAACGTTTCCCCAGGTGGGCACTGGGGAGGATGGACGCCGATCTGCTCAGGGCGGCCATGAATGTGTCGCTCTGGGCGGAAGACGCGTCGGCCTCCTCGAACGATATCGACGAGGCCGCCGGATGGATCGGGGGGGTAATGACGGCGGCGTGCGACGCCGCCATGCCCCGATCCAAGCCGATGATAAGGAAGGCGGCTTACTGGTGGACGGAGGAGATAGCCGAGTTGCGGCGCTCCTCCGTCCAAGCTAGACGCCGCTGGTTAAGGGCTAGGCGTAGCCAGGACCAGCGACGAATGGATGAGACGGGAGTGGAATACCGCTCCGCCAAGCGGCTCTACTCCCGGGCCATTAAGAAGGCCAAGGACGAGTCCTGGCAAGAGCTCCTGACGGCCCTGGATGAAGATCCGTGGGGGCGCCCGTATCGCATGGTCCTCGACAAGCTTCGGACCTGGGCGCCCCCGGTTACGGAGTCCATGGATCCCGGATTCCTGGAGGAGGTAGTGAGTGCCCTCTTCCCGGATGATCCCGGGGAGAGGGCTCACGGAGGTCCTCCCCCACCGGTTGCGGAGGAGTGGGAAGAGGAGGAGTCCGGAGTGTCCATGGACGAGTTGAGGAAAGCTGCCCGCAAACTCAAGGCGGGCAAGGCTCCAGGGCCGGACGGAGTGCCGGGCAAAGCCTGGTCCTTGGCCTCGGGGGAACTGGTCGAACACTTGCGAAGATTGTATAGCAGGTGCCTTGAGCAAGGCCAGTTCCCCAGGGCGTGGAAGCGAGCTAAATTGGTCCTCCTCCCAAAACCAGGGAGACCCGCCGACCAGCCGTCGGCGTATAGACCAATATGCTTGCTGGACGAAGTCGGAAAGTTGTTTGAGCGAATAATCGCTGACCGACTAGTCCAGCACCTGTCCCGGACTGGGCCCAATCTATCCGAGGCCCAGTACGGCTTTCGGAAGGGTCGTTCGACGATCGATGCAATCAAGCGCATCGAGACCCTCCTGGGGGCCGCGGTGGAGGATGGCAGGGTGTTGCTCGGCGTCAGCTTTGACGTCGCCAATGCATTTAACACCCTGCCATGGTCGGTAATTAGGGAGGCACTCCTCCATCACACAGTGCCTCCCTATTTGGTAGCCGTAATATACGGCTACCTCCAGGACAGGGAATTGGTCTATACGGACCAGGATGGAGTGGTCTGTAAAAGGCTGGTCGTGCGGGGGGTTCCGCAGGGGTCGGTCCTCGGGCCGCTCCTGTGGAGCATGGGATACGACTATGTCCTACGTGTCGCCCTCCTCCCGGGATGTTGGCTCAACGGCTTTGCCGACGATACATTCCTGGGAGTAGAGGGCGACACTTGGGAGGAGGCGTTAGCTCGCGGTAATGTCGCAGTGGCGGCGGTCGTGGCCGCGATGAAGAGGCTGGGCCTGAGGGTGGCTCCCCAGAAGACGCAGGTCGTCTTCTTTCACGATAAGTCAATGGGGAGACCACCTCGGGCCCACATAATGGTTGAGGGCGTCCGAGTCGCCGTGGGGCCCAGCATGAAACTGCTGGGTCTTTGGCTGGATGGAACCTGGAGTTTCGGCGAGCATTTCGCTCGCCTGACTCCCAGGGTGAAAGGAGTCAGCAACAGCCTGGCTAGGCTGATGCCAAACCTGGGAGGGGCGAGCGGTCGGGCTCGCCGGCTCTACGCGGAGACCATCAATGCTGTAGCACTGTACGGGGCCCCAATATGGGCACCAGTGGCGGAGCGATCGAGCCGCATCAAGACGCAGCTGCGTCAGATGCAGCGGCCGATCGCCCTAAGGGTGGCGAGGTGCTACAGCACGGTCTCCCACGCGGCAGCGACGACGATCGCGGGGCTTCCCCCGCTGGAGCTCGCTGCTCGTGCACGCGCAAACGTGTACGAGCGCGTGCGGAGGCTGAGGGAGACGAGGGAGGGACCCGTCCTGCCCGCGCAGCGTAGAGCTATCGGACTCCAGGAGAGGGCCGTCCTTGTCCGGCGCTGGCAGGAATGGCTGACCAGCGCCGAGTACGGGCAGAGGACGGTCGATGCTATCCGGCCCCATCTGGCGGAGTGGCTGGATGGACGGCGACTCGGGGTGTCTTTTCACGCGGTGCAGGTGCTCACGGGGCATGGATGCTTCGGCGTGTACCTGCACCGCATTGGGAAGGAGGCCACGACACAGTGCCACCACTGCGACGAGCAGAGGGACACGGCGCAGCACACGCTGGCGGAGTGTCCAGCGTGGGCCGCACAGCGCCGTGTCCTACAGGGGGAGGTCGGTCCGGACCTCTCCCTCCCGGCCATAGTGGCGGCTATGGTCGGGGAACAAAGGAGGTGGAGGGCCTTCACCGGTTTCTGCGGAGCGGTGATGGCCCGCAAGGAGGAGGACGAGAGAGTGCGCCGCGGGGAGGTACATTTACCTCCTCTTCCCCCTTAGACGGCGCACTCCTCGCAACTTGATCGAGAGCGGGGCGGGGGGAAATACACTCGCCCCGCGGCACCCCCTTTCCTGGGAGTGCCCGAAGCCGTACTGCGGCACGAGAAGGTAGTCGGAGGTTCGGCGTCCTGGCGGGACGAACGGGGCGCCGGACAGACTCCCACAACAACGGGAGGAGTGGCTGGGTGGGGTGGTGTCACACCCAGTCACAATCCAGATAAAGGATCGGCCGCAAGGCCGCGAGCAAATGGCTAGAGAGAAGCGAGCCTTGTGAGGCTCGGCGCAGGAGGCGCCCCGGAAGTAATGATAACCAGTTCCCGGGGCATCTCCATAAGCGCTGTGAAGGACACCCGTGGAGTTTTAGTGGGTAAGAATCCCACACTCCCCCCGCCCCGTGCCCGAGGAGCGGGGGGGTCTTCCCCCTCATAACACCAGGGGGGGCTGCTGGGCCACATACCGGGCTTCGGCCCGGGAACCCAGCAGATGAAGATTTCTCCACGTTAAAAAAAAAAAAAAAAAAGACCAGAACAAGATCCTAAAGGGTACTTTACTCTTCATTGGAAAAAATTACTTTTCGATTTTCTTGGTTTAAAATTTTGTTCCAGGCTTCTCGTTTTAAAACTATTGTATCCTCCACTAGAACAACTCAGAACAAAATTTTCAAGACCAGAACAAAATCCTAAAGGGTACTTTACTCTTCATCGGGAAAAATTATTTTTCGATTTTCTTGGTTAAAAATCTTGTTCCAGGCTTCCCGCTTTAAAACTATTGTATTTTCCACTAGAACAACTCA
Source organism: Leptothorax acervorum (assembly GCA_035220615.1). Classification (NCBI taxonomy): domain Eukaryota; kingdom Metazoa; phylum Arthropoda; class Insecta; order Hymenoptera; family Formicidae; genus Leptothorax; species Leptothorax acervorum. The sequence goes on from JASTWQ010000207.1 coordinate 340,153, forward strand.
GAACAAAATTTTTGAGACCAGAACAAGATCCTAAAGGGTACTTTACTCTTCATCGGAAAAAATTACTTTTCGATTTTCTTGGTTTAAAATCTTGTTCCAGGCTTCTCGTTTTAAAACTATTGTATCCTCCACTAGAACAACTCAGAACAAAATTTTCAAGACCAGAACAAAATCCTATAGGGTACTTCACTCTTCATCAAAAAAATTTATTTTTCGATTTTCTTGGTTAAAAATCTTGTTCCAGGCTTCTCGTTTTAAAACTATTGTATTCTCCACTAGAACAACTCAGAACAAAATTTTTGAGACCAGAACAAGATTCTAAAGGGTACTTTACTCTTCATCGGAAAAAATTATTTTTCGATTTTCTTGGTTAAAAATCTTGTTCCAGGCTTTCCGCTTTAAAACTATTGTATTTTTCACTAGAACAACTCAGAACAAAATTTTTGAGACCAGAACAAGATCCTAAAGGGTACTTTACTCTTCATCGGAAAAAATTATTTTCCGATTTTCTTGGTTAAAAATCTTGTTCCAGGCTTCCCGCTTTAAAACTATTGTATTTTCCACTAGAACAACTCAGAACAAAATTTTTGAGACCAGAACAAGATCCTAAAGGGTACTTTACTCTTCATCGGAAAAAATTACTTTTCGATTTTCTTGGTTTAAAATTTTGTTCCAGGCTTCTCGTTTTAAAACTATTGTATCCTCCACTAGAACAACTCAGAACAAAATTTTCAAGACCAGAACAAAATCCTAAAGGGTACTTTACTCTTCATCGGGAAAAATTATTTTTCGATTTTCTTGGTTAAAAATCTTGTTCCAGGCTTCCCGCTTTAAAACTATTGTATTTTTCACTAGAACAACTCAGAACAAAATTTTTGAGACCAGAACAAGATCCTAAAGGGTACTTTACTCTTCATCGGAAAAAATTATTGTCCGATTTTCTTGGTTAAAAATCTTGTTCCAGGCTTCCCGCTTTAAAACTATCATGTTCTCCACTGGAACAATTCAGAACAAAATTTTTAAAACCAGAACAAGAGCCTAAAAAACACTTCAGTCTTGGATGTTGAGACTTATTTGATCTCTTGTCTTTTCTCTTTTTTCTTTTTTACTGGATATTTTTATAATTTTTTTTTTTTCTTTGGATACTTTTGTAATGTTTTTTATCTTTTTCTTTTTTGCTGTGTATTTTTGTAATTTTTTATTTAATGTTTTTTTTTAATTTTTTTAAGGTTTTATAACTTTTTATACTTATTTTATGTTTTAAGTAATAATTTTTTTATTTTTTTTTATCGTTTTTTTTGGGATGGACTTTTTTCGCGATTTATTTATTGGACTTTAATATATACTATCAAATGTGGTTTTATTGTAGCATTATTTTTAACTTTGCTTGGCCTACGGCTCAAGTCGTCAAATTTTGTCCAGTTTTCGTTACATTTAATGTATGCAGTATAGTGTCCTATTGATGTGAGAGATGTACCGCCAGAATAACTAACTATGCCTATTAATTTATATTTATAGTTATTAAGGATAATATCATCAGCAAAATTATTTAAGTCGTATATTCGTTGGCCTAAACTATGTTCAATTAAGATATGTGATCCGTATTCTATTTCCATTTGAATAATGTTTTTGTTGCACGTTTTACAAGTTTTATTAGACATTTCTGTGACATACTCCGTAATGGCTTCCTCTAATTTTTTATATCCATGTTGTTCAATTATTCTTGTTTGTATAGGTAAAATAATTCCCGACCGAGATTTACTAATTTTACATTTGTTACATGTATTTGTGATTTTGTAACTCGGATTTTCCTTAAATACTCGCTCACATAATGAATTTATATTGGAATTAGCATTAATAATTATTATATCAGGAGTTGCTCCTTCTTCAATAAGAAATTCTATCTTTTTTAACAGTTTTGCTCTGTTTTTATAAATTTTCTTAGTCGGTCCTTCCTCTACATATTGTTTAATAAATGAATACATTTCTGTAGATTCTGTTTTTAAAGTATTGTTGAAAGCTTCATACATAGTTGCACTTGCAAATAGGTGGACTAAACTGTCAAATCCGCAAGTGTTTTGAACTATGTACGTTAAATTTTTTTCTGATAACGCTGGACAAATATTACCATTTTTCAAAATCTTGATTCCAACAGCGTTTTTGGTAATACTTATTGTATTCCAATCAGGTCTTCCTTGTAAATATGATCGCTTTATTTTCTTGGGAATATTTTTATTTTTCCAATTTTGTTCACATAATAAATCATTTACTTCTTCTTCTTCAAGGGAGGAACTTGGGCAATTTTCTTCCGCTTTTACCGTAGATTCCACAAATGAATCATTTTTTTCTTTTTTTTCAAGGAAAGAACTTGGACGATTTTCTTCCGTTTGTATTGTAGATTCCATAAATGAATTATTTGTTTCTTCTTTTTTAACGAAGGAACTTGAACGATTTTCTTCCGTTTTTAAAGGAGTGTCATTGCGTTGCTGTGATTCATTTTCCGTCATAAAATCACTTTCGCGAACTGCTGCAGCCAGTTTCGCTTTCCCGGAAAATGATTTCAGATGTAGGCTTACGAATTTATCTAACCTCATTGGTCTACAATCATTTTTTAAAACCCTATTCTTCAAATCATTGAATTCTCCTTCTACGGCTGCAGAGCTACCACTAAATTTTGAGCATTGAAATACATCGAGCATTATTGCAGTGTACAACGGAAAGTATGGTACTAATTTTTTAATTCGTTCGGTCAAAGAAGGGGCGTAATAAATATTAATATCGTCGCCTGTTTTAGAGATTTTTTGACTAATTTCCTGAAATAAATTTTTTGTCCACGTATTAATATTACTATCATTAATTAAATCATTATCGTCGTCAATATTGATTTCTTTTTCGGATTCAGTTAAATTTTCCGTTAGTGTTAATAAATTCGAATCTTGAACTCTTTCTTTTAAATATTCGTAAGCTTCCTGGCCTAGGCTATTCAATCCATTTTTGTCTTTGCCATACCCTTCGCTGTTACAGAGAATAATGATATTCTGTATTGTACTTTTAAATTCATTAAAATTTGTTATTTTTGTTAAATAACCCATTATTAACGAATAAAATGTCCTAACTCTTGGGTGTAATTGTTTCAACTCTTTCCACTGTGTTACTGTGTGCATGTAATGCGCAATGTCCAATCGTAAACAACATGATGGTAGACAATACGGCATACCTGTAACGTAATTAAAACACCGCTGTAAGTAATCTTTTAAGTTCTTACAGTTTCCAAAAGATCGTACTACAGCCCCCATCAGAGCCTTATCAAAATCTGATACTATTTGCTTGGGAATGGGAAAATTTGTTTTGTACGTACTCCCTATTCTTATGATTTCATTGAACCAATACAAAATTGCGTTGGTATTCTGCACTTCACTCAGCATTTGAAACACTGGCATTTTTGTACTTGGTGTTTCTGCAACTATTTCATATAAATAGATATGCGCTGACAGTTCACCATTTACTTTTCGGAGTTTTTTAACCAATGAGCCCGTGGCATCGACGCATATGTTATTGGGATTTTTTAAATAAATCATCATCTGTTCCTGGGTCCAATAATGGACAAAAAATGGATCAAATCCAATACTATGAATGTGACCAACATGACACTCATATTTCATTTTTCTTATGCTTTGGATCGGATCGATTAAACTGATTCCAAGATCTTTGTTCTTTTGATGTTCCTTCGCTTTACGTAAAACATTCGTTTTAGGTAAATATGGTGGTTCAGAGTCTCCGAAGTTCATAATATTATCGGCTTCCTTACGTCGCCATAACGATGGCAAAATATTTCTGTCAAGCATATCGCGAGAAATCTCGATGCGACGTTGTCCTTTTAATTGACGTTTTTTTTTATGCTTGACAGAATTGTCGAAGTTTTCAAGGGAACATTCCATGAGTACATTCTTTTGATGTAATGGCTTATTAACGATGCATCCCTTGAAAATGCAATTGCATTCTTTGCAATTGCCATGTATAGTTAAAAAAAAGCCAGTACCAGAAATCTTACAGTTTTTGAATACTAAGGCACATGGCAATTTTATTTCGTCATAAATTTCCTTATATAAGACGTCTGTCCAAACTTTTCTAAGTAGAACGTTATATCTTTTTTCACCTAAATTATTGTCCGCATAAAATATCTCTTTAGGTAATATTTTCAAGTAATTCTCGTAAGACAAATTAATATTAAATGATATGATATCATTTGACTGAGTTGACAATTTGGTGTCGTCTAACGAAACATCAGATATTGACGACTGGACCTTAACATTGTGATATTCTAGAATTTTATTCCATAAACCATATCGATTGTTTTTTAAAAGAATATAAATATATTTTGGCTTTAAATAATGAGCTTTATCTAAATCATTTTTAGTGATTTCACTAATCGTTGAATATATCGACGAACTTGGAACAACGGGCTTTCCAAATTCATCGATAATATCGCGAAATTTATTAGTCAAAAGAATGTCTAAAAGATGATTGACATGGTGTGCCATTTTAATAGATAATAAGAGTAATATCAATTAAAAAGTATTAATAGTGCAAAAAATGTAGGAACGATGGAAAAAACGTTATATATCTATACTACAAGAATTAAAATTATATAAAGAAGAACGAAAATCACACGCAAAACTTATTATTACTACTTAACTTGAAATATGAAAAATTAATCAAACTGCAAAAAACCTAAATCTACGTAAGAACAAAGACCACACGCGAGAATTATGAAAGATACGCAAGAAACACAAACTAATCTAAAAGAATTAAACGTATGCAAGAATAATTAAAATGCGGAAAAGATAAAAACATATATGAATTTAAATGCAAAAATGATGAATATACGGATGGGATAGAGTTCTATAGAAAATGAATTTCTATTGGAATGTTCCTTAAGCAAGCAATAACTGCAGAATAAACAAGAGAATGCGCCGCTAGCTCTAGCTACGAAGCTCACGACGGTCGCCGCATGTCATCCGGTATTTATCGTTGTATCGGAGCTGGCGGTGGGGATTCACGCATGCGGTGATCTTGGCGGTGGGTGGTGGGGATACGCACGGTAGGTTACCACCCACGGCCAAGATCACCGCTCGTGCGTGAGCTTCGTAGCTAGAGCTAGCGGCGCATTCTCTTGTTTATTCTGCAGTTATTGCTTGCTTAAGGAACATTCCAATAGAAATTCATTTTCTATAGAACTCTATCCCATCCGTATATTCATCATTTTTGCATTTAAATTCATATATGTTTTTATCTTTTCCGCATTTTAATTATTCTTGCATACGTTTAATTCTTTTAGATTAGTTTGTGTTTCTTGCGTATCTTTCATAATTCTCGCGTGTGGTCTTTGTTCTTACGTAGATTTAGGTTTTTTGCAGTTTGATTAATTTTCATATTTCAAGTTAAGTAGTAATAATAAGTTTTGCGTGTGATTTTCGTTCTTCTTTATATAATTTTAATTCTTGTAGTATAGATATATAACGTTTTTTTCCATCGTTCCTACATTTTTTGCACTATTAATACTTTTTAATTGATATTACTCTTATTATCTATTAAAATGGCACACCATGTCAATCATCTTTTAGACATTCTTTTGACTAATAAATTTCGCGATATTATCGATGAATTTGGAAAGCCCGTTGTTCCAAGTTCGTCGATATATTCAACGATTAGTGAAATCACTAAAAATGATTTAGATAAAGCTCATTATTTAAAGCCAAAATATATTTATATTCTTTTAAAAAACAATCGATATGGTTTATGGAATAAAATTCTAGAATATCACAATGTTAAGGTCCAGTCGTCAATATCTGATGTTTCGTTAGACGACACCAAATTGTCAACTCAGTCAAATGATATCATATCATTTAATATTAATTTGTCTTACGAGAATTACTTGAAAATATTACCTAAAGAGATATTTTATGCGGACAATAATTTAGGTGAAAAAAGATATAACGTTCTACTTAGAAAAGTTTGGACAGACGTCTTATATAAGGAAATTTATGACGAAATAAAATTGCCATGTGCCTTAGTATTCAAAAACTGTAAGATTTCTGGTACTGGCTTTTTTTTAACTATACATGGCAATTGCAAAGAATGCAATTGCATTTTCAAGGGATGCATCGTTAATAAGCCATTACATCAAAAGAATGTACTCATGGAATGTTCCCTTGAAAACTTCGACAATTCTGTCAAGCATAAAAAAAACGTCAATTAAAAGGACAACGTCGCATCGAGATTTCTCGCGATATGCTTGACAGAAATATTTTGCCATCGTTATGGCGACGTAAGGAAGCCGATAATATTATGAACTTCGGAGACTCTGAACCACCATATTTACCTAAAACGAATGTTTTACGTAAAGCGAAGGAACATCAAAAGAACAAAGATCTTGGAATCAGTTTAATCGATCCGATCCAAAGCATAAGAAAAATGAAATATGAGTGTCATGTTGGTCACATTCATAGTATTGGATTTGATCCATTTTTTGTCCATTATTGGACCCAGGAACAGATGATGATTTATTTAAAAAATCCCAATAACATATGCGTCGATGCCACGGGCTCATTGGTTAAAAAACTCCGAAAAGTAAATGGTGAACTGTCAGCGCATATCTATTTATATGAAATAGTTGCAGAAACACCAAGTACAAAAATGCCAGTGTTTCAAATGCTGAGTGAAGTGCAGAATACCAACGCAATTTTGTATTGGTTCAATGAAATCATAAGAATAGGGAGTACGTACAAAACAAATTTTCCCATTCCCAAGCAAATAGTATCAGATTTTGATAAGGCTCTGATGGGGGCTGTAGTACGATCTTTTGGAAACTGTAAGAACTTAAAAGATTACTTACAGCGGTGTTTTAATTACGTTACAGGTATGCCGTATTGTCTACCATCATGTTGTTTACGATTGGACATTGCGCATTACATGCACACAGTAACACAGTGGAAAGAGTTGAAACAATTACACCCAAGAGTTAGGACATTTTATTCGTTAATAATGGGTTATTAACAAAAATAACAATTTTAATGAATTTAAAAGTACAATACAGAATATCATTATTCTCTGTAACAGCGAAGGGTATGGCAAAGACAAAAATGGATTGAATAGCCTAGGCCAGGAAGCTTACGAATATTTAAAAGAAAGAGTTCAAGATTCGAATTTATTAACACTAACGGAAAATTTAACTGAATCCGAAAAAGAAATCAATATTGACGACGATAATGATTTAATTAATGATAGTAATATTAATACGTGGACAAAAAATTTATTTCAGGAAATTAGTCAAAAAATCTCTAAAACAGGCGACGATATTAATATTTATTACGCCCCTTCTTTGACCGAACGAATTAAAAAATTAGTACCATACTTTCCGTTGTACACTGCAATAATGCTCGATGTATTTCAATGCTCAAAATTTAGTGGTAGCTCTGCAGCCGTAGAAGGAGAATTCAATGATTTGAAGAATAGGGTTTTAAAAAATGATTGTAGACCAATGAGGTTAGATAAATTCGTAAGCCTACATCTGAAATCATTTTCCGGGAAAGCGAAACTGGCTGCAGCAGTTCGCGAAAGTGATTTTATGACGGAAAATGAATCACAGCAACGCAATGACACTCCTTTAAAAACGGAAGAAAATCGTTCAAGTTCCTTCGTTAAAAAAGAAGAAACAAATAATTCATTTATGGAATCTACAATACAAACGGAAGAAAATCGTCCAAGTTCTTTCCTTGAAAAAAAAGAAAAAAATGATTCATTTGTGGAATCTACGGTAAAAGCGGAAGAAAATTGCCCAAGTTCCTCCCTTGAAGAAGAAGAAGTAAATGATTTATTATGTGAACAAAATTGGAAAAATAAAAATATTCCCAAGAAAATAAAGCGATCATATTTACAAGGAAGACCTGATTGGAATACAATAAGTATTACCAAAAACGCTGTTGGAATCAAGATTTTGAAAAATGGTAATATTTGTCCAGCGTTATCAGAAAAAAATTTAACGTACATAGTTCAAAACACTTGCGGATTTGACAGTTTAGTCCACCTATTTGCAAGTGCAACTATGTATGAAGCTTTCAACAATACTTTAAAAACAGAATCTACAGAAATGTATTCATTTATTAAACAATATGTAGAGGAAGGACCGACTAAGAAAATTTATAAAAACAGAGCAAAACTGTTAAAAAAGATAGAATTTCTTATTGAAGAAGGAGCAACTCCTGATATAATAATTATTAATGCTAATTCCAATATAAATTCATTATGTGAGCGAGTATTTAAGGAAAATCCGAGTTACAAAATCACAAATACATGTAACAAATGTAAAATTAGTAAATCTCGGTCGGGAATTATTTTACCTATACAAACAAGAATAATTGAACAACATGGATATAAAAAATTAGAGGAAGCCATTACGGAGTATGTCACAGAAATGTCTAATAAAACTTGTAAAACGTGCAACAAAAACATTATTCAAATGGAAATAGAATACGGATCACATATCTTAATTGAACATAGTTTAGGCCAACGAATATACGACTTAAATAATTTTGCTGATGATATTATCCTTAATAACTATAAATATAAATTAATAGGCATAGTTAGTTATTCTGGCGGTACATCTCTCACATCAATAGGACACTATACTGCATACATTAAATGTAACGAAAACTGGACAAAATTTGACGACTTGAGCCGTAGGCCAAGCAAAGTTAAAATAATGCTACAATAAAACCACATTTGATAGTATATATTAAAGTCCAATAAATAAATCGCGAAAAAAGTCCATCCCAAAAAAGACGATAAAAAAAATAAAAAAATTATTACTTAAAACATAAAATAAGTATAAAAAGTTATAAAACCTTAAAAAAATTAAAAAAAACATTAAATAAAAAATTACAAAAATACACAGCAAAAAAGAAAAAGATAAAAAACATTACAAAAGTATCCAAGAAAAAAAAAAAATTATAAAAATATCCAGTAAAAAAGAAAAAAAAGAAAAGACAAGAGATCAAATAAGTCTCAACATCCAAGACTGAAGTGTTTTTTAGGCTCTTGTTCTGGTCTTAAAAATTTTGTTCTGAATTGTTCCAGTGGAGAACATGATGTTTAAAGCGGGAAGCCTGGAACAAGATTTTTAACCAAGAAAATCGGACAATAATTTTTTCCGATGAAGAGTAAAGTACCCTTTAGGATCTTGTTCTGGTCTCAAAATTTTGTTCTGAGTTGTTCTAGTGGAAAATACAATAGTTTTAAAGCGGGAAGCCTGGAACAAGATTTTTAACCAAAAAATCGAAAAATAATTTTTCCGATAAGAGTAAAGTACCCTTTAGGATCTTGTTCTGGTCTCAAAAATTTTGTTCTGAGTTGTTCTAGTGGAGGATACAATAGTTTTAAAACGAGAAGCCTGGAACAAAATTTTTAAACAAGAAAATCGAAAAGTAATTTTTTCCGATGAAGAGTAAAGTACCCTTTAGGATCTTGTTCTGGTCTCAAAAATTTTGTTCTGAGTTGTTCTAGTGGAAAATACAATAGTTTTAAAGCGGGAAGCCTGGAACAAGATTTTTAACCAAGAAAATCGGAAAATAATTTTTTCCGATGAAGAGTAAAGTACCCTTTAGGATCATGTTCTGGTCTCAAAAATTTGTTCTGAGTTGTTCTAGTGGAGAATACAATATGTTTTAAAACGAGAAACCTGGAACAAGATTTTTAACCAAGAAAATCGAAATATAAATTTTTTAATGAAGAGTGAAGTACCCTATAGGATTTTGTTCTGGTCTTGAAAATTTTGTTCTGAGTTGTTCTAGTGGAGGATACAATAGTTTTTAAAACGAGAAGCCTGGAACAAGATTTAACCAAGAAATCGAAAAGTAATTTTTTCCGATGAAGAGTAAAGTACCCTTTAGGATCTTGTTCTGGTCTCAAAAATTTTGTTCTGAGTTGTTCTAGTGGAAAATACAATAGTTTTAAAGCGGGAAGCCTGGAACAAGATTTTTAAACCAGAAAATCGAAATAATTTTTTCCGATGAAGAGTAAAGTACCCTTAGGATCATGTTCTGGTCTCAAAAATTTTGTTCTGAGTTGTTCTAGTGAAAAATACAATAGTTTTAAAGCGGGAAGCCTGGAACAAGATTTTTAACCAAGAAAATCAAAAAATAATTTTTTCCGATGAAGAGTAAAGTACCCTTTAGGATCTTGTTCTGGTCTCAAAAATTTTGTTCTGAGTTGTTCTAGTGGAGAATACAATAGTTTTAAAACGAGAAGCCTGGAACAAGATTTTTAACCAAGAAAATCGAAAAATAAATTTTTTCGATGAAGAGTGAAGTACCCTTTAGGATTTTGTTCTGGTCTTGAAAATTTGTTCTGAGTTGTCTAGTGGAGGATACAATAGTTTTAAAGCGGGAAGCCTGGAACAAGATTTTTTAACTAAAAAAATCGAAAATAATTTTTTCCGATAAAGAGTAAAGTACCCTTTAGGATCTTGTTCTGGTCTCAAAAATTTTGTTCTGAGTTGTTCTAGTGGAGGATACAATAGTTTTAAAACGAGAAGCCTGGAACAAAATTTTAAACCAAGAAAATCGAAAAGAAATTTTTCCGATGAAGAGTAAAGTACCCTTTAGGATCTTGTTCTGGTCTCAAAAATTTGTTCTGAGTTGTTCTAGTGGAAAATACAATAGTTTTTAAAGCGGGAAAGCCTGGAACAAGATTTTTAACCAAGAAATCGGAAAATATTTTTTCCGATGAAGAGTAAAGTACCCTTTAGGATCATGTTCTGGTCTCAAAAATTTTGTTCTGAGTTGTAGTGAAAAATACAATAGTTTTAAAGCGGGGAAGCCTGGAACAAGATTTTTAACCAAGAAAATCAAAAAATAATTTTTTCCGATGAAGAGTAAAGTACCCTTTAGAATCTTTGTTCTGGTCTCAAAATTTTGTTCTGAGTTGTTCTAGTGGAAAATACAATAGTTTTTTTAAAACGAGAAGCCTGGAACAAGATTTTTAACCAAGAAAATCGAAAAAATAAATTTTTTTGATGAAGAGTGAAGTACCCTATAGGATTTGTTCTGGTCTCAAAAATTTTGTTCTGAGTTGTTCTAGTGGAGAATACAATAGTTTTAAAACGAGAAGCTTGGAACAAGATTTTTAACCAAGAAAATCAAAAGTAATTATTTCCGATGAAGAGTAAAGTACCCTTTAGGATCTTGTTCTGGTCTCAAAAATTTTGTTCTGAGTTGTTCTAGTGGAGAATACAATAGTTTTAAAACGAGAAGCTGGAACAAGATTTTTAACCAAGAAAATCAAAAAGTAATTTTTTTCCGATGAAGAGTAAGTACCCTTTAGAATCTTGTTCTGGTCTCAAAAATTTTGTTCTGAGTTGTTCTAGTGGAGAATACATAAGTTTTAAAACGAGAAGCCTGGAACAAGATTTTTAAACCAAGAAAATCGAAAAATAAATTTTTTCGATGAAGAGTAAAGTACCCTTTAGGATCTGTTCTGGTCTCGAAAATTTTGTTCTGAGTTGTTCTAGTGGAGAGTACAATAGTTTTAAAACGAGAAGCCTGGAACAAGATTTTTAACCAAGAAAATCGAAAAGTAATTTTTTCCGATAAAGAGTAAAGTACCCTTTAGGATCTTGTTCTGGTCTCAAAAATTTTGTTCTGAGTTGTTCTAGTGGAGAATACAATAGTTTTAAAACGAGAAGCTTGGAACAAGATTTTTAACCAAGAAAATCAAAAAGTAATTATTTCCGATGAAGAGTAAAGTACCCTTTAGGATCTTGTTCTGGTCTCAAAAATTTTGTTCTGAGTTGTTCTAGTGGAGAATACAATAGTTTTAAAACGAGAAGCTTGGAACAAGATTTTTAACCAAGAAAATCAAAAGTAATTTTTTCCGATGAAGAGTAAAGTACCCTTTAGAATCTTGTTCTGGTCTCAAAAATTTTGTTCTGAGTTGTTCTAGTGGAGAATACATAAGTTTTAAAACTAGAAGCCTGGAACAAGATTTTAAACCAAGAAAATCGAAAAGTAATTTTTCCGATGAAGAGTAAACTACCCTTTAGGATCTTGTTCTGGTCTTGAAAATTTTGTTCTGAGTTGTTCTAGTGGAGGATACAATAGTTTTAAAACGAGAAGCCTGGAACAAGATTTTAAACCAAGAAAATCGAAAAATAATTTTTTCCGATGAAGAGTAAAGTACCCTTTGGGATCGTGTTCTGGTCTTAAAATTTTGTTCTGAGTTGTTCTACGCGGTTAGAAATATGTTTTAAATCGACAGTTTTGTAAGTCATATTGTTTACGAATAAATGGGCAAAAACTGTTATTTCCTAAATTTTTCTTTTTTTCAATATCTCTTAAAGTTTTTGACCAATCAAACTAATATTCTGGAACAATGTTTAGAACAACTAGAACAACCTGGAACAACCTTAAAAAGTTCGATTTTCGATAAATGGGGTGCCAGGTCAAAAAATCGTTTTTATTAATTTTCCGCGAATATTTTTATTTTAAAAATTTGATCTTCTGGAACAATTTAGAACAAGTCTAGAACAATCCGGAACAACTTTTAAAATTTCAAAATTTAAAAAATGGGGTGCTAACTTCACATAGGTTATAGACATGGTACTTATGCTAATGGTGATACAACTATATACAATAATGAAAACTCGGTACAATATATTACAAAGCTTATAATTAAGTTATCGTTGAATATCTGTGATCGCCGTTAGGGGGCGGTTCCGCCCGCCGTGGCAGAATTCTTTGATTCTTCGATATTAATCTCGACGGGAGGAAACAGAGTTTGACAATCGGTCTTCGGTACTCAGATCGATGCGTCTTTACGGTAACTACGCGAGTCAGGCCGACATCTTCGGGATGACAAGCGGTAATGCGGCCGAGTTCCCATTGGCACGGAGGAACCAAAGGGTTGCGCAAAAGAACGATTTGGCCAACTCTGGCTAGTCGCTGGACAACGCGCCATTTCGGGCGTTGTTGAAGGGAATGCAAGTAGTCGCTCGACCATGACCTCCAAAAAACTTCGGTTAACTGCTGGATCATTTGCCAGCGCGACAGCCTTGCTTCGTTAAGATCGAGCACGCTAGGCTCAGGAGGGGCGATAAGAGCGGTACCGACGAGAAAATGACCAGGCGTCAAAGCTTGATAATCATCAAGACTATCGGAAACGGGAGCAATAGGCCTGGAATTCAGGCACGCCTCAATCTAACAGAGAAGCGTGGTCATCTCCTCGAACGTAAGCGTATGGGGACCGATGCATCGTTTCAAATGATGCTTTACGGTCCGAACGCCGGCTTCCCACAGGCCGCCGAAATGAGGCGCTGCGGGAGGTAGAAAATGCCACTCAGTTTTGTCGGTTGCGAGTCGATTTATAAAATTCGGATCGCGGATTGTTTGCGAGTACGCTTGTGAGAGTTCTCGATCAGCGCCTTGAAAGGTCGTACCATTATCGGAGTACATGGCCTTTGGCAGTCCTCGGCGAGACACAAATCGCTGATACGCGGCCAGGAAAGTCGCAGAACTATAGTCACTTACAAGCTCCAAGTGAATGGCTTTGGTAGTTAAGCATACAAACAATGCTATGTAGGCCTTTGAGACTTGTGTCCGCGTCCGGGAGCGGTACGAATAGCGATGGGACCTGCATAGTCGACGCCGGTATGTATAAAGGCTCGAACGGTACGGTTAACTCGGGCTTCCGGTAGATCTCCCATAAGTTCGATCGGTGTTTCGGCACGTTCGCGTGTGCATCGGATGCACTTGTATAGCACAGAGCGAACGGTTGCTAGAGAACGGAGAATCCAAAACTCACTCCGAAGTGACGCGAGGGTGAGCTGAGGCCCGGCATGTAAAGTTCGTAAATGATGGTGCTCGATAAGGCGAGACAACAACGGATGTGACCGCAGAACGATTGGATTTTTTGTTGTACCGGGAAGACATGCATGGCGCAGCCTTCCGCCTACGCGGATAAGGCCATCAGGACCCAAGTAGGGATTGAGAGGGGAGAGCGGACTGGTTTTTGGCTGCGCGGTTTTGTTTGTCAACGCTGTGAGTTCGTGGGGAAACAACTCGGCTTGCATGGTTTTGAGCCAATAATGTTTAGCTCGTTGAATTTCTTCCGGTAACAAACATAAAGAATAGCCATTGCTAGGCGGGGTTAAGCGTCCTTTTAGTAGGAAGCGGTAAAGGTACGCGGTAATTCGGAGTAATTTAGGCCAGGAGGAGAAACGCGAGGACAGATCCCAGCTCGGTGTCGCATAGGCGGTGTGAGCGGGTTGTTCTCGGCGCTCCTCGAGGGGGATTTCTGGTGGTAATGGAGGGCACGTGTTCGGCCAACAGTCGGGTGGTTGGCGTAGCCATAAAGGGCCTGACCACCATAAACTGTGAGTTTGTAACGCGTCGGGAGCGATGCCGCGGGACGCGCAGTCTGCAGGATTATCGTGCGTCGGGACGTGACGCCACGAGGCCTCAGGAAGCTGTGATTGGATGGCGGAAACACGATTGGCTACAAAGGTTTTCCATCGAGATGGAGATTGCTTCAGCCAGGCTAGGACAATCTGAGAGTCTGTCCAACAGACGGTCTCGAGGTGAGGTAGCTGAAGAGCGGTACGAACGTATTGGATTAGGTTAACGAGTAGGTGAGCTGATTTCAACTCCAGGCGGGGAACACTTAGCGTTTTGAGTGGGGCTACTTTTGACTTGGCCATAACGATTGAGACCGAAACGGAGCCGTCCACATGGACGAGTCGAAGGTACACGGCGGCTGCGAATGCCTTCGTCGAGGCATCGCAAAAGCCATGAAGGGAACAATGAATGGTGTGAGGTCCATGTTCGGTCCACCGCGGTATCTTGATCGCATTAAGGCTTGGAAGTTTGTCTCGGTATTCTGTCCAGTCGTTTAGCTGTTGGCTGGGAAGTTCCTCATCCCATGTGCAATTACGCAACCACAAGTTTGCATAAAGATTTTCGCGGTTATAATGACGGGTGTGGCCCATCCTAAAGGGTCAAAGAATTTCGCGTTAGTTGAAAGGACCGTTCGTTTTGTCCTGGTCGGAGATGAAGGTATGGAAACACGAAATTGGAAAACGTCGAGCGATGGATTCCAAGTGATTCCTAAGACTTTGATTTGCTCGTCGTCCTGGAGGACTTTGTGAGTGGCTAAGACATGATCGGAAGGATCGATGTCTGACAGAAGGTCAGATGAGTTGCTTGCCCATTTTCGAAGGCGGAAGCCGCCTTTATCAAGGAGCGCGATTAATTGATCACGGGTTTGACGCGCGAGAACGGGATCATCGGCACCGAACGCAGCATCGTCAACATAGGTTTGACGGAGCAAGACGAGCATCGCTAGTGGAAACTCGGCTCCGTGATCAGTGGCTAGTTGCTCTAAAACGCGGAGAGCGAGGTATGGAGCGGCAGCACTGCCGTAGGTAACTGTCAAGAGGATATATTCCTTTACAGGCTCGTCTGGCGACGTTCGCCATAAAATACGCTGGTAGGTGATGTCGCGTGCATCGACCAAGATCTGGCGATACATTTTTACGATGTCAGCGATATAAATGTACCGGGGCTGACGTAACAGAATGATGACAGTAGGCAAATCCTTTTGGAGTTTTCGTCCTATTAACATGTGGCTGTTTAGCGACATGCCATTAGTGGTTGGGGAAGAAGCGTTGAATACTACGCGCAAACGAGAGGTCGCACTGTCTTCTCGTAAGACGGCATGATGCGGGATGTAATACGATTGTGGTAGCGCGGTAGCTTCATTGGGTAAGACTTCGATCATGTGACCAAGTTGCTCGTATTCAGCGAGAAATTCGCGGTAGGCTGAGGCTAGATTGGAATCTCGCTGGAGTCGGCGTTCCAATTGATGGAACTTCGCTAAGGCAATAGAGCGGGACTCACCTAACGGTATAGGCGGTCCGGTTTTAAACGGTAATCTAACCACATAACGTCCTTGCGGAGTACGGGAGTGAGTGGCTATGAAGTGCTCCTCACATTGGCGTTCCTCAGGGCTGAGATGAGCCTTTTGAGGTATCTCCTCGACTTCCCAAAACCGACGGATGTCGAAATCAAGAGCCTCGTAAATATCACCGTGGTAAACGGATACGGATGATGGAGAGGTAGGAGGTGGTGCGATTGGACCGGAGATGATCCAACCGAGGGTAGTGTTTTGCGCGGTTGGTTCGTTGACGGAACCCTTTCGAACACCGTCAAGCACGAGCATGCCGAATAAGTCGGCCCCTATGATGACGTCAATCGGATCGGGACTCATGGGTTCACTATCGGCAAGGTCGAGCCCGGCGATGTGCTTCCATTGACACAACGTTTCGATTCGACTCGGAATATATTTTTTAACGACGGAAGGATTAGCGCGGTAGTCGAGTAAGCAGGTGCATCGCAAGACGCAGGGGTTATCGTGATTTGAGCAGCGTGTCGCACAACTGACTGGGTTTCACCGATACCCGTAACGAAAACTGCTCGTTTAATTCTCGGCAATCGAAGGGACTGTGCAAGCGATCCAGTCATCAACGTTGACACAGATCCTTGATCGAGTAATGCGCGGACAATGACGTATCGACCGGAGTTAGAGTGTACGCGAACGCGTGCGGTGGCGAGTAAAACTTTAGAGTTTGGCGCTACGGTTTTTGAGATCAAATGCGTTGCAATCTCATTGGTTTTCTTTTCGGTACTGGCGGGAATTGAGACAGGAACGGATTCAGTCTCGGTCGGCTTGACAAGGTTATCGAAATGTAACAACGAATGATGTCGCTTTTGACATTGTCGGCACGCATGAGAACTCGTACATTCTCTCACATTATGTTTGGTACTGAAACAATTCAGACAGCGCTTATTTTTTCTAATAAAGTCGGAACGTTGGGATGGAGTTTGCTTTAAAAACGCGGGGGCACTGATAAAGCAAATGATTCTCTTTACACAGAGCACATGCGAACGGAACTGAGGAAGAGCGAGTGCGACGCAAGTGATTTTTTCTTCGCGGGTTCCACAGATTTTTCTTTTGTCGATGGCAAGATCGCTTCTAAGGCGCGAATGCGCGATTCGAGAAATTGATCTAATTCACGATAACGAGGGTAATCCATGGTGTCCCCTAGCTTGAGTTCCCAAGCTTTCGCGACGATTTATCAAGCTTTTGAGCAACAAGAAAAACTAGCAATCATCCCAATGTTCGACAGCTCGACCGAGATTTTTGAGAGCTTGAATTGACGCGTTAGTTTGATCGCGCAGGTCCGAAGATCTTTGGAGGTTTCTGCGGTAAGTGACGGAAGATTTAATAGGCTTTGTAAATGAATCGTTATGATGCGACGTTTATTATCGTAACGAGAGACGAGAATATTCCACGCGACGTCGAAATTGTTATTGGTAATCGCGAGATGTTCGAGCGCGGTACTTGCATCCCCTTTTACACACGAGCATAAATAATGCATACGCTCAACATTCGATAAACTAGGTTCGTTATAGACCATTGACTTAAAACGATCGCGGAAATTCTCCCATTTGTCGAAGCTCCCGTCGAATGTAGGTAGGTTGATCCTCGGTAGATGCGATGTTGCACGGTATGAATCAGAAACGCCACTTACGTTACGTGAAGTTGCATTGGGAGGATCAGTCTTGTGGGCTTCAAGTACCTCAGCCATGAAGTCCGCAGCCTCGTAGTAAGCGTCCTCACAGGCGATGATACGATTCTCGGTGAAGTAGACATCGGTAGCTCTCAATTTGTCGTCGGCAAGAAGTTCTATTTCGCCATCAAGCTCTTGGATTTGGCGAACATCTCTTTCAATGTCGTGAGACGTTGTCGGGTGACGGCTGTTGTCATCTTGGCTTGACCGAGCTTCTTATAATTAGGCAGCACTCGAGTGATAGAATTTATGAGTTGCCTTTGTGTGGCAAGAAGAGCTTCTCAACGGTCGACATGGCGAAAATAATAATTTTCAATAATAGGACCGTGAAAGTCACAAACAGTTTTTTCTCCTTGGCAGCGATCCGGCTCGAAGGACCAAAATGTTTGTTGTTGATGGTTGCTGATACACCTTGACGAAGGTTCGCACACTAAGGACTTTCAAATAACGGCTCCAAATTATTGAGATAAAATATAGTTTAATGTCAATGTTGGCGGTAGAGGCGAGCGGTATCACAGATTGCACTTACGATGCGGTTAAATGCACGCACTTTGTCTTGGTATTACGAAGACGACAACGGTATTTGAAACACGGTACTGAGACGAAGCACCGCGACGTAAACTCGTTCGCGGGCGACAGAGCTCGTAATTCGCTCTGAGTTTGAGGCGCACGCGGAGATGCACTCAGATGCACGCCGCACAGCCGGTACGGTCCTCGCGTGTAATGCAGGGAACCGATATCACGAAAAGGCGTAGGCGCGTTATCTCAAGATGCACGTTACAATTGCCAAATTCGAACCGTCTTTGTACACGTAGGAATGTCGACTCAGGCGATCATCGTCTTCTACCGACCCGAGCGTTGTTTACGCCGACGGATCGGGCCGGCTCGGCCTCGCTCGTCACGCGGAACGCTGAGCGTACGGCACGCGGGCGCAAGCGGAGCGCGCGCGAGATCAGGTTGAAAATTAAGATATTAAATTGAACGCTTATTCCTAAGCACTCGTAAAGTACAGCAACTAGAGGCATGATTGTGGTGTCATTTTGTTCGTCTCGAAAGATACTATAAGTAACATAAAGGGCGATCCTTAATCTCTCACCGTTACAGAGATACAATTAAAAAAAAAATTCAATTTTATTAATTACTCGTAAAGTACAGCAGCTAGAGGCATGATCTGTGGGTGTTGCTTTATTATTTATCACTTTAGATGTCATAGTATTTATAGGTTATAGCTTAGGTAACAGTCATAGGAGACAACGCAGATGGCAGGATGGGAACTCAGTGGAGACATCCCCTAGGAGTCAGCGCTGATGACAGGAAGGAAACTCGGCGGAGAGCGCCACTGTACACTCGATGCAAGCATGCGCAAGCTTGATCCTTCTTCGTTTCCGCCCACTGTGAGGGGATCTTCGCAACGGACGTTATACCAAAGATTTTTCTTTTCTCAAACGAAATATACACTTTTTTGATATTACGAGTGTCATTATCATTTTGTGTGCGTAACCCTACCTCCACATTTGGTAGCAGAGCGTGGTTGGAGAGTGCTATTGAGGGTTACGAATTAACTTGTGTGAGAGAAAGAAAAGTACCGTTGCACAAGATGGCCGAAAATTGGAACCTCGCGAACGTAGAACCGCTTGACGACACTAACTATTTCCTATGGAGAGAAAAATCGAGGGAATTCTGAAAGCGAAGAAGCTCTGGAAGAAGGTGATTAATGTGAAGCCAATCGAGAAGCCTGAAGACGGTGTAGAAAACTACGCAGCGAAATTTAAAACTTTGGGATGAGTGGGACGACGATAATCACGCAGCACTTGCAGTAATAATTATACAATGAGTAAAGCACAATGCTGAAGTACAGTCACGAAAAGAGTGCTGATAAGTTATGGAGCTTAATTAAAAAATATGGCGGCGGAAACTGAGCAGTTAAAGGCC